>CAVLGL010000084.1:7497500-8097500 GCA_963668995.1 Parnassius mnemosyne | reverse complement strand
AACATTATAGCCAAAATGTGCTAAAGATGTTGTCAGCATGACCAGTATTGAACGAGGTGAAAATGTAACCGTTCTAGCCTGTATGAATGCAGCAGGACAGTACATACCTACATTTGTTCTATTCAAAGGTGTGCGTAAACGTACTGAAGTTGTCATGACAGAAAAGGGCTGGATCACCGAAGAAGCTTTTAATCTGTGGTTGCAACATTTCAATCGCTATCGGACCTCACATTGGTAGACTTGTGTGACTCTTTAGAAATTGAACTTGTACGTCTTCCTTCACACACATCACATGCCCTGCAACCGCCGCATGGCAACATTCACATCCGAATCAAGAAATCACAAAAGTCGCTTTCGGAGCACTTTTCCAATGGGCTTGGAATCAGGCTGCCACTGTTGGGAATGCTACAAAAGGGAAAAGACTACAATATTTCCACTAAACGCCAATGCAATACCTGACCACAAGTTCATCGGTGATCAAGAGTCGGACATTGTAGAGTCCCAAGTCCAGTTCCCAGGTTCCCAACAAATGCAGCTACAAGTGCAAGCCACAAATACACAACCACTAGCTGATACAGTGTCATCTGCAAGTTCACGACAGTCTGACAAAGCCCACTCTTCCACCTGAGCAGATGAAGAAAGAAAGAAGATGAAGAATCACCGTCTGGGATAAAAATTAAGAAATCATCAGCAAAACAGAGAGTGTCAAGTGCCCCAAGTCCGATTCACGAGTTCCCAACAGGTGTAGCCACAAGACCAATCCTTAAGTGCAGAACAAGTGCAGTCAAAAATAAAGGTACAAGACCAAGTCACAAATACAAAACCACTTGAAAATATAGTGCCATTCACAAATTCGCAACAATGTAATGAAGCCCAGCCTCCCACCTGTGCAGAAATAATTAAAGAAATTCTTCCATCACCTTTAAAGTCACCAATTGCTTCTAAAAGAATTCGTAAAGTTTCAAAACTAGCCGTTTAACATCACCTCAGAGTAAGACTACTCTTCTCGAAAAAGAAACAAAGAAGAAATTTAAGGTAGACAATAAAACCAAGGAAAATAAGGAAAAGGCTGTGGGCAAAGAAAATACTATGAAGAAGATGAAGAATAAAGCAATGTCTGCGATAATAATTAAGAGTTCATCTGCAAAACAGAGAGAGTGGCACTACACTTACTGTTCCGAAATATTCGTTCATCAACCATCAGAGGATTGGATTCAGTGCAATGCCTGCGAAGAATGGTTCTACAAAAAATTTGCTGATATGGAGGGGGGGGGGGGGGGAAGGTAAAGGACCATATATATGTGAATTATGTGCTGATAATTAAAATTGATCTCATTATTAATTTTTTACTGATTCCAAAACTATATAACACTATGTTAAAAAACTTAAAATTTTGTTACATATTGTGTACGATTCGATTCACCCCGAAAATTGGGGCGATTCGGATATTTTTCCTTTTTTAGTTTTTAATAGCTAATTATGAGAATATAATATGTATGATTTAAGTTTTCAAATGTTTATTTCATAGCTAATTGTTACTTCTTACGTTTTTATCAATAAAATAACATTATATAGCACTTTAGTATGATTTGCTCAACCTCAAAGAAAAAGTGATCCAATTCGCCTTGGTCTACCCTAAATAATTTCACACTATGAAGTTGGTGCTAAGACATGGTATAGAAGAATAAGGCCTGCCACATACATACGGAATTCTGTTTCGATATTCCGATTCGAGATTCCGAACGCAGCAAGTTCATATAAAATATATGACCCGTCACACACGTACGGTAGTTTTCCGTTCGAAATTTTGCGGGCAAAACGGGATTCCGTATGTGTGTGGCCTAAAGGCCGGACTATACTTTTTATTACAAGCTTTTTACATGTTTGTTCGCGTCGAATCTTGCAAATCAATTTTGAAGCAGATATCTTCAACCGATTGAGCTGAAATTTTATATACACGTTAAGTTATGACAATGCATGGTTAGCTGTGTGACGTCATTCTAAATCCAACATGGCGGAACACCCAAGATGGCGGACTAGTTATTTTTAATGCATTCTTACAGTATGGGTATCAAATGAAAGGGCTTGCTGACTATAACTCGAAAAACAAAGTCACGTCACCTTCAAAACAATATGGCAGAATGGTAAAGATGGCTGACTAAGTTTTTTATGCTTTTCTACAATATGGGTATCAAATGAAAGGCCTTGCTGAGAATACGAATACGAGTTAAAAAAATAAGATGGTGATAATAAACTCTGTTGCTCCAATCTGTCTGAATTTTTGGTGTACTGGGGTTTTTGGAGTCCTCGATTATTTTATATTGAAGTAAAATTGTTCGAGTCTGTAGCATCGGTTGGTTAACTTTGACTTGTGTAATTTGGCGAGACAGGCGTTATTTGCAACATGTCTAGAAGAAGAATAACACCAAAATCAAATCCGAAACTGTGTTTCGTAAGGCACAAGTAAGCTTCAAGCTGAAACAAGGGGCGCATTCCTCCAAACACCCAAGTCAAGGTGAGGCCGTGCCGAGGACTGAATGACATCGAGGTGTAACATGATGCCAATCCGTCTGAAATTTTGGTGTACTGGGGTTTTTGCAGTCCTCGATTATGATATTGAACATCGGTTGGTAAACTTTGACTGCCCAAAGGTTTGGTGAATGGTGCCATTGGACATATTACAGAAATCATACTGACATAACATGTTCATCTCATTCCACCCAAGACTGAAATTTCCAACAAAACATAGTCACGGCACTGCAGAACGAAGAATACTGCCGTTGTGCTTGAACAGTACACAAAATGTAGGGTAGTACTGTCGACCATGCCGTGTTATACTTAGCCCCGAAGCTCTTCGCTGCTGGTCAAGCATACGTGACCTTAAGTAGGGTAAACCATTAGAAGATCTCCTTATTGAAGAGCTGGACTGTTCGAAATTAACCGACAAACGAGCTTGCAACTATGATGCGTTGAATGAGATGAACAGACTGAGAAAACTGTCCAGCGATAACTAAAAAGTAAAAAAATAAATAAAAAGTAAAAAAAACTTATTTAAAAACAAGCTTTTATTTAAATGCGCTAAAAGGAATAAAATAAACTTTTTCTTTTAAACTTTTACTATCAACTTATAACTTCATATAACCCAATACATATGATATAAAAGCACACAATTGACGACGGAATTGCATAACAAACATACAAAAACCAGACAATCCAATTGTAAACATCCTCCTTTTTTGAAGGTAGGCTAAAAAAACAATAATAACCCTAAACATTCCTTATTTTCAGATAAACAATGCCGAATGCCAAACAGCAACGCCGGAGAATGTAAGATGTTGAAGAAATGCAAACCTCTGTTCGACCTGAATAAAAAGAGAGCAAAGACTGAACACGAGCTTTTGTATCTGAGGCAATCGTTATGCGGAGTTACATCAAGCTTCCAACAATTGGTATTTCGTTCATCTATAACGTCGCTCTTGCCAGACGGATTGATGTCCTTATTAAATTGTCATTTAATTTTAAACGAGAGTTGCTCAGAGATTGCACTATTTCTGTGATCAAAGTTATCCTGTTGTCTTTACTATTCTGTTTAATTTTTACTCCAGTAATTCATTTATCATATCTAACGGCACCATCATTATCGAGATCTCCAGTGATTAGAAGCTATTGGTATATATATATATATATATATATATATATATATATATATATATACCGCACCCGCAATACACTACACAGACTCATCAGTTTGTTTTATGTCTATGCCCGCGCAAACAAAATGGGATCGCGCGGACGTTCAACAGGCAAGTCTGCCAGACCAACTGTGACAGTCCTACACTATCAAACTTTGCACAGACCTATAGTAGCCTGCGGGCATGTCCGTCAAGTGAATTCCCCGCTTTAAACATTTGTTTAAAGTAGAGATGTGGGGGTAGCGCTCGCATAGAAGCGACCAACCTTGTTCAAATTAGTTTACTAATTATTTTCTAAAATAAATAGCATGATACAAGTAAATTAGATCGTAAGCACAATATAATACCATTTTCAAGGAATTTACTTACTATGTAACATTACGTAAAGAAAATATACACATTTCATGTTTTGCACGTTTAGATACGCTACTAGTAGACAATGCGTTTGTAGATGATAGGTATAATGTTAAGAATAACATTCTCACCTATATATATATATATATATACAGGGTATTTTTGTAACGCTCCCGAAAACGAAGACAGACGACAGTACCAACTATACCTTTAATGATGGATGGAATATAAAATCGATCCTGATGAAAGAAAAATCATCTTTTCACAACATTTTATTAGCTCTATTTATTCTCTATCATGTTAGTACAGCTAAATGAAATAGTAGTTTCATAAAAAAAGTCATGAAAATACTGAAACATAAAACCAGCAGTGGAATTACTGAATTGATATCAGCTGACTAGAGGTCAATGTACGCGCGAACACCGAACTGTTATAGGTCCGGTCCCGTAAAAAGAACGCTGGCCTTGAACCTGGGCACTGAGCGATTTATCACTGATTGGTACGAAGGGGGCGCGACGGGGGGACAATCCGCCAGTATTACTGTGTCTGCATGCTATTGGTTCCCGCGCTTTGTTCGCTCCCAAAATACAGTCGCATACACAGCTTACTTTGCTACTAGCGACGATGGATTTAAAAAGGAAGGAAAGAAAAGAAAAATTATTTATATCTATTGTTTTATGACTGAACTAGTGAGCGAAAAGGTAAATATGATAGGAGAAGGTGAATGGGGAAAATTATGCAGTAAAGTTAAGTGTTGAGGAAGAATACCGAAAAATTACCATGTGATCGACCTGATGACGGAAGCTCAAGCGAAGATGAAAGTGATGATGAAGTAGCATCCAGTAACACCAACACACCATCGACATCTGGCTTCCATGTGACCCAAGACGACATAATGGACGGCGTGTCACCCTTAGCTTAAGTTTTCTTGTTACAAACTACTTTTATTTTACGATAGAAATAACAAATAATGCTCAAGTAAAATGTTTACTCCGTCCATTTTTAATTCCAACCTCTTCCAAAGTTCTAAGTAGCTAGTAAAACACCTATTATGATTCTACAATAAACCAATTAATTACTATAATATTATAAAATAATAGCCTTACTTAGCCGTAGTACTTTAGAACGCGACTGTACCAAGTTGCACTGAAATTTAGTTTGCCGGCGACATAAGAATTAGAGGCGGCAATCACTATAAAATTTGCAAGTAATTTTTAATAATTTACGTACCTCTTTTTAAATTCAAAGTATTGGCCAGATTAAATACGGAAAGTCAATTAAAATAAAGTAAAAGTATTATTTTTTACATTAATTCTGATAGAATAATCAACTGTCGATCATAATTGCAATTGATTATAACTATTAAATTATTCGGTACCATTTCATTTCTATTTTCTTATACAAAAACAAAAATAACGATGAAATGGTGTTTATAATTGTGTGAGTACGAGTACTCAATTAGGTACGTTTATTAATTTCAATAATTTTTGTAGTAAAGAACTGCTTGTTGCGTCAGGGTACAATTGATTGTGTAATTGTATTAAAAATGACAACCATAACTTTTAAATTCCATATGAAGACTAGTCGTAGGGATAAATAAATAAACGTTGGCGATGTCTTAACATACATAACTCTTTAACGGTGTGTGGAAAGTTCCAGTGCTTCAAGGACTTTGCCTTATGTGCGCATTTGTTTTGGCGGAATAGTTTAATAATTTTAGTTTTTGAGACAGTCCCGTATTGATTATCACGGGAGACACTACAATTGTTTTGTTTATTAAATTATTCTTGTTATTTATTACTTAATTATATTATTCTTGTTGTTACGCTTTAAGTTTCTTGTTTTGTTTTTTATAATGCCTAACACGTACGTTTATAGTGCTCGTGAATACGGCAACATGTTAATGTGCCTTAGAGAAGCTCGCGGGAATGCTTTGCGTGCATTACTAATTTACCGAGAGAAATTCCCGACCGCTCGACATCCAGCTGACTCGTCTGATAACAGCAGCATTTCAGCGAGTGCTGGAAAATCGGCCCATTGCTCTGGTAGCGGCAGGAGGTGGAAGTCAAGTGGCTGTTCACTCAGAGGAGCGCATTTAAGATGTCGGTCGCCGGAATCCGAATCTAGGTACACGAAGTATCGCTAAATTGTTAAGGCGTCGGGATGGAACAAGTGTGTCATACTGTACAGTTCACAAAGAATGCGCCCATATAAGTGTACAAAGTGCAAGCGTTAGTTACCGGCGATCACGACCGCCAGCGAGTTTTCTGCCGTTCGTTATTAGACCAACAACAACGTGTGCCTGGTTTCATTGAGCACGTCATCTGGACGGACGAGTCGACATTTACCAGAAACGGCCTGAGGAACCGAAGAAATACACACGTGTATTCCGAGGTTAACCCGCACGCTGTTCGACAAACCGGCCACCAAACCCGATGGTCGGTTAACGTATGGGCAGGTTTATTTAAGAATCGCATACTAGGACCAGTGTTTTTGCCACTGCGACGGACAGCGATACCTGAACTTTATAAATGAACAGTTGGTGGATATTTTAGACGACCTATCGTTGGCTGAATATCGCCGCACATGGTTCCAGCATGATGGTGCCCCTCCACATGTCGTAAGGTTCGTCCGTGAGCGCCTCAATGAGCTATTTGATGATCGCTGGATCGGCAGGCTAGGACCACACGCTTGGCCACCTCGCTCACCAGATCTGACCCCGTTGGACTTCTTTCTGTGGGGGTATGTGAAAGAAAGGATTTTTAATCGTGAGTGTGATAGTGCTGACGATATGCGCCAAAGGATCGTGGATGTTTTCGATATACTACGTACGGACTGTGTCGAAGACCACACGATGATGCCCCGCCTGCATGAGGATACGCAACACCGAGCCTAAATCTGCCTTGAAATGAATGGAGCACAATTTGAGCCGCATCTCATAAGACCACGGAGGATTTAGAGCGGTAAGCTGTTTCATAACTAATGTTTTTAAATAACTTAGTACTGAACTAATCTGAATGGGTACATAACTGAATACATAAGAATAATAAACATACCTACACGATGAATAAAAACGCATGACTCTAACCTTGGTTACATTTCATTTAAGTATTTTTTCATTAGCGGAGAATCGAACCAGTCATTTGGGGTATTTAACCTATAAATTCGGATTAAAGTGGCTACGTGGAGACAAGCACAGTGGCAAAATAGTAGATTAAGTAGATAAGTTAGGTATTTAGACAAGTGTTGTAAATTATTAGGTATTGTGGTAAGGCCCGCTAGTTGCGGGCCGCGCGAATTCGCGTTCGCGCGTACATTGACCTTTAATCAGCCGATATGAATTCAGTAGTTCCACTGCTGGTTTTATGTTTCAGTATTTTCATGATTTTTTTTATGAAATTATCTTTTCATTTAGCTGTACTAACATGATAGAGAATGAATAAAGCTAATAAAATGTTGTGAAAAGATGATTTTTCTTTCATCAGGATCGATTTTATATTCCACCCATCATCAAAGGTATAGTTGGTACTGTCGTCTTCTTCGTTTTCGGGAGCGTTCCAAAAATACCCTGTACATATATATATACACAAAATTAAATACATAAAAATCGCTATAGTTAATAGAACTTTTAATAGAAATTTAATAAACTTATTGGAAAGACTTTTTTCAGCCTGAGGGTCTGTCTAAAAACGTCTTACATAATATATATACAACCAAACAAGTGTGTACTAATGAGTTCCGATCTGAAGTGTTTAGAAAACCAGCATAATTACAGGCTGTGAGGTATTCCATCTTACTCCTCAGAGGTGACAACGCATCTGTAGCGTTCTTTGCTTTTGAAGTCTGTTGCAGGTGTCAATTTTAAATATAATATTATATAAAATGAAATGCTTATTGTTTGTTATATATTTACATAAAAATTATATAAGAATGTCCTGCAGTTTTAATGTTAAATCATCCAATATATATAGTCTTGAGGGCGAACAACTTATATATGGCTATTGTTGTTAGGATCGGTTGTATGTGTACGTAGGTTGCTGCAGCAACTTACCGTCAAGTGGCTAGTAAAGTTGTTTTTCACTCATAAATAAAGAACAGTAATTTAAACAGTCAACACTGTTACAGATTTGTTGTCCACCCGAAGTACAATGGACGAACTTCAAAGATTTCAAGCCAGTCATGTTAAAAGAAATCGCTGAATATGAAACCGAATTTAAAGAAAAACCAAATGTTAGCACTGGAGTTGGTTTACGATCTAATAAAGATGATAAAGTTGAGAAACATATAGAGGAAACAACATATCCACCAGATAATTTCATGCAAAATGATGAATCAGCATGTGGGAAAGACTTTTCAAATAATAATAGAATAATAGGTAAGTAAGCAAGTAATGATAATCATAATCTAACATCGCGATTGGCATTCCTGTCTGATCAGTTACTAAGCGACCTATTGATAGATGAAAGCTATTAATATATACGTGAAGAGAAAACTTTATTATTTGTACCCCTTTTAAAGGTTACTGCGCACGCGGTGGTGTGTGAGATTTGGCATGGCTAGTTTATGTAGACAGGGAGTGGAGAAAGCTAAAAATTATTTAAAATTTGTGTTGCAAACAAATCAAACTTAATTTAATTAAAGGATCATTGTTTACGTATTTGAGAATTGTGTTTATAATTATGTATTTAAGAATTGACACTGACAGCTTCATGCAGTCAGTGTCTCTCAATTCTTAAATATATAATAGTCAAAAAGTTAGAATATAAAATCCTCAGATAAAATCACTATGTTAAAATGATACATTTTACAAGGTGGTAACGAAGCTACAGCTATAATATGGTTGTAGCACGAACAAGTCGGCTTGACCGGTGCAGGACCACGCTCTCACAGAATACCAGCGTAAAATAACAGCTTACTGCTGCTGTGTTTCGTATGGTGAGTGTTTAGAACCGGATACCCTTTTTACTGGAAACGAGACATTCCATCTTACTTCTCAGGAGTGACAACGCATCTGCATTTTGATTCTTAATCGAGGATAAATGTAGATGTCTATGGGCCACACTATCCACTAACCATCAGGTAGACTGTGTGCTCATTTGTCAAACTTATTCTAAAAAAAGTTATAGCCTAATGGTCAAATAGTCACACAGAATAGAGAGATTGTTGTTAAAGAATTTTAAAATGTTGCCAACATAATAATTACTAACAGCTTGACAGCATGAGCTGTGAATTATGTGTGATTTCTATTGTTCCTTTTTAATAGTCTGTGAAAGGTATATTAAGGAACAAAAGCTTTAATTCTATATTTTGTATATTAGATATTGGATTAATGTGCAGTTGAAATTGAAATACAGCTTGTTTAATAAACAAACTCAAAAAGATTTTTTTTTATAGTATCGAGTGACAAACGAGCACATAGTACACCTGATGGTAAGAGGTTGCTGTGGCCCATAGATCTATCTATCTACATCTATCCTTGTTTGCGAATTAAAATGCAGATGCGTTGTCACTCGTGAGGACTAAGATGGAATGCCTCTTTTCCAGTAAAAAGGGGTCTCCGGTTCTCTACACTCACCATACGAAACACAGCAGTGTTAAGCTGCTATTTTACGAGCCGACCCATTCGTGCTACAACTATACTACTAATATAGCTGCAGCATGCCTCTACCACGTACAAATGAACTACGATCGAATTTCGATCACTGAAAGAGCACTCGTTTATATAAATATACTCCTTAAATAACCTACATTGGACAGACTGGTGATGGCAAGCAGTGTTTCTAGTAGTGGGAATTGGTTGAGTGGTCAACAAGGTTAGACCTTTCAAGAATTGTTTATTTGTCGCATTCTTGAAAAGTCTGGTTGAGGGTGATTTAAAAAGCTAATAACCACTCAACCGTCCACGGTGACTAAAGTCCTCAAAAACAATTATTGCCTCACCTGTCCATGGTGACTACAGTCACCAAACGACATCTTTCGGTTTAAACGTGTACAGCGCAAAAGATAGATGTTATTAATACAGTAAAAAATTATAGATGGTGCTATTATAAATTTGTCATCGGTGAGTGTGAATTTTATCTGTATAATAGTAACAAAATATTAAGAAAAAAAAGTTAAAAATAAAATTTCGTCATTTTTGTTTGTGGATTGTTAAAATGTGAGAAATTCGATCAAAAATGTGATAACTTTTCGGTTTTTACACGTTATTTCTAATGTTATTATACATCAAACTAATTGTGAAGATATTTTCTTTAAGAAATATGTTTCATTACGACAATTTCAAAACGTTTACATATAATAATTTAGCTCGAAATTTTAATCACTATACGCGATCATCGTTTATTGATTATATGTTGTTTAAAATGTATTCTAATCAGTTTTTTTGTGTTAAATGAATGCAAAATATAAAATAATGATTCACTATTAACACGTTGATAGCAATTTATAAACGAAATATCTGTTGAAATGTGTCTAGAAATTATTAAAACCTATTTTTTTTTTCATTTATTTACTTATTTATTCAAATTTATATTGGGTAAACATTATATACTTATGTATATTGAGTATATAAGATGTTATTGATATTGGTGTCATTTTAAAGGGAATATCATGTATTATAATATAAAATAATTGTCTGCAGTATTACACTTTTCTTGTAAAACTCGAAATAAAAAATACGTTTTTAATTTTCTTTTATCAAAATAAAATTTTGAATTCTTTGACTCTTTTGAGAATATTTTTTATTTGAATGTAGTTATAGAAGTTTTTCAGTAGTAATCGTTTTTGTTAAGACGTCTCGCGCGGTCGTAAAGAAAATAGTGACATTTAATTCGCGGACAGGACAGGCGAGAATCACTCGCGCGGGGCGGACGGTTGAGTGGATAAGTAAGAGGAAGAAACGAATCCTTGGGTTATGACAACGTGTTGTTTATTGTTGGTTTTTCGTAATAACAATCACAAACCCTACATTTAACATACATTACCAGCCGTACCATCGCAGGCGCTGCGCACTAAGTCTACTAAAAATGTGACCTAAAATTAATAGAAATAAAAAATAATACAAATTTTAACAAACAGGTGGAGGCGCTGCAGCTATTGATGAATACCCGTGGCTCGTTTTGCTTGAATATGAGAATGGGGACACCCTATGCGGGGGCAGTCTCATCACAAAGAAATTTATATTAACCGCTGCGCACTGCATCAAGCGCTCTTCCGAACCGTAAGTTACAATTTTTGGAGGTTATTGGAGTTTACTCCTTAAGAATCTTTTCATATATAGCGCAGGGTATGAAAAATAGATGGGTAGTATAATCAAGCGTTAACAAAAAAGTCGTTAGTCGAAGCCGTCATGGTTTTCCGTTGCGCAACATACTTGCGCTACTCGTAGCGCTCCCTGCTACTCAGCACCAAAAACACATTAACCCTGTCTCTTTCGTCACTCTCTCTCTCTCTCTCTCTCTCTCTCTCTCTAAATATTTGAAAAGTGTGCTAGCATAAGGCCGGCCACATACATACGGAATTCCGTTTCGATATTCCGATTCGGAATCCCGAACGCAGCAAGTCCATATAAAATCTATGACCCGCCACACACGTACGGTAGTTTTCCGTTCGATATTTTGCGGGCAAAACGGGATTCCGTTTGTGTGTGGCCGACCGTTCGGAATTCCGAAACGGAATCTCGAAACGGAATTCCGTATGTATATGGCGGGCCTAACAGTGTTTGTTTCTGTAATTTTACTATAGTATTTAACATACATATAAAATATAAACCTCAATTTATGGAGTTTCAAAGATTTGAAATTCGATTTTTTATTTGTATCTATTTTCTGGAGTAAACTCCAGTCACGCGTCGAAATTAAAACGCACATTATTATTGTTTCTAAAGTTGCAATTATACAATAATCGTAACTACTGTTAGACATAAGCGTAAGACACGAAGTCCAAGTAGTGAACACAAACTTTTTTAAAAAGTAATTAAAAATAATAAAAATTAATAATTTCTTTTCAGAAAATTTGCACGTCTGGCAGAATACAACACATCATCGTACCCAACAGATTACGTTGAAACAGATGGAGGTGGTCTAGATGAGATCACGGTGGAAATTATTCCCATAGAGAAAAACTTGGCCCACCCAAACTACACAAGACTATATGTCCACCATGATATTGGTCTGTCGAAATTAAAAAGGGATGCAGTTTTGGGTGGTAAGTTATATATATTATACAATGTTCTTTTTGTCACACGAACACGCGAGAGAACCTACCTTTCATGTCCCGCGGGTGAAAATAATTGGGCTTCTCTCATTTCTAAAAGCGTTGGAGCAGGGAAGAGTTCGCTGCGTTGTGTATATAAATAAATGGTGACGGATTTCACATGTATTCTAACCATTTTACTTAATTTTATCGACACGCGACCTTCGTATGTATTTTACAATGTTTTTCTTCACCGTCAAGCTTGTAATAAATCAGTATTTAAAATTGCAATGATCTACGTGCAGACAGAAAGTGCAGTTGTGTTATTCACAACGAAATTCAAAGAGAGCTCCTAGACTCATAATCGAACCACTCAGACATTTCTAATGACCAAATAACTGTATTACGTTTGTACGCTAGTTCATAATATGGCAATAGACTCCAAATACCTAACATTATTTCAAATTTTAACAATAAAATTGTCTAAAGCAAAATAAAATCCGAGGTAAGAGAAATGTCACATTTGATAAAATATTAACACACAAGTAGTGATTGTGAGTTGAAGTTAATTAATGATTTTCTTGTACAGATTTCATCAGACTCATATGTCTACCTACACAGGACTTTAGAAAAGATTTCAAAGGCGAGGTAAACTTTACTGTTGCGGGTTGGGGGAGCGATGGCAAAAAGTTTAGCGATGTAAAGAAGTACGTGAAAGTGCCATATGTTCCAACAAAGGAATGCCGCGCGTCTTTTACATTTAACAGCATAATAGAGTCTCAAATCTGCGCCGGTGGACGAGAAAACGAAGACTCCTGTTCAGGTGACTCCGGAGGACCCTTAATGTACGAGCACGGCGATACGTACATAGCGATAGGTATCGTCAGTTACGGCTTGGGACGATGCGGCACAGATAACACTCCCGCTATATATACCTATGTCTACTCGTATTTAGATTGGCTAAAAGATAACATGGTGTGAGAATATTGAGACTATTGATATGGGTGATTGTTCTAAATAATAAAGTAAAACTTGACTGGCCCATATTTGTACTCAATAGAAAATTATTATTGATCACATACAAATATTAAGGCAAGGAGAAGTTAAGACGGTAAAATTTGCGAGATAGAGCTTAAAACTGATGATTTTGGAAGTTGTAAAATACAATCAATTTAATGTTGTATTAAATTGTTTATTAAATTTAATGATCTCACTGTTACAATAATATTAAAAATACTGTTACCCTTACCGTTACCGTTACAGCATATTAAAGTCCACAGCTGAACATAGGCCTCCCCGTAGATTGCCTCATAGAGAGGATATTTGCCATAGTTTGCACGCTTCGTGAGCGGGTTTTTTGGCGTTATTAGGAAGACGCTGTTGCCCATCTCTTGATTTGTTTCCCGTTGTGGCCTCTTACGACACCTATGGGATTATATGGGGTAGTGGTTATTCTTACACCGCATCGCCACTAATATAACAATATTATAATATTTAATTTTTTTTCGTTATTAACCATAGTTCTATTTATTAAAAAGTATAATATTAGTAGCGGAAACTGAATTCAAAGTGTATACAGAAATAAAATTTAAACGTAGCTGTGTGTATTTATTTAGCAGTCTGTCGACTATACAGCCACCTAAAGACGACTAAATAGACTAAATGGCAGAAAAATCTCCTGTTTTTATTATAGGAAAGGGTGACAAACGAGTACATAGTCCACCTGATGGAAAAAGGTTGCTGTGGCCCATAGACACCTACATCTATCCTCGATTACGAATCAAAATACAGAATGCGTTGTCATCCGTGTGGACTAAGATAGAATGCCCCGTTTCCAGCAAAAAAAGGGTCTCCGGTTCTCTACACTCACCGAACACATACGAAACATAGCAGTGTTAATTTGCTAAGTTTGTATTCTGTAAGAGCGTGGTTCTTCCGCGGTAAAGCTGAACAATTCGTGCTACAACTATACTACTAATATAGCTGCAGCATGTCTCTACCACGTAAATAAACATTGTATATCATTAAACATTTTAAGCCATGTTCAAATCGCAATAATTTTGTGAATGTAAAGCAAGACGACGACCTGGTAAGACATGCAGGAAGTCAATGTATGTACGTAAAGCAAGATCAGCGTACATTGATATTTCAAGAAAAATAAAAAATAAACCGGCCAAGTGCGGGTCGGACTCGCGCACCGAGGGTTCCGAACAAATCCGTAGGTATATAAGTTTAAAATTATTAAAAATATTTTTATTATATGATGTGACTAAAAATGTTTGCTTTTCGCAATTTTTCCTTTATCTGTACTATAAAACGTTGCTTCGTACCAAATTTCAAGATTCTGAGTTCACGGGAAGTACCCTGTAGGTTTTAATTCCCTTGCGAATGTCGAAAATTTGCGGCATAAACGGCTGTATCTTTTGATTGAGTAGGCTTAGAAGTTTGATTTTTTCACAGCTCCAAGGGACAGTAGACTTGAATATTTGTTATGAATGTCAGCTTGATACCACCACGCGTTCCTGAGAAAAAGGGTCTTGGCAGACAGACAGACAGACAGACAGTCAGACAGACAGACGGACAACAAAGTGATCCTATAAGGGTTCCGTTTTTTCCTTTTGAGGTACGGAACCCTAAAAACATGCTTGAGTGTCGTAGAACTGTTGGAACGAAGTTCATTTCGTAGTATATTATTATTGATAAACGTATTATATAAAATAATCGAAGTAGGTACCATATCCTCACTTGTCACAACTAGGACTGTCGACGAAAATCTGCCTTTCCGGCTCGGCCCGCCTTGGACTCGTATAAAGGAAGTTGGACGTCTGGCTTCATACATCAATTGCAACAATTCAACGAAGTTAATTGACCAGTTTATTTAAAAGAACCGATTTCTTAAATGGTTTCAATACAACAACCGAATTGTGTTAGGAACAAAAATATGTAAATATTCATGTCCGTTTTTAATTCCCTCTGTCGCCTCCTACAACACCCACGAAATGATTAGGGTAGTGGATTTCCTTACGCCGCCTCTACACGTCAAAGCTCCGAGTAAGTGATATATACAACAATTCTCTATTATAATAAAAATAGTAATATAAATATAATATAAATAAAATATAGTTTAAATGAAGATATGCGTACGGTATATACACGTTTAAAAAATAAATGTGTTCTTTCTGCTTTTTAAAAAAAATACATTACCTCGACACTAGAATGTTCTAAGAGTCTAGAGAATCGTGGGGGCAGTTTACATATATACATTGCACAAGACAAATATCCAGACCCGAAATAATTGTTTGTACGTTATACAAATGCTTGTTCCGTGCGGGATTCGAACCTGCGGCCTCCAGCGCTGCAACTCATTGGTGGATTATCCAGTTTGGCTAAAATTAAAATCGATCACTCTTACAATTACAACTGTGAACGGAAAGAAACGTTATTTCTAAAACACAATTTGTATGCGTTATTAATATCGAAAACAGGAAAACAACACAATAATCACACTATCGGACACTGTATACATGTCCTTACACTGATAGTCTCTAATAATAACTTGCGACATAAATCTTTACTTCACCATCATCATCTTCTTGGTCGTGTTCTTCAAAACTGAAGGTTGTGTCCGTAGTTTAGTGCCTTCGTAGCGCTGTTCACTATAGCCCTACATTCTGTCCGGTCCTCGGCTTTTCGCATTGCAGTCGTAAGTGAGAGGCCAGTGAGTGATTTGGTCTTGATTTGTCTTTTGCCCCCCACCTTGCCTACGACTATAAGTCTATCCAAGTTATTGGGCAGGCGTCGGGCAATGTGACCAAAGTAACTCAGAATACTCTGGTAACGTGTTACCAGAGTATTCTGAGTTAATGAGTTACATCATCATCATAATCGTAACAAAATTTCTTAATAGTTGTCCTATATTGAACTAAGATAGAATGACTTCCAAGCTGTAATCATGCTGCCTCTATCACCATTTGAAATTAGAATTAGAAGAAATTAGATTTAAGCGAAGGATCTACGCTGCAGATATATTATGGTTGTAGCACAAATGGGTGGCTCGACCGAGGAACAACCACGCTCTCAAAGAATCTCAACGTGAAGTAGCAGATAAATTTAACAGTGGTAGAGCCACGCGGCAGCTTTTGCTGTCGCACGGATGGGCCGGCTCGAACCGGGGTGGTACCACGACCTCACAGAATACCAGCGTGAAGTAGAGGTTTACCTCTGCGTTTCGCTTGGTGAGTGCAGGTGGCCGGAGGCCCTTTTTACTGGAAATGAGGCATTCCATCTTAGTCCTCACGGGTGACAACGCATCTGCGTTTTGATTCGCAGGCGAGGATAGATGTAGATGTCTATGGGCCGCAGCAACCACTTACCATCAGGTGGACTGTGTGCTCGTTTGTCACCCTTATCCTATAAAAAAAAAAATACTGCTGTGTTTGTGAGAGTAGAGAACCGCAGACCGTTTTTATATATAAATGGCGATCCGCCCCGGCTTCCCAGAGATATACCGGGCAAATATAACAAATGTGAATCTAAACTATCTGGAGACCAAAGACGTATTAAAAAAAAAAACATCTTAGCTAGAGACCCATTCAACACACAATTTTTTTATCCAAATCGTTGGAGCTGTTTTTGAATTCTAGCGAGACTAACGGACAGCAACTGATATTTATATATATATAGATAGATATATTTGTACACATAATATGTACCATAATGACATATTTGTACACATACAGAAATTACAATAAAATAATCACGTGCCTAAGAAAAATGTGGTCACACTTACATATAATATACATAAACAATTAATGTTTTATTTTATTTTATTTTATTTGACACACGCTATATGCCTAAAAGGAGTACAAAATTGTTCCATCGCGTATTATTATTAAGATAAGCATTATTTACTTTATTTTTTCCTCCAACGCAACGAAAACAAGATCATTAGTGTACCTCCGCTCGGCATCTTGACTGGACCTGTTCGTTTTTTTAGTAATCCGTTTTTATTGTTGAAGAGAATAAAAGGATAACTTATAACATGACAGTACTAAATTTGCGTCTTAAAGAGACGTTGGTACTCGTAGTTGTGATAATATCAATCGGTTCGTCATATGGCCGTGAGTATTTAAAAAGTTTTTCTATATATTTTTAATGTTGTAGAGACATGCTGCAGTTATGTTATGGTTGTAGCACGAAAGAGTCGGTTCGATTCGAACCGGGGAATACCAGTGTGAAATAGCAGCTTAATGCTGCTGCATTTCGTATGCTCAGTTTAGAAATCCCGGAGATCCTTTTTACTAGAAACGAGTCATTCCATCTTAGTCATCAGGGGTGACAACGCATATGCATTTTAATTTTTAATCAGACGAATTCAACGGCACCTACTTACCAACAGGTGGAATGTGCTCGTTTATTACACTTAAAATAAAAAAATAAAAAAGTTCCAAGCGCGACATCTGATGGTGACTACTGTAACAAAATTCATACAATGAAATTGACAGTTCTGTAGAGTACTGGCTAAGAGGGTTTCGAATCCCGTACGGACCAAGTGTTTGTATAGCCTACAAATATTTTTCGGAATCTAAAATATTTTTATGTATGTATGTAAACAGCCTCTACTATACAGAAAGAAAATTTTATTGTCAAAGTAACCTAAAAAAAACAGGCCAAGATTAATAAATGTAATTGTATATTATACTGCCTAGTTTGTATGAAATAAGAAATGAAAATAAGAATGACATAAATTGTTGTGAAACGAAATTAATAAAATCTAACATTAAATAATATAACAAATAAACCTGAAGCAGCGTTTCTTTTTCACATATCTTTTCTTTTTCTTTTTTTTTTTTAAAAACATTACCCCCACATCAGGATTTTCTCCTGCATCGTGGAGGCAGTTTACAAACATATATTGCACAAGGACAAACATCCAGACCCGGAACAATTATTTGTAAGCCATACAAATACTTGTTCCATGCGGGATTCGAACCCGCGGCCCCCAAGCGTTGCAACTCATTGCTAAGCCACTACGCCACGGAGCCGTCAAATGAAATCAAAGTCAAAGGCCGTGAATAATTCTTTTTTTTTGGTCACTTGACTTTAAGGTTCGACAGCTTAATTAAACTCAGACTTTTCTTTAGAACTAAAGTGATTAACGAACTTACAGTTCACCTGATGTTATATTAAGCGGCTACTGCAGCTAATTGACACCTGCAACTTACTTTAAACAAAGAAAAGATGCAAAGAGTTAGATATCATTCGGACCAGAACAGTGGTGCTCTTTATATTGCTATAAGCAAGAAGGTAGAACTAACTCAGACGTACTCTTAGAAAAAAAAAGTCTTACCACTAATTTCAGACAGAGTTTAGATTAATAAAATATGATCGTATCATATTGCAGACCCAAAATGTAGGATGCCGAATGGCTACTCTGGAGAGTGTAGGTATTTAGACAATTGCAAGCCTCTGCTGGATGTAAACGATAAGAAAATTAAAACAGAAGAGGAGCTCCTGTACCTTCGGGAATCTTCTTGTGGGACCTCCAGCAATTTTAAGTATAAGGTCAGCAATCGATATATTTTCTTTTTCATTACAATAATAGTGAGTCTGCGTGCAGTCTACTTCACCTGAGGATGCCTCGTGTAGAGGCGAAACACGTGGCGTATTATCGACGGTGGTGTGTCTTTCCTAGTGTAGTGGTGTTGCGAGTAGTTTTGCTGGGATTAGTTGTGACGGGGATTGTGCACACAATTGAGAGAGGGCGGGAGGTGCTCTTCAAACTAGGTAAGGCACATAATTTTATTTTATTACGCGGATCTTATACCCAAATACTCAAACGATACTCAAATTTAAGATGCCGTTAAGTCTGTGCCGTCTCTATCACTTAATTTTTTTTTTAATTCAATATAGATCAAATGTGTAATTCTTATTGAAAGTCATTTTTTACTTTACCACTGGTTCAAAAAACCCTCAGTCCTGGGAAGAACTAACAAGAAACCCAGCAGGACATTTTTTAAAGTAAATTTTACATTAACGGTTGTACAAACTATTTACAAAATTTATTTTAGAAACTGCTTGGAAGCGACCACCTCATTCCCAGGGGTTTATTATCAACCATGTATTCATTTTTATTATAATAACCCTTTTTATACAGTTTCAGCAAAACATTTAAACATAGAGAGGGTCTGTACACTTTCCGGGACCTTGTTGTAATAGCGTATACATTGCCCCAAAAATGAATTACTGACTCTGTGGAGTCGAGAAATTGGTATCACTAGCTTGTGTTTGTTCCTAGTGTTCACAGAATGTATATCACTTTTTTACTAAAACTAACTTTGTTTTTGTGAACATACATTAAATTTTCGTAAATATACTCAGAGGTCAAAGTTAATACATTTATTTCTTTAAATTTATCTCTAAGAGACTCTCTTGGTTTTAGATTGTAAGTAGCTCTATTGGCCCTCTTCTGTAAAACAAAAAGAGTTTCTAAATCAGCCGCATTTTCCCATAGCAAAATCCCATAAGATATTATGCTATGGAAATAACTGAAATAAACTAATATAGCTGTCTCGACACTAGTGAGACCTCTAATCTTTTTTACAGCATAGGCTGCAGAACTTATATGGGGGCCCCACTGAAGCTTTGCGCCGAGAGTGATGCCAAGAAAAACAGTGTATTCAACAGGCCTCAATTCTTCTTCCATTCAAAACACATTGGTATTCAGATTTTTAACATTCGATGTTGTAAATTTAATACATTTAGTTTTATTTCCGTTTAAATGTAGATTATTAACGATAAACCAATGCACTAATTTTGATATAGCGTTATTCACTTCGTCACATTTAAATGATTGACGTTCAAGTTTAAAAATCAAGGAAGGATCATCAGCAAATAATACTATATCATAATTACCCCTACAGGAGAAGGTAAGTCATTAATATAAACTAAAAATAGGTATGGGCCAAAAATCGAGCCCTGAGGGACACCCATCTTTACGGACAACCAGGTAGAACTTTTACCATTGATAATAACTTTCTGCATTCTATTACCTAAATATGACATAAGAAGTTGAAGCGCTGTGTTATTGAAACCATAATATTGTAGCTTCCTGATTAATGTCTCATGGTGAACACAGTCGAAGGCCTTGGAAAGGTCACAAAACACACCTCCAAAAAGCATCCTCCGAATTCTCCCATGCACAAAAAATATGTTTTGTAAGTTCGACTCCCGCGTCGGTAGTCGAGCGACCCCTTGTAAAACCAAATTGATTTTTAAAAAGCAACTAGCTGACCCGGCGAACTTCGTACCGCCTAACAGTCGATTCTTAAATTTTCTTTGATAGTTATTCTGCTCTTCGGGACACCGTCACTCAATTGTCTTGCCTTCCCTAACTAACACTTAAACTTTATGGTATGATATTAAAGTTCAAATTTACTTTTAAGTATTATTATGAATCTTTTGGATGGGAATATAGAAAAGTGTTGCTTTTAGACTTTATCAGGCAATTTTATAAATATTTTCTCTCCGTAAGAACCATCTTCGTACTTCAAGGAATATTATAAAAAAAGAATTAGCGAAATCGGTACAGCTGCTCTCGAGATTTGCGCTTAGCAACACATTCAGCGATTCATTTTTATATTATAAGATTTATTTAATATTAAAAAAACTTAATATCTGTTCTAAATAATTTATCAAAAATTTTACTTAATATTGGTAGTACAAAAATTGGTTAAAATTGGCGGGGTCTAATGTACTACCAGATTTAAATAAAGATATGACTACAATATTTCGTTAAATCAGGAAACACCAGATTCGACGCTTTTAAATTGTAGCTAGATAAGATATAGTATCTATTATATATGCAATAAATTTAACGGAAAGCCCCAATAAGTCTGCCATTTTCTTAACATCAATATTTTTAAAATATTTAACGACGTCTTTTGGCAATACTCTATGGAATTTAAAAGTATTTGAACAAGACTTTACGTTTTGTTTAAGCACAGTAGGAGAAGAATTTAATGATTTTGTTGCCAAAAAAGGAACATCAGTAAAATCTTCTCAAAAGCCATAGCAACTTCTTGACCAGATTGAGTTAAATTATTGTTAATATTCAATTGAAAATCCGAGTTCCGTGGTTTGACCTTGCCCGTTTCAGGATTAATTATACTCGATATGATTTTAATTTTATCTGATACAGTTTTTGTTGCTTAAATTTAAAACCTTAGCTGTGGAGCATCATTCATCATTACAGCCTTTCATAAGTCCACTGCTGAACATAGGCCTCCCCAAGGAATGTCACAAAGAACGGTCCTGAGCCACCTGCATCCATCGGCTTTCTGCATGTCTTACCAGGTCGTCACTCCATCTAGTGAGGGGTCGCCCTACAATTCGCCTACCGGTACGAGGCTGCCACTCAAGAACCTTTGTTCCCCATCGGTTGTCGGTTCTTCGAGCTATATGGCCGGCCCACTGCCACTTCAGCTTATTAATCCGTTGGGCTATGTCGGTCACTCTGGTTCTACTGCGGATATCCTCATTTCTAAGTTTATCACGCAGAGAAACTCCGAGCATAGCCCTCTAGATAGCTCGCTGAGCGACCTTGAGCTTCCTCATACGGCCAGCAGTGAAGGACCACGTCTCAGATCCGTACGTCATCACTGGCAACACGCGCTGGTTGTATAATTT
Organism: Parnassius mnemosyne; assembly: GCA_963668995.1. NCBI lineage: Eukaryota > Metazoa > Arthropoda > Insecta > Lepidoptera > Papilionidae > Parnassius > Parnassius mnemosyne. The sequence continues at coordinate 8,075,574 of CAVLGL010000084.1, read as the reverse complement.
CGTTTTAAGGTTTTGAGGAATGTCTGACGAGAAGATGTGTCGCAGTTTCCCGAACGCTGCCCAGCCGAGTTGAATCCGTCGATTGACCTCTCGGTCGAAGTTGGACTTACCTATTCGGACTAATTTTCCCAAGTCAACATACTCGTCAACAATTTCGAGCTTAGTGCTCCCAACAACTACCGGCATAGGTGTGACATGGACATTGAACATGATCTTTGTTTTGCCCATGTTTATCTTAAGACCTATTCGTTGGGAGACACTATTGAGGTCATTGAGCATGGTGCTTAGATCCTCCAGCGATTCTGCCATAAGGACTGTATCGTCGGTAAATCGAAGTTGAGTGATGTACTCGCTATTGATGTTAATACCGTATCCTTTCCGGTCCAGAAGCTTGAAAACGTCTTCCAATGCAGCGGTGAAGAGTTTCGGGGATATAACGTCACCCTGTCTTACACCTCTCTGCAATTGGATAGGTTTCGTACTCTGGTTCTGTACTCGGATAGCCATCGTAGCCCTACTGTACAAGCACTTCAACACTACGATATACCGACAGTCAACTTGGCACCGCTGAAGGGACAGCAGCACCACCCAAATTTCGACGGAATCAAAAGGCTTTCTCATGGTCCACATACGCCAGACATAGTGGCAAATTGTACTCTTCGGACTTCTGTACAATTTGCCGAAGGGTATGTATGTGGTCTATGGTGCTAAAGCCTTTTCGGAAACCGGCTTGTTCGGGGGGCTGGAAGTCGTCAAGTCTGCGCGCGAGACGATTCGTAATGACTCTCGAAAACAGCACGTATACGCGGCTCAGAAGGGAAATCGGTCTGTAGTTCTTCAAGAGAGCGTTGTCGCCTTTCTTGAAGAACAAGACCACCGCACTTCTGCTCCACGCCTCCGGTGTAATGCCACCATGGAGGACGGAATTAAAGAGCTTCTAAAGGACTTCAAGTACCGGTTTTCCACCCGCTTTCAGAAGCTCCGCTGTAATTCCATCTTCGCCTGGGGCCTTGCCGTTTTTAAGATGCTGGAAAGCCATTCTAATCTCGCTCAGACTGACGTCCGGGATATCTTCGGAATAGTGTCGGATAAGACTCGCTCTTGGATCGTTCCTCACACTTGCGTGTGGCTCCAACGATGACGTGTATAGCTGCCCATAGAACCTCTCAATCTCACTCAAAATCTCAGGTGCCCCGGAAACGATGCTGCCACACCCGGTCTACTGCTTTGATAGTTGGCTCTTTCTGGCAGACAGATCTCTGGCAAAGACTTTGGAGCCTTGGTTCCGCTCGATCGCTTCTTCAATACAAGCTGTATTGAAGTTGCGTAAGTCCCACCGCATGCATTTGGAGATCTGTCTGTTCAGTTGCCTGTATACTGTCAAATCTGTTGAAGAATGTAGCTTCATCTCCCGTCTAACAGCCATGAGATTAAGAGTGTGATCGGAGAGTTCTTGTGTTCTTCTGCGGCGGGTCTTGTAGAACTTAGCTCCGACCGCATGGACAGTGTCCACGAGCTTGTCATTCATATCGTCCACTTAATTGCAGTTTTCTAGGCACTGAAAACGGTAGCTGTGGAGCATCTTCTTTAAAATATTTTAGAATATGTTTTTACATAATCTCTAAATATATCTACTATTATATGATCTTTCATTATAAAGCTCGCCTACTTTTATAAATTCCTACTGTCGCCTATTCATTAAATGATTTGCGACCATTAAAAGAGAATGTTTTAGAAGTAAATATTCTAAGAAGTAAGTAATAGTCAAAGTGACTGTGACAACACGAGGCTTAACAACATCTTAAAATTGAGTAGCGTTTGAGTATTTGGCCATTAGCTAGTGAATTTTTGACATATACAATATAATGGATTTCCGCAAAGTAACGCCCGATTCTATTAATTAATCTTAACAATTTAGTGCTTCCTTGGCTCATTGTAGATTTTAGTAAATAATATTTTGAGTGATAGTCGAACTAACAGTTTATCTGATGGTAAGTCGCATATGCAGCGCAAAGGCAGAATCAACTTTAAGGAAAGGTTCTTAGGTTATGAATCAAAATGTATTTGTGTGGGCCAGGGCAGCCATGGCCCCGGGCGGCAGATTTTAGAGGGCGACATTTTGTAATGAATGTCTTGAAACGAAAGTCAATACTCCGCATTGATTACTCAAGGATGCCAGTATAAGTCTTAAAATATCTGAAATTAAGTGTAAATGAATACTTTTTATTAAATTATTACGAAGCATTGAAATTTCAACTGTCGCTGTAAACGCAAATTCACGCCTTAAAATTTCATAATACGCGAGCAAACCGAGTCTAATCGATACCGACCGACACAAATTAAACTGTTAATTATAATTGTAAGTTCTGTTTTACCACGTGCGCAGCTATGAAGGACATCGTTAGAAAACCTGCATGACTGAGAAATGAATATTAAGTTAAAGACATGTTAAGTCCGCTAACTTGCGTTAGGACCGGCGGACTCCTTCAGAGAACACCTTCAGATGTGATCCAGCAAAACCTGTACCCAACATTGAGACGTATTTAGGCTGTTGTTCAAGTACTATTAAATGTCGCACCGGAATTTCTTATTACATAAAAATATAACCTCGTCGTTTCTGTACTCGGTTAAAAATATTTTATGTACCTGCATAAACCAATAAAATCATACAAATTATGACTTACACAAAAAAGTTTTGCAGTAATCTTGCATAAACAAAATAATGTATTGCATATAGCTCATATCAGTTATAGTTAATTAGAAGTAAACATATCCGCACAGGAAAAACAGTAAAAAGGTCTGACTTTATGAATCACTCACAGACTCGATGTCGTAATAAAATAATATAAGCGAACAGTGCGAAATTCCCCAAGTCGACATGTAATCAACATAAGGTCCATATGAACAAGACATTATAATATATTATGGGCCGGACTGAAAATCAGTGCCACAGTATAAACATATAGTAGGAACAGTATGGAAACTACCTACAAATGCTCGAAACGGCACACTCACACAAACATGCGCAACGACGAGACTTCTAAGCGCTCGTCGCGGTGCTCTCAGTAGCGAGTGTCGTGTCAAGACTTTTTTAAAATGCCACGAATGTATTGCGTAGTATACGGCTGTTCGAACTCGGCTTCATCAAAACCGGAGCTAACATATTTTAAGTTTTCTGCTGATTTTGAAAGGTAAGAATGATTTTTTATTGTCATTGTTATAATCGTTATCGAATTACAAGTCCGTGTGATCGATCATAATGAATTCGTGAACTTATTTGTAAATCCAGAATGCGGCGGTATTGAGGCTATTTAAAGCTGATAGTGCCATAGTGGTAACAAAAAGTAAATCCAAGATGGCGGCTGCAATAGGTATAATTTTTTTCGTCCTGGGCGCAATTTTCATTGGTTTCGAGGGTGTTGAAGCTGATAGTGCTGTCGAAATGTAAATCCAAGATGGCGGCTGCAATAGGTATCATTTATTCGTCATGTGTATCATTTTCATGGTTTTCGGGGGTGTTGAAACCTCGTTGAAGTTGAGTGCTGGCAAAATGTAAATCCAAGATGGCGGCTGCAATAGGTATCAATTTTCTCGTTTTGAGTGCATCGATCACTAATTAAAAACATGTGTGTCTTTTATATTATGCTGTTTATTATAACTGGAATAAACGTGTTTTCTTTCTTTGTATTAAAACAACATTTTATGTTATGAAACTTTTTATAAGTACAATAAAATACGTGGTGGTTTTATACGTGGTCAAACAACGCTGCACCTATATTATGGTTGTTGCACGAATGGGTCGGCTCTACCGGGGAAGGAATACGCTCTCACAAAATACCAGCGTGAAATAGCAGCTTAATACTGCTGTGTTTCGTATGGTGAATATAGAGAACTGGAGACACGTTTAATTGGAAACGAGGCATTCCATCTTAGTCCTCAAGGGTTACAACGCATCTGCATTTTGATTCCTAATCCGAGAATACATGTAGATGTCTATGGGTCACAGCATGCACTTACCACCAGGTGGACTGTGTGATCTTTTGTCACCCTCATTATATAAAAAAAATTGGTGACTTTTTACTGGAAACAGTTACGGAATGTGTTTTTTGGAGTTTTCAACCGACTTCAAAAAAGAGGAGGTTCTCAACTGGCAAGAATATCTTCAATTTACAAAGGCATCTACACGGCATATGGGGGAATAATTCTGTACCACGTCAACCAATTTCGACGATTACCTTCCTTTTAGTTCTTTTAAAGTTGGCTTTTACTTTTTTTTTAATTTAATTACGGTAAGTGAATGAATGAATGTATTTGTTTTACCAACCACACGAGACTTTATGCCATCCATACTAAGATTAAAACTGCTGTCATGCCGTCTGAACTTTAAAGTTACAGCCTATATACGTCCCACTGCTGGGCACAGGTCTCCTCTCATTTCTGAGAGGGTTTTAGGGCAAGGAAGTGTCCGCCACGCTGCCCCAATGCGTGTTGGCGGTTTTCTCATGGCGGCTGTACACGCTGGTCTCGTCGCCTCGCGAGCCTCTCGTCGCGTAGAAGTTCGACACGAGAGCACACCATGTACACACTCGTTGTATCACTTGAAATCCGGATGCCCACTGCGATCGACGTAGAAGAAACTGTTGCTGTGTTTTGCCTTTGCTATTTTTTATTATAATTTTTTACATATTTCCAATAAATAGAAAATTAATAAGCCATGGTGCATGGTTTCTATTCACTGTAATAGAACCATGTAAGTTACTATATTGTATTTAACAATATTGTACCATTTTTTTTTGATAATTTTTATAATTATCAGAAAACGAACGAGTGTGTACAGGTGCGCTCTCGTTTTCATCGCGAGACTCACGAGACCCTTGGACTCGAGCGCAAAAAAACCGACACGCTTCCGAGAGCGAACGATGGCCGCGAGACGCGACGCGACGCGACGAGGGCACCATGTACACACTCGTACTCGGCCTGTCTCGTGGTGTCTCGACGAGCGTGTACAGCCGCCATCAGACATGCCGGTTTCCTGACGAGCACGTCAGTTTCTTATTAAACATATTTTGCCGGCGCGGATCGAACCCGGGTTACTCGCGTACTGTGAAATTTACAGCGAGCGCTAAGCCCATTGGCTACCACGGATCATTTGACTTTTGCCAGAAGGTATTTATATGACATTCACATGACGATATTTTTTTAATTTCAGGTCTGCTGCCCGCTGCAGTCGGAATGGTCAAAAGCGCTAGACCTCAAGCCGGTCCTATTTCCAGAAATAATCAAGTATATGTCCGAGCCAGGAGATAACGGTTCTGATAACAACTTGCATCTCGCGTCTAGTTTAAATTTGGAATCGGAAAAATGCGGCGTTCATTCGTTAACTCCTAACATGATTCACGGTAAGTTAAATATCCCTTATAATGGAATAATTGTACAGTTTGGTCATTATCACCACGATTACTTGATTGAGGAACTCTTCGCAACATAGACATTCATTCCCAGTACCGATGTGAATATCTTAAGAAAAGAGCCTACTCCTTTTTAAAAGACCGGCAACGCATCTGCAATTCCCCTGGTTCCCCCGGTGTTGCAGTTCTTCATGGGCGGCGGTAGTCACTTAACATCAGGTGAACAGCATGCTCGTTTGCCCCCTCTCCTATAAATAAAGAAAAATCTTAAATCTCCGAGATCTCATCGTGTAATCACTACTGCTATAAGTAGTGGCACGAAAGTCTAGCGGTGACAGTTATTGTGCATAAGTCGAAAATAAGGTATGCCTTTTAGGCAGTTGTTTTGGCTCACCGCTCACTTAACGGTCAGCCACCGTAGAGTCTACATCACCTGACGATGCCTCGTGTAGAGGCGAAACACGTTTCGTATTATCGTCAGTGGTGTGTCTTTCCTAGTGTAGTGGTGCTGGGATTGGTGGTAATGGGGATAGTGCACGCAATTGAGGGAGGACGGGAGGAGCTCTTCATACTAGGTAAGACACATCATTTTATTTTATAGAGCGGATGTTTGCGAAGTAACTTTTTAAAAGCTTTAATATAATGGATTTCCGCAAAGTAACGCCTGATTCTATTAATTATAACAATGGTTCATAGAAGAAAACGTTTATGCCGTTTTGAAATAGAGCCAAACTTTAATGTAAGTTTAATTAGTAAATTTTGTGCACAATTTTGTTTATATGTTTTTTTAGAAATTTGTCATAAATGCCAGAAGAATAATATAAAAAATAAATAAAAAACTCGTTAACTACTTTAAATTCAACCGAAAACTCTAGGCAACACGATGCAGCGATAAATATTTATCACATAGTCCAATCTCAATTATTCCGATTTTTTTGTAGGAAAGGGGTACCTCATAGTTCAGAGGCAGTCCTATATCAATTTGGTCAAGATCCGATGATGGGATCCATGAGGAAGTCATCAGACACTTCAATTTGTAAAGGCATCTGCACGAAATATGGGCGAATAATAATCTACCAAGTCAAACGATTTTGATGATTATACTCCTTGTAGTTTTTTCAAGTCGGTTTTTATTTTTTTAAAGTTTAATCTAAACATTGCTCCTTTATATTAAATATGAATGTTCGGACGTTCCGTTGTAATTATAGTCTAGTTCTAATATATTTTATGTAAAAGGAGAGTACCTACAAAGTCCCCGCCTCAACGGAGCGATTGTGACTGATTGCCCAGTCACATGCATGCAGTTCTTGTCCGATTGAGTTGAACGACAGTGTCTTTCGCGAAATAAAAATGATGTATGCGCCGAAATCATTTTAATATATAATTATAAAAATTTTTAGTCGCGGCCTACAATTAGTGACTGTAAATTAAATCTTATTTTTGTTCCTAAACCACGCAACGTATTGAGAACATAACTAAAATAGCCGGAAAATAGATGTATCCTTAGAGTATACATAAGCAACCTTTATTTAATTATTTATTACAAAAACAGTAACAGCATCATAACAATACAAAACCAATACGATGCTGTACAAAAACCAAACAAGAACTGATAAATGTAACTACTGACATAAAATATATACTTATACTATTATAATTAAGAAAAAAAATTATAAATAGAAAATCTCTAATAAATAGATAATCTCACAGACCCTGTGCGCCGCTTTTTTTTATAGGATAGGGTGACAAACGAGCACACAGTTCACCTGATAGTAAGTGGTTGCTGTGGCCCATAGACATCTATCTTCGTTTGCGAATCAAAATACAGATGCGTTGTCACCCGTGAGGGCTAAGCTGAAATGCCTCTTTTCCAGTAAAAAGGGTCTTCGGTGAAATTTGCTTCTGTGAACTTTGCCAGGCTGCAGTGGTAATGTCCGTTTCTGCGGAAATAATATTCAATAATTTTAAAACCCGTTATATTATGTATATTCTTAGGACATATGTTTATGTTTTTGTAAGGAAATATTATCCCTAAACGTATTTGAAAAGTTCCAGCATTTGTGATAACGAATTATCCTTAGATATATCTTTGCTTTCAATTTTGAACTTAATTCAAGGTAGTAAAATTAAATTTTACTATCTCATCTACTTTGCGGTTTTCCATTAAAAAAGCGTCCATTGTAAATGTTTTTGGCAGCTTTGCAGTCTTTATTTAAGTGGTTTCTATATCAATTCATACTTTACGCTATCGTAAGAATGTAACATTCCGAAATGTTCAATAAAGCACAAAACGCTGTCCTGAGATTGCATCTGTTTTTATTTTCAATCTACCAGCTTCTCTTAAACTATGTCGAGTCGTTACTGTATTTAATGTTCGTGTAGTACTCCTGTATCTCTCTGTATAACGCTACCTCACGAGATGTTCCTTTTACAAATTGACCCTACGGTTCTTATCTATATACATATAATCTATATACATATAATAAAACTGTAAATAGCAGATGTCTGTACATTTTATATTTTTGTAATAAAAGTGATTGAGGGGTACTAAAAATAAGTAATTAAATACATTTCTACCATTTTTAGAATTTTCTGTCTGTCTGTCTGTCTGTCTGTCTGTCTGTTTGTTTGTTAACGTATCACGTATAAAGTACTAATTTATATCATAAGAATTGTTAAGGAAATTATAAAGTGTATCTTCGGGTTACATTTAGTCTTTATTTCATTAAAATCAGTTCATTCCATCAAAAGTTATGATAAATATTCTGAAGTATGGGTAGGGAAGTATAGGTACGAATTTGCTCAACGGTGGCTTTGTTTGAGTCATCAAGTGCATTTTAAACTACTATCATATCATAAATCATAGTTAAATTATGTAAAATAATGATATAATTATGTATATCTAAAACGCAGTAAACAAAAGTATTAAAGAACGTATTAAATATATTATACAAAAATATATTAACCTTATTAACTAAATCTGAAGCACAATAGTTAACCCATTTCTTCGATAGATGGTGGTGTGGCATAAATGTGATACAAAAAGGCAGGTTAAAATTTATTCCTGTAGTTGAGTTTCATATTTGCTTCTAACCTTTATATTAATGACACACTGCCCTACTGCGTGTTGACAATCTCATTTATTTTTTATTTTTTTACCGCCGAGTACTCTATGTCGTAAATCAAATTTTAAGAGCTATTAACAATTTCATTTTTCGGCGAGGATCAAACTTTCTTTTTTGCTTACTATGCAGGCACTGATTTATAAGTTCTTTTATGTTTTTTATTGTATCAATCGTGTGAATTAATCTCTTATTTTTAGAATTGATGTTAACAGCGCCATCTCTCTTAAATCTATACATATAATAAAAATGGTAATAACATGTTATGTCTGTTTCTGAATATTGTATAGTATATTAATTTGCGACTAAAATCATTATTGGGACTGTAAATCATTAAATAAGTACATTTTTATAATTTTTAGAATTGTACTATCTGACGGTCTGTCTGTTTGTTTATGGACGCATGACGTTTTGAGTAAACATCTTTTTTTTTTTTTCAATGAAATCCTTAAGAAAATCATAAAGCGTATTATCAAGTTCATTTAATCTTTGTTTTATTGAAATTGGTTAATTCCATCGAAAGTCATGATTATTATTTTGAAATGTAGGTTCGAATTTGTTTAATGGCGCCACAAAATCCCAAAAATAGTAATAAAAAGATTCGTGTGTAAAAAAAACGTTCTATTATAATATATTTCGTATCGTTCTATTATAGTACTTAAAACACAGTAAAAATATGTTTTCCTTAAATTAAAAAAGGATGTTTTCTCACAAAGAACGTAATAGATGGCGTTGTACAAATTACAACCTTTTCTGAATTGCGGTGTTAAGATTTTTCGCAGGTGAATCGTATTGAGACTCACTGTAATAATTTATGTCCATGAGCCTGACAAAGCTGCAAGCCTGTAAGGTATATATACAGAGGTATTGAAATATTTAATTATTCAACAAAACTCGACTAAAACTAAAAGTAGCAAAATTGCAATAAATGTCGTGATGGTGATATTGTTTTATAGCCAGAATCACTCTAATACCAAATAACTTTTTTTTCAGTTTTAAGTAAAGTTGCAGCCTATTTACGTCCCACTGCTGGGCACAGGCCTCCTCTCATTTCTGAGAGGGTTTTAGGGCAAGGAAATGTCCACCGCGCTGCCCCAATACGTGTTGGCGAACTTCACATGTCATCGAAATATTATTTTTTATTTCTCAAACATGCAGGTTTCCTCACGATTTTTTCCTTCACCGCCGAGCACGTGGTAAATCAGCACTTAAAATTGCAATTGACAATTTCATTGGTGCCGGCGGGGATCGAACCCGGGTTGCTCGAGTACTGTGAAGCTTACAGCGAGCGCTAACCATCTGAGCTACCACGGCTCATGCTTCAGTTTTAAGATAGGGATAATAACATCGATGTTGGCATCGCTAGCTCAACATCGATGTTCGATGTTTAAGCCACTCAAAACATCGATGTTGACCATTATCGATGGTTTTTGTATATGTGTAGATAGTTACACATTGTTTTAAAATTATGTGGGTATAGACAGCAAGGGCAAAGTAACAATTAACTTGAATATCAATTTACGTAGAATAGTTATTATGCGACAACCGACAACGACACTACAAAATAAAGCGAAAGCAGTGACCATTGTGACATTACAGGAGACACTTGACAATTAAGTTTGACTCACCATACTGACATTTTTTTAGATTAACGATGCGTTCAGAAATTCTGAATTATTCAAAATTTTTAATCTTCAGAGCAGATGCAAGATTTAGTTGATATTGATTTCGCGAGTTCGCATTGTTTGCAAGTTCCCAATTATCGATTATGGGTTCATTGACGTCGATGTTTCGATGTTTGACATATGTCAACATCGATGTTAAAACATCGAAGTTTTAATTTTTAACATCGATGATCATCTAACATCCCTATTTTAAGTGTGTTTCCCACTCAGCGTGTGTTATGCGACGATCGTAAATAAAGCGCAAGGTCAAACTTTACGCGTCAGTACTGATTGTTTTGCACATGGCCAGCTCTATATTGCTTTTTCCCGCGTTAGTAGTCCCCGTAACCTTTTTCTGTACGCCCCGGCTAAGTCTACTTCTATCGTCGTTTACACAGAAGCTCTATCATAAACGACTTAGAACTTTGAGAATATCGATTTATTTTGTTACCACTTATTCATAGAGTAATGATATAAATCGGTTAATATTCTCTTACCCTAAACGTCAAATTCTTTAAGTAAAACCTATATTCGCGAGCTACGCCGCGGGCACAGCTAGTTTAAAATAAAAAATGTAATTACATATTTAAAAAATAGTTCCAGGTATTCAGGCTAAACAGTACCCCTGGTTGGTGCTCCTTCAGTATGAAAATGGTTCCATCCTCTGTGGCGGCAGCCTCATCTCGCGCAGATACGTCTTGACGGCCGGACACTGCGTAGAAACTTTGAACGGGCCACCGTAAGTTCTCTTAATAATCTGAGGAGGTGCTCTCACAAGTGTTATTCAATTACGCATTCTTTAATTTGAATGAGGCAAACATCATAGTCCATGTCCCAAAATAGACCATATCCTAAATTATCGCTTTCACCATGCATTTTAAAGTCGTTTTTGTTTTAAACGGGCGGAGCCGAAGGCAGGAGCATATTTTTTTCATAAAATTAGGGTGTCAAACGAGCACACAGGCCACCTTATGGTAAATGGATGCTTTGGCCCATAGACATCCACATCTATCCTCAATCATCATCATGTATCATCAAAATGTAGATGCGTTGTCACGCATGAGGAGTAAGATGCAATACCTCGTTTTCAATAAAAAGGGTATCCGGTTCTCTACACTGACCATACGAAACACAGCAGTGTTAAGCAGTTATTTTACGCTGGTATTCTATGAGAGCGTGGTCCTACCCCGGTAGAGCTGACTCATTTGTGCTACAACCAAATATAGAGGCTGCACCGTGGCTCTACCATGTCTAAATTGTATAATATGAAGTCACAAAATGTGTCACATAAAAAATATATTTTATTTCTAAGACTTTAACAGTAGTTTACACAAACATAACACATTGTTTGAACTTTATTGAGCTCTTGTTAGCAGTCATTTAGAGTACGCCTCTCACGTGTGGAACCCAAATTATAACATTTATATAAATAGGATTGAGCAAGTACAAAAGCGTTTTCTACGTTTTCTGCAATTTAAGACACAATTTTTTACACTGCTGACTACATTTCAGGGTGTAAAATATTTCATAGTTTGCCTCTGTACTACCGTACGCGCATAGCAGATATGATTTATCTTTTTAAATTGACAAATAGTAATATTGACTGTCCGGAACTACTGCGTAAGTAATGCTTTACAACAAGAGCTACCCTATTAATAAAGCCTCGCTTACTCCATGTGCCGCATACCCGGACTAAATACCGGCAAAATTCTTTTATGATACGTCCATGCAGAACTTTTAATGATATTTCCAAGAGCGTTGACTTGGATCTTTTCAATACCAGTGTTTCTCGAATCAAAAATATTTCAGCGAAAAAAATTTTTGTTGAGTGTTCTTCTGTTTATTTTGTTAGTTTACTGTATTTGTCTTAATTGATATTTATCTTTTACCGACTAGAAATAATGTTTTTAAGTTCATAATGTCTATAAGTGAAAACTTTTAAATGAACTTCTACTTGTTATTCATTTATTTACCGTCAATGTTAGCTGTAAGTTTTCCAAAAATAATATAATTAAATTAAAATAAAATACTAAATCCTGGTACAAATTACAGGACCTTCACCCGTCTATCGGAATACAACACGACCACCTACACGGTGGACGTCGCACCGACGGAGAGCGGATACGAATACATCAAAAACATTATAATACCCATCGAGTGGAGTAAGAGGCATCCGGAATTTAACTGGAACACCTACCAGAACGACATCGGATTGGTGAAGCTGGCACATAATGTGCAATACTCAGGTACCTACGCATTACAACTACCCAAATTACAACTGAAATCCTATCGCATCGGACAGAAAAACACAAATTTAAAACTATTCACTATATTCTATTCACTCTTTGCCTTGACGACACCCAGGTTGTAACACACATCGGACGGAAAGACAAACGTCGGCAAATTATTCCACTCCTATTCTGTCAATCTTTGCTGCTATTTCACTTTCATTTACGTGGTAGAGCCATGCTGCAGCAATATTATTAGTATAGTTGTCTGTAATGGGTCGACCGGGGTAGAACCACGCTTATTAGATTTTTTTTATTGGAGCTGCCTGAAGGAGAAAGTTTATAAAAAACCAATTGATATAATCGACGAAGTAAGACTTCGCGTCACAGACGCAGGAAGGGTTATTTCAACCGAAAATTATCAGACTTTTAGAAAGGTAAAAAGATGTAGAGCCTGCATAAGGGCAGGAGGAGGTAAGTTCGAGCATTCTGTAAATGATTTTAAATAAAAAATAAAAATTGGATATAGCTTGTTTCATTTTCATTAAGTTACGCATCCTTAACAAATGGAAAACAGTACAAAACATATTTTCACAGTTGTACATAATAGAACATGTCAAGTTTCACTGTTTGTCTCGCTCACACAAGTTAGAATTTGTCCAAACAAGGCGAGCAGGTAGTAAAGTAAAATTTTCAAAGGCGACAGATGTACTTACCTAATAAATACATGCAATGTTAAAAAAACTATCTGCAAATAATTTTGTAATGAGATGCCTACTTCTACACATTAACGGCTGTTGCTCAGTAAGTAATGATATTAAGTACATGGTATGTTACTGTTTTAGAATCCTCATGATGTAGGCAAACTTTTTAAATGGTTGGCCACACAGACCCCATACGTTTTTTTTTCACCACAGGTTCTCAAACTTAGCAGTTAAATAAGGCAAAAAAAACTTATGTTTAGTGCCGTCTTGTTAAATATCACCCATAGTAGTTGAAAACTTTTAAGGGTAATTTAGAAACATCATTATTAGGGAACACATTAAAAGGAAAAAAATCCGATCTAGGCATTAAACTGCGGACGTGATGTCCACAAATGTGAGCAGAAGTACGAATTTTCGTAATTTTATACTATATATTTATATATTTTTCGGGATAGAATTTTTTTAGGGAACGTAGGTCACCCCAGTGACCAGTTTTGTTTTTATTTAGTACTAATCCTTATTCAGATAAATATGTTAGTAACTTTCGGTATTAAATGTAGATTATAATTGTCTTTTACACTATATCATTCTAATGAATACTTTAGAAGTTTCAAAGATTAAATAAGAGATTATATAAAAGTTACTGGCAGCCGCAGCTAGACTTTGATAAAAAATATATCTAATATTCAAAATTTTCTTGCTAAGCAAACGTCTTCTTTTCAATTGCATTGCACCTGTCTCTAGTAGGTAATATAACCAAGGCAGAGACTGGTAGCATCAAAGCTACGAATCATCTCTAAAAATTTATTAAATTTCTAATTACGAATTACTTTTACAGATTACATACGACCAATATGCCTTCCAAGGACTGACTACTTACAACAAATCAGCGCCGGAACACATCTCTTATCAGCGGGCTGGGGGAGCAATGATGTCAACTACAATGACGTGAAGAAAGACGCTGTATTGCCTTATGTACCGATGAAGATATGCAGGCATTCTCTATCCACAATGACGCTCACCAACAAACAAATATGTGCCGGAGGTGAACCGAGTCAACAAACATGTGTTGGTGATTACGGAGGACCATTGATGTTTCAAACTGATGATTACTATATAGCCGTTGGTGTTCTCAGTTACCGTTTAGGAGGATGTGGTGTAGAGAATTTGCCTGGTGTGTACACCAACGTTTACGAGTATTTGGACTGGATCAACAGTATGATGGAATAAAGAGAGATCCGATTTTAATGAATACCATCATAATAAACTGGATTGAACTAGGAAGATCGAACTGTCTTATAAAAAATGTAGACCATTGCGTCGGGCACTGCAGTCTTGACGAATCAAATTTACGACATTGGCACTTATCATATTATGCTTTTAATGAGCAATTCTTGTATATATAATATACGTGTATTGTAGATTTTCTACGTGGTAGAGCCATGCTGCGGCTATAATATGGTTGTAGCACGAATAGGTCGGCTTGACCGGGGAAGGACCACGCTCTCACAGAAAACCAGCGTAAAATAGCAGCTTAACGCTGCTGTGTTTCGTATGGTGAGTGTAGAGAACCGGAGACCCTTTTTACTGGCAAAGAGGCATTCCATCTTAGTCCTCACGGGTGACAACGCATCTGCATCTTGAGTCTTTATTGAGCATAGATGTAGATGTCTATGGGTCACAGTAACCACTTACCATCAGGTGGACTGTGTGCTCGTTTGTCACCCGATCCTATAAAAAAAAATGTGTATTTCCCAGAAACGGCTCTAAAGATTTTGGACGAAATGGATTTGTATTTAGATAATATTTCACTTTTATCTAGATAGGTTTCATCCAAAGCAAAGCTTTGTCGCCTACGTGCTTATGTATAATATAACATATATTTGTATAGGTATATAAAATAAAGTAAAACAGCACAGGGCCTAACCATTTGCTCGTGGCACTGCGGGCCACGGGTTTAAATACTGCACGGGAAGTGTTTGTATGGCTACGTAGTACTATTATTTATTCTGTGGTATGGCATGCAAATAATTCTTCCTTCTTCAACCCTTCTCAAATATAAAACTCGTTTACTTTTACCGTGTAGTGGCGGTGTAAGAATATCCGCTACCCCATATGGTTCGTGGGTGTCGTAAAAGGCCACAGAGGGAATCAAATCGTGAGAAGGGCAGCAGCGTCTTCCTAATAACGTATAAAAATAAAAAAAAACTACGCTTGCAAACCCCTTGCCAAGCGTGGTAACTATTGCATACCCCCACTATGGGGCAATCAATGGGGGAGACCTGTGCTCAGTAGTGGATTAAAGTAGATTGTAATGGTAACGGTAACAATACGCCGTCACGATACGAGAGAAAACTTTATATTTAGACGTTTTTTTTTTTATATAAAGGGAAAAAGTAAAGTTAAGAAAACCACGCTGTGTATTATTTCTGCGGCCTAGAGTAAAGTGATTAATAACATCAACGACCTTAATAGGGGTTAAAGTCTGGTTGCTCGCTCGCTTAGTGTTGTGAAATTAAAAGAAAGTAACAGAGTGCTCTGCTTTTTGATTTTGAGTCTTCGAAGTCAACAAAATTTTGTAAACACGGTCTTGAATGTATTATCGGTGACTGTACAGTACAGTACAGTAGCGCATAAACTAGTACATACAAGTGTTTATCTAAGTCGCAAAAATGAAGCTGGAGTTCCACCAAGTGACAACGATCGCAAGTATACCTAAATTATAATAAATTTTAAATGCACACCAAGTTTGGCAGGTTGTAATGGTACCAAATAATAACAATTTAAATGATGTTTATGCAAATAAATCATTATAATATGCAATACCGTGTAGTGACGGTGTAAGAATATCCACTACTAAGCGGCGACAGAGGGAAACAAATCAGGATATGGGCAGCAGCGTCTTCCCAACAATGACGAAAACTTGTTTGAATTTTTTTAATATAAAACGGCAATTTCATATTTTAACCTCATTAGATTTTTAAAGAGATTGACTAGTCGCTCTCAGAGTATAATATAACACAGGTTTATTAAAAAAATATTTTAGGAGTGTATAAAAATAATTTAATCATAATACACGTTAATTTAATTTTTAATTCTATTTTATATTGACTTGACTTATATATAATTTTTTAGTTAAATATTAAGACAATAGCGAGTCGACAAGTAGATACAGATGTCTCAGGACGGCGCTATATGGTCTATGTTGAGCAGTAGACTTGAAGACTTAGATTGATGACGAAAATGACTGATTTTGGGCTTTTTATTGAATAACTAACGGTCCGCCCTGCCTTAGCACCGGTGATTTCTGGATCAGCTCTAGGGGTCCAATTATGAATCTAAACCATCAAGGGTTCCACTCAAACACACACACAAAAAAAATCATCAGAATGGGTCGACCCAGTTTCGAGTTTCAGCGAGACTAACAGACAGCAATTGTTTTTTTATATATAGAAATATTAACTATTCTTAACATTAAAATTTATTATTAGCGTTAAACATAGCAATAAATCGTAAAAACGTAGGTTAAGCCTACCAATGAAGCGTAATAAAGTGCTAAGACTTGGAGCTAGTGGCTGAAAACGATATTCGATTTAAATGTATACAATAAAATTTTAAAATCTGTGTACGATCATTAGGCATTATTTGGCGCTCGCTTCATCATAATATACATATTATGGAATAACAACAATATTTCATAGCAACGTTGAGTAGTAAGATTTGCTATAACAAATTTTCCAGGCGCTTGAGCGATATTCATTTTAAAAGATATAAAGAACAAACTCATTAGTCGTTAATCATTTTTATCGTATATTACATATAGTATGTAACCTGCGTGTTTTATTTGAAAAGTCAATACAGAGCTTAACACTACGCTTAGTAAAATGCTTAGAGTAATTAAATTACGCTAGTAATTACTATGAGGTAGAATGTAATTAAAACATGTAGGTACATTTTATAATAGGCTATGCCAACATAACTGCTATTTTGTATTTAATTTTAACACTCAAGAATCATTTTATTATTAATACGTGAACATCGAAAATTGAAGTAACTTTTTTTTAAATATTTATAATAAAATAGCGTTCCGCCCCGATTTCGCACGGTTGATTTCTGGATCTCGACAACAACTCCACCTACCGAGTCCAATTGGGAATCCAGACCATTCTCTAATCAACTTAATCACACACAAAATTCCATCAAAATCGGTCCAGCCGTTTAGGAGGAGTTCAGTCACATACACACGGACGGAAGAATTGTATAATATATACTATGCATTTATTATACATATATACACCTTCCTCTTGAATCATTTTGTCTATTTATGAAAACCGTATCAAAATCCGTTGCGTAGTTTTAAAGATCTAAGCGTACATAGGTACTGCGGGAAGCGTCTGTACGTTTAGATCTAGTTTTTTTTAGGGTTCCGTACCTCAAAACTAAAAAAAACTTGTATATCTACGGATTTGTTCGGAACCCTCGATGCGCGAGTCCGACTCTTGGCCGGTTTTTTATATTATTAATACGTGAACATCAAAAAATTAGGAAACTTTTTATTTTTTATTTATAATAAATGCAGACAAATAAAATTTATATAATTGGAAAGGTACTGTGCAATAGACGTGCATAAAAAAGAAAAACATATGTATCAGTTGCAACTAAAAATAAAGTAAACATACTCGTAGAGGCATGATTTTTCCGAAACGCTTTAATCAATTCAATGAAAGCAATTTGTTTACGTTCTTAGATGTATGATGTAAAAACCCTGTGCATTCTCTGCAAATATTAAGCATTGTTTAAACATATCTGGTTTTGACTCTCGTTCTCGAACAGCCACGGGATTATATAGCGTAGTGGATATTCTTACCCCGCCACTACACGGTATTGCATATTATAATGATTTCTTTGCATAGACATCATCGTACTCGTGCTAATAAATAAGTAAAAGCTACGTAAAATAGTTGCGTAGAAGGTAGAAATGCGAACGGACTGTTATATCCCTTTTTACAACGCAGTTAAATTTTAGTAAGCATTTATTTAATCCACGATACTTTTCCTTGACGTCAGTCAGTAAATGGATTGTTTTTTTCTATGTTAATTTTAATTCCATTTTAATAGGCAGCTAGATTCAGAGCCCCGAGGAGATCGGACATGATTCCGAGACGCATTAGAGTTCGGGAATCAGGGACAATATTAATTTTAATAAACCTTTATGTTTATTTAGTAGTTTTTTTTTAAAGTCAAACAGGATCGGCCTCCTAAGAGGGCGTACGAACGAGGTAATTCTATAAACAAGTTCTTATCCTCAAATCAATACTTGACACAGTTTACCATATTATAAGAGAGAAATTGTAGGCGGCACACAGAGTACAAGAGAGCTACTAATGGATGTAGGTCCTTTCCATTGTTGTGAAGATTTGTCTTACTCACCATGCTTGGCAGGCGGGCTGACGATTGCCATACCACACGTAAGAAACAAAATCAGAAACATAACCTTTTTATTCAATATAGATTATAAATAATACTTATTGAAAGTCACTCTTGTTTAATTACCACTGGTTCGAAAAAAAACCTCTGTCCTGGGAAGAACCAGCAAGAAACCCAGCGGGACTTTTTTAAATAACAGCTTACAATCATGTATGTTACACAAATTAACAACACAACAAATTAGAAATAGCTTGGTTGCGATCACCTCATTTCCAGTTCCAGGGGTTATAATCATCCATAAATTCTTTATTATTATAATAACCCTTTTCATACTAATAAAAATAAATAAGCACAGTGACACTGCTACCCTATGCCAGTCTTGGTGGTTTATGATTGGCGTAAATGAGGTGGTTATACTGACATCTATGGGAAGGCGTTTCCCGTAGTCGCCTGAACCAACACCTACGGGGCAAAACGAGGCGATGGATTCTCTTAAGCCGCTTACAAACGACCAAATCCAAATCTAATTCTATATCTATACACACACAAATAAAATTGGATTTTCTGTTTGTTATATTGAAATAACTGGCTTCTATTAAACTCAGGGGATTATTTGTTATTTTTTTATAGGATAGGGTGACATACGAGGACACAGTCCACCTGATGGTAAGTGCAACAAAATGCAGATGTGTTGTCGCCTCTGATGACTAAGATGGAATGCCTCGTTTCCAGTAAAAAGGGTCTCCGGTTCTCTACACTCACCATACGAAACACAGCAACGTTAAGCTGTTATCATTACGCTGGTATTCTGTGCGAGCGTGGTCCTTCCCCGAACGAGCCGGGGAACCCATTCGTGCTACGACCATAATACAGTTGCAGCGTAGGCCTAACACGTAAAAATGTTATGCTATTAAAACATAAATTACCATTTTTAAAATTATTGTTCGTCTGTCTGTGTGTCCGGGCTAATCTTAGATATGGCTAACACGATTGTGATAAAAAAACTTTACGAACAGATACACAGTAATTCCTGGAGGGTTAAATACTTATATTTTATACGAAAATCTTGAATAAAAATTAAAAAAAAAACGAAAAATTAATAAAAGAAATGGTCTTTGATTATCTTAAATCTAAATAACGCCATATTAATATATTCTTCCTATCCATGCAAAGCCGGCGCGGGTGGCTAATTCACTATAAACTGTCAAATGATAAAACAAGTATAATCAGACCAATAACATTAATTCGTTTAAGTGTTTTTGTTGCAACTACCTGATAAGTTTATCAAAAAGGGCTTACCTCTCGCATTTGTAGCAGCGTCAGCAATTTTCTGGAAAGCGTCCAGGAATGCCGCTATGGCCACCAACGCTGACCTGTCGACAAATTAAATGTGTCAAACATTACGAACTATTTCTTTGTTTCCCTTCATAAAATATACTTTATTTGTATCTACTGCTAGATATAAGCATTTTCAATATGGAGACAAACGATGTTTTTTTTATAGTAGGGGGCAAACGAACATGCGGCTCACCTGATGGTAAGTGACTACCGCCGCCCATGAACAACTGCAACACCAGAGGAACCAGGGGAATCGCAGATGCGTTGCCGGCCTTTTAAAAAGGAGTAGGTTCTTTTCTTGATTTCTTACAAGGCTAGCACACGCTGAGTGATAAAATTTCGAAAGTTTTTTTTTTTTAATTTAATAGTAGCTGGTACCCGGCGCATTGCTGCCTCAGAAGAAATAATTGTGTAAATATCGTTTTAAATTTGAATGAGTTATATTGTTTTAATAGGAACGATAATACAATAATTGAAATTGAATGAGAAACTTACAAATAAAATGTCGATACGATACGCGCGCCACATAGTGTAAGTTAATTGTATTATGCCTCTAACCTAACCTAACCTTTTTTTTTCGGGGGGAAATCCTCATGGACTACCTCCGCCTGGGGAAAGGCGGAGGGGCGTGCCGGACTCTTACCGGCTAAAACCAACCCGGTGTCTCTTCGCACGTGCGCGTGGGGCTGCGGGAATCCAAATTCTTCCGTAGCCCCACACTAGTGCTGGCCCGGTCTGTACGGGCCTCGTCTCCTGCACGGGGTAGTGAGGTGTTCAACTACCCCGTGTATCGCCTCAGGGGCGCGCGTCGATGCCCGCGCGCGCCTCCGCCTCGGGTCCATCGAATAGGGGTGGCGGGGGCTTCCCCAAGTCCCTCGCCCCTGGACCCATTCATGGAGGCCGGAAAAGGGCGTTGTCCGACCTTCCCCTGCGCCCGGTGCGCCTTCTGCGGCCAGGGAAGGGAGTCGAGATCTCCCTTTCCCGTTCCGCATTTTCCTTCTGCGACATCACGTCCTCGCAGAAGGACACCACTGCGTCCCACGACTCTGCGCTACCGACTATCTTCCGCACTAAGGCCTGCAGCGACAGATCGCCTCCTACTTTATTTGTGAGGACACGGCGCTGCTCCTCCCAAGAAGCTATACACTCGGCGAGCGTGTGTTGCACCGTGTCCTCCCCGCAATGGACGCAGTGGTGGCACCGAGCGTCCGGCTCCCTGTCTATGCGGCACAAGTACTTGCCGAAGCAGCCATGCCCCGACAACACTTGCGTCACCCTAAACGACAGGGAGCCGTGCCTTCTCCCGAGCCAGTCGTCGAGTACTAACCGGATCGCCTCGACGGTAGCGAGGCCGGCGGTAGGGCTTGCGCAAGTGCAAGCAATAAGTTGACAAAGTTTTACCGCAATCTGAAGAACGGTATGGCAGCGCATAAAATACGAACAAACAAACTTTAATCTTCATACATTTATTAGATTACTTTATAATGAGTCTAATTAAGACCTTATGGCTTTGTATATCATGCAATGCAATGCCACTACAATATGCAACTCGTTTCCAGTAAAAAGGGTATCCGGTTCTATAGACGCACCTTACGAAACACATCAGAACTATATATAAGCTGCTACTTCACGCTGGTATTCTAAGAACGTGGTCCTTCCCCGGACGAGCCGACGCATTATTGTCACAACCATAATATAGCTACAGCATTGCTCTACCACGTAAATAATCTTAATGAATTCTGCACACAGGCACATTATAAAATGTATGTATAAATTATTTTACTAACTAATATAATTATGGACACAGTGGTGATAACGCATCTGTAACCTTCCTTGTTAAAACTGGTGGCATTTGCATGTGTGTAGGGCCAACTTAACATCATTTTTTTATAGGATAAGAGTGACAAACAAGCACATAGCCCACCTGTTGTTAAGTGTATGCTGTGATCTATAGACATCTACAACTACCCTCGATTAATAGTCAAAATGCAGAAGCGTTGTAATCTTCGTGGACTAAGATGGAATGCCTCATTTTCAGTAAAAAGGGTCTCTACACTCACCATACGAAACACGGTAGTATTAAGCTGATATTTTACGCTGGTATTCTATGAGAGCGTGGTCCGACCTCAGTCGAGCCGACCCATTGGTGCTACAACCATAACATAGCTGCAGCGTTACTCTACCACGTAAATCATGTGTGTCTCTAATATTATAAAAACAACAGTTAAGGTGGCACAAGTCGCGGGCTCGAACTCGCTGGTGGGCGCGGCCAAAAAGCACGCTGTCTCACCTGGCATCGTGCCCGACAGAGATAGTATCAGTGATGAGCATATCGACACTAGTATTCACGCACGTCTTGTTCGTACGGCATTCAGAACCGTTTGAACAAAAACGAAGTTACACGAACACGATGCAACATTTATACTAATATAATAAAGCAGAAAATATAGATCTTTACTCCGTCTAAAAAAAAGTCCGCGATACCATATGTCTATTTTTTATATACTCGTATAAGCCACAATTAGGCATTTTTATTTTGACAAAAAAAAAATGAAAATTTAATTATTAGGCATGGCATATTTATCCTTACGAACGAAAGTTACTTCATTATCAAGACAATTTTTTGAAGATAAACTTCGTTGTTTATGCCATGTTTATATAGTACATAGTTGAGATAATGTAAAATTAAAATAATTCAATACTTGGCCTTGACGCGCAAACAACGCATAACCCCTAGCCCGGTGCGAACTGAGAAGCCAGTATTGAAAGCTTCTATGAGCGAGGTTAGGTTAGCCGTTAGTTCAATCATTATCTATATCTACACAAATAAATAAAATTGAAGTGTCTGTTATAATGTCAAAATAACAGCTTTTTACTAATTGCATATGAAATTATATACGCTACTTATAACACAATTTTTAACATTTTTCTGTCTGTCTGTCTGTTTGTTCCGGTTAATTTCCAAAACGGCTGGACCGATTTTGACGGGACTTTCACTAGTAGATAGCTCATGTTATAAGTAGTAACTTAGAATGCTTAAATTTTAGAAAAATTATTAGGCGTCCGTGCAACAAAATTAACACCCTAAACTAAATGCGGACGAAGTCGCGGGGAACAGCTGGTAGCTAAAATAAATTCAAAATTAATTGAGTGCTTTTATCTATCTCCCAGGTGAGCGTAACAATGATTAGTTAATTCTGAACTCTTTCATTTCACGTTGCTATGGTATTTTGAAAGTTTAATTGATTAATAAGTTTTTATTTTATTTATTTCTTTAAAAAAAAAGACGTTACCCCCACACTAGGATTTTCTCGTGTATCGTGGAGGCAGTTTACAAACACAAATTGCACAAGGACAAACATCCAGACCCGGAACAATTATTTGTAGGCCATACAAATACAAATACTTGATCCGTGCGGGATTCGAACCCGCGGCCCCCTGCTCAGCAACTCATTGCTAAGACACTGCGCCACGGAGCCGTATAAGAGTATAAGAGGTTGATAGCAAATGTATCAAGAATCATTTCTTGCCTACACACTTTTCATGTATCGTGTACGTTTTTCTTTAAAACTGAATAAAACCGCGCATAGTATGCCGACAGATAAAATAAAAGTACTTCATTAATTATGACAATTTTTCCATACATTATTATCAAATAAAATATTTGATTGCAATTATAAAACTAGGTGTCATGTCATGCCATGCATCTCGGACACATGATGACGCGGGTGAAACCGCGAAATGATTAGGCGCTGCTTTATCGCTTCATATTATACCTCTGTGGCTCTATATACCTAATATAGATTGCTTATTTTATTATGTTTAGTTTTTCCGAGTGGTTATGCAGCGATCACTCAAGAGTTCGGCTTCGAACGTGTGTAACTGCAAAAATTATCCCACGGGAACGAAATATTTTATATTACTGGGAGCCGCGGGTTCGAATCCCGCACGGAACAAGTATTTGTATGGCCTACAAATAATTCTTCCGGGTCTGGATGTTTGTCCTTGTGCAATTTATGTTTGTAAACTGCCTCCACGATACAGGAGAAACTCCTAGTGTGGGTGTAACGTTTTTTAAATAAGAAAAAAAAAATTTGTATGGCCTACAAATAGTTGTTCCGGGTCTGGATGTTTGTAAACTGCTTCCACTATACAGGAGAAAATGCTAGTGCGGGGGTAATGTATTTTTAAAAAATAAAAAAAAAATAAAATTCCAGACTATAACCTATCTCTGAGCAAAATATCATCCAGGTCCCTTCAGCGGTTCTGGCGTGATTGAATAACATACATCCTTTCATTCGTCCATCCAAATATCCAAACTTTCGCATTTATAATATTTAGATAATAATTGTAATTAGTTCTGCTTACCTATAAATTTTTTTCAAAAATACTTACCTGTCTTCTTACTTTTTTTTATATATACTCAATATCACTAAACGTAAACACAGGTTTTTATCAAGACAAGTGACCCATCAAGATTGTTTTCTTAGTACTGACGTACCTACCTAAAGTTTACAATTTTGTGGCCACGACGCGGTGACGTTTTGTGACATTTTGTTGTATTGTAGGTTGTAGGTATCTAGGTAATAACAGTAGGTACCTATGAAAATCCCACATAATATACCTTGTTTGTCCGCCGCAAGAGTCGTCTAATAAATAATTAAACTGTTTTGTAATTCTTTATTTATTTATAACACTTGCATTGAGAGCCGTGGTAGCTCAGATGGTTATCGTTCGCCGTAAGTATCACACTACGCGAGCAACCCGGGTTCGATCCCCGTCGGCACCAATGAAATTGTTGCAATTTTATATAGTAATCGTATATTATAGACTTAATTTTTTTTCTTTTATAATTATATTATATTACAGACGAAAATTTTACAAAATTGTCTGTCGTCCAAAACGCATCATCTCTTTCAATTATATCAATTTCCATGCTGTCTTTTGTCTTTGGCGTCCAAATTACAAAATAGCAAAACTTTTCGTTTCGAATAAAACTCGAATAAGCCCGCGTCACCGCCCGTGCATGTGTGTGTAAGCGTCGTCCTCCCGCACCGCACCGGGGCAAACATTATTCAGTGAGATGCACGATAATTCATAGTAACATACGCGCGTAAAAAAATACGAAAAGGCCTTTGGAAGAAGGGGTTTTATGAAAAAACCACTGCATAAATTAATTACGAATAAAATTTCTTGAATTCTTCGATAATTGAGCTGTGTCGGTACCGACTTTGTTTTGGAAATTTCACACTTCTTTTATTACTAATTTACGCCCAAAGTTGTGTTAAAATTGGCAATAAAAACGAATCTTTGGTAGCTCGTAACTTTTTAAAAACTTTTTATTTTACTATTCTGTTTCCGTACAGACAACTTTGATAATGAGACAAAACGATATCATGTTTAACTTTGGATGTACACTGTCAAACAGCGTAGTAAAACCCCTCCGAAATTTGTATGGAAATCAATGGAAATATTGTCGACTAGTGTCACCTTAAGACCAGCACATGACCTTCTATATGAAACGCGTCAATCGTTCAATTGTCGGTAAACGAACGCGATTATCGCATTCGGGACGTGACTGTTAAGGTGCATTCATATTGTGCGTTACATTGTACTCCTTTATGGTATTCACCGTCCGTTTGTGAGGCCTTTATCTATTAACGAGGTGGCATCTCGTGATCAGCATTAAGGTTAGATCTTCACTTGTTTTTGCAATAGTTGACAAAAGCAACGATAAGCGCAAATAAAGATTTTAAGATTAGCAATGAATGTTATAATTTATTTAAGATGTATTTGAAACACATATTATAATTACATTCTAGCTTTTTGCACTCCTTCCCTATAAACTTTAACTTTGACAAATCTCACTCCCTTCCGTGCGCGCAATGTACTTAAAGGGGTAAAATGATTTCCCCTACGTATTAATACATAGAAGAATATATCCCACGTGGACAAAACCTAAAGGCATCGTCCGTAATCGACCCGGAGTGTGATCACAATCTACTTGTTTTTATTCAGTATTTCACACAAAAAGGCAATTATTACTTCCATAGACCATTGTAGTCACAGTGTCTTTTGTACTCAAAGTATAGCGCAGTGTCCCTTTGTTTTCTTCAATTCTCATTTTTCATTATTTCCTTTTTGATTCGGCGTCGGCCTATTGGCGTTGCAATTTATCTAATCTTTACTTTTTTATTCATTTATTCATTAAGTTAGTTAATAGTTTCAATGCTTGGCAAGCGGGACGGCAACCACAGTTTTTTATTTTCTAGTTGTTGTTAGGAAGATGCAGCTGCCGAATTTCTGGTTTATTTTCCTCTGTCGACTCATAGAGACATCATCATCATCATCATCATTACAGCCCTTCACAAGTCCACTGCTGAACATAGGCCTCCCCCAAGGAATGTCACAAAACACAGTCCTGAGCCACCTGCATCCATAGACTTTCTGCATGTCTCACCAGGTCGTCGCTCCATCTAGTGAGGGGACGCCCTACACTTCGTATACCGATACGAGACCCTTTTTTGCTGCCATTCGAGACCCTTTTTTCCTCATCGGTTGTCGGTTCTTCGAGCTATATGTCCAGCCCATTGCCACTTCAGGTTACTAATACGTATGAGGTCGTTCTCTCATAGACACACACGGAACAAAATGGCGCATTATACAATCCTACGCTGCGATCTTATGACACAAACATCTGTCAAAGCGTCATATTGAGGTGGTAATCTGGCTACCGGGATATTTACGTAGTGTCTTAGAATACTCTGGTTACCACCACAAGGCAAGGCTGATTTTTACTACTTACGACGAAAAGACAACCTAATGATACATGCTGGTCATACCTCCAAGTCCGTATGGCATAATCGCGATTCTTGATCAACGAATTGAAGATAGCAGTACCGGCTTATCGCTAGCTATCTACCGTCTATGTATTTCACGTATGGCGAAAATAAGATAGGGCTATCTATCGGAAGCTATGACAGTTTACTGCTTATTCTAGTTGTCTCTTACGACTTTGGAGTGAGAATATACAAGCAGTGAGATGACAGTTACTTGAACAACTTTACTGCATGGTAAAATTTTCACTAGATATACATATATGATGGTGAAATTTATCACTAAAGGTGGTATCTGTAACTACTGGCATTTATAAGAAATATGAAACCTTGTTTATATACTGATGTGCCAGCGATGCATCATATGGTCTATTTATGATACATATTACATTTACGGTTAAGAAAAAATATTGATATATAGTAAAACAAATAATCGCGTTTATTAAATCTGGTTTTTGGATCTGGATTCGTAAAAAACGTATGTACTATATATGGCCGATGTTTATTTGGCTGATCTTGCTGATTGCTGAGCTACTGAACTTGGGTACTATAGAGGTTAAAAAAAATACTATGTACTACACTGTGTATATTCGGTCCAAGAATATTTTATGTAAAAATCTGTTAACTAGGACACTTCTTTTCGACCTACGAGTCCGTGTTAGAACTACCCTCTGTTACTTATTTATGCCGCCAAAACAGTGCTTGCACAGCTGTTGTTCGGGCATTCCATCTTAGTCCTCAGAGATAACAACGTACCTGTAGCCTGCTTTATTTGAGGTTGTTTGCAGGTATCCATGAGCTCATGTGGCATAAGGTGGACTGAGAGTTCGTCTCACACTTCAATTTAATAGTATACTAGCGATACGCCACGGCTTCGCAAGGGTGATTTTTGAATCTCGATAACAGCACCAAATGTAAATCTAAACCATCTAGGAACCCATTCAAACACACACAAAAAATTCTTCAAAATCGGTGAAGCCGTTTTTGAGTTTTAGCGAGACTAACGGACAGCAATTTTTTTATATGTAGAGATATCATTTGCATTTCATATAATATGTAAGTTACCAGAGGTATCAGTGCATTTTGATTCTAATAAGTGGCATTCATTTGGCATCAGATGGAGTGCTCGTTTGTCACCCTTACTTAATTATATAAAAAAAATTAGATTCGACATGTTTTACGGATTATAACAACATTTTTATCAGTCGTTATAATTTTAGGTATGACATAATAATATAATGTTTACTTACAAAAACTATAATCTTTTTGATAACATATTTCATCTTTAGATACATTAAAACACCCAAACGGACGTTAAGAAGATTTAAGCGGTGTTTGGGCCCTGAAAAAATGTGCGCTCCATTAGCCGTTATAAAAATAAACTTACTTTAAGGCCGAATGAAGTTTGGTTGCCTTCGATATGAACTCCTCCCACATTGGCGCGCTATTCTGTAACAATGAAAAATAAAATTTAAGTAACAAAACTTAATAACTTCCTCCAAACCGAGTCAAGTCTCAACGAAGACGAGCCATCTATGCAGAGCAGTATTATAATGAACGGGTGTTTGTACAGATGTACTCTTTATTAGCCAGAGTCAGTCTGGGCTATGTTCCGGCCTGAAAGATACCGAGAGCTTGAAATCATTCCAAACTAATCACTCAGGGCTGATAAAGCAACTTCCCAGCAGGAGGGTTGTACGTTCGTTTGTAACTTTATCCCATTATCATAGTTCTGATCAAACTACTGATAGACCAGGCGCAGGGCCAACGGCATTACAAAACACCGCCAACTTTCTAACTCCGGCCAGCTACTAAAAATTTCTTGACAAAAACCCAATAACTGATTTTCGTCTGACGGTACGCGACACATGATCAGCAGTCGCGCATACGACCACTAGATATACCGAGGCAGTCAACACTATCAGTTTCACAAGAATACGATAAATCCTACACGAATTCAATACCGTTTTTTTTTCGTCAACTAAGACTCGAGGGTAATCTCAAAACACTCATACATGCTTGTGTGAAACCACTAGTGCTGTAGCATAGGTTTCTGCCGCCCTTAGTAACTAGAGCTGAAATACGTCCCATTCATGTCATGAACGCAAGTATCTTAAAAAAATATAAAACCAGTGAATGTCTTCTATATAGTCTTTGTTATTTGAAAAGAATCGTCACCATCATCATTACAGCCCTTCACAAGTCCACTGCACAAAGGCATGTCAGAAAGCAAAACAATAATACGATGATAAGTGATAGAGCCAGGGATTGTGAATACCGGTACCAATTTCGGTTCTGGTTCTTCATTTAGGTTCTTATAAAGGTTCCTCTTTTTGGTACGGTTCCAGTTCCGGTATCGGTTCCGATGTACCGGTTCTAAATACCGGTTCCGAGAACCTATAATCAAATTTCTCCAAATCCGTAGATTGGTATAAAAAATTCCGTATCGTAGATGCTATTTCAAAATATCCGTTCCGTTGAGGATCGACAATATTTGTTTTTGAACTTAGTTGAAAAATTAATTCTTTCATGGAAAATTCTCGGTGTAAGTTTAATTGTAGTATAACATCGAATCAGGCTGCACTTGTAAGAAAAAAGTACCATAAAAAATTGATTAAAATTAATTGTTTTCTTTTAATTTTGTTTTCAGTTAACAGTGGTAGAGCCACGCGGCAGCTTTTACTGTCGCACGGATGGGCCGGCTCGAACCGGGGTGGTACCACGACCTTACAGAATACCAGCGTGAAGTAGAGGTTTACGCAACAACACGATTTATACAACGCAGAGGCGTTGCGCTTGTTGAGTGCAGGTGGCCGGAGGCCCAATTCCCCCCTACCCTCCCCCATCACCATGGTAGCGGAATTACATAAAAGACTACCCCAAGAGGGTACCAGTAACCCTGGTGAATCCCTCGCTGAGCATCCACGATCAAACTACACTCCTGACCGTGGGTGCTCCGGCTCCCCGCGTATTCGGGGGGAAGGGGGGGGGGGGCAAATTCCGCTCGCGACTACTACTGCTCGGAGCGGAACAATAAAACCAAGGCGACCCCTGTCACGCTATCCGTGAGTTTTTGCAACATCAGGGGACTTCATTCCAACTTTAACGCTGTCCATTACCATCTAGAGACGGCGAAGCTGGCCTTGCTCTTTTTAACCGAGACTCAGGTGTCCTCTCCAGCTGATACTTCATATTAGTGTTGCCCAAAATCGGTCTTGGTCTTGCAGTCTTGGTCTTGTTCTTGCATTTTTGCAAAACCAAGACCAAGAACAATACCGCCTCTTTTAGCAAGACCAAGACCAAGACTGACCGTGCAAGATTTGCGCAAGAACAAGACTAAGCTTGCGAGACTCTTGCGTCTTGCAGTTACGACTAAGTGTCGTTTCAGGGAGTATAGGAGTTCGGGTATACGCTTAGGGACTCTATGAAACGCAAAAAAATATAATGAAAAAAAAATTGGAAAATTGGACTTATGCGCATTACGAACAATACCATAAACATACATAGCGAATGAAAATATCCATTAAAAGAAAAAAGGGTGCATCCCTAGTTTTGACCATCGGCACTTTGATAGTGCGCGGCGTCTTGTTGTCGGCGTCATCAAAGGTCGGATACTGACCTGTCAAAGACATTGTGCAGCTATTCGAAAGTACAAGGTCAAGATACACGTGCCGGCGGCTACTATTGATATCGCATAATCGTCGCCGCTGCGCCACACGCACTACATTTGACACTGTTTGATTGCCGCCACAGAGTACACGTTTCAAAGAATAAAATAAGTTTCCGGGTGCTCAGAATGGACATGAATACATTATCCTGATCTCGTAAGAAATATTGTAATTAGATAATAGGTAGGTATCATAATAATTTATTCTAGTGAGTAATTATTATAAAATTAACTATATGGATTTATAATAATTACTTACTATTATTAAGTGGCTAAGCTTGCTGGACTTTTGCAAGTGTGCGTTTTTAAAACACAAAGTGCTCGAATATGTCGTCACACATTTGATAAATATGGTTGACACAATAGCACTTTTAAAACACTTGAAATGTGTAAAAATGGATCTGGATCTTGTCTTCAAATCTTAGTTATTAAGGAGTTGGAGGGTTACCTAGGTAAACCCAGAGCCGTCATCTCGGAAGACATTTTAGACTGTTGGAGCACATGAGTAAAGAAACCGACCAGAGGGGAAGCTACATACAAACGGCTCGCTGCGAGTACACCCATACATAGCGCAGCGATGTGTGCGTGAGCTCTCACCTACAGGTTCACCGACGCTCCGTCGGGGTACAAACCGGTTTGCGCCGGCTCAGTCAGAGTGTCCATGAAAGGGCTGTTAGTCGTGCGCATTTAAATAAATAGACCAAAAATATTTCGATATTTTATACATCAATTAATTTATTAAGTATTTTTGCAATTATTAAATAATTAGATTAAAGTTTTTTAATAAGAATAATTAAGAATTAAGTTATTATAAATTTATATAGGTAAATAATAAGTTTTCTGTATAAGCAAAAATGCCTAATAGTTGTACAGTATGCATGAATAATTCTAGAGAAAATAAGGATATTTCCTTTTTTTTTGTACCCGACAGATCAGGTGAAGTAAGTACCTTTTTACAATAATACTAGGTAATAACATTGATAGGTAAGTGAGAATGTGTTAGAAAGGTGCGTCGCCGAGTGATGATGTCGGTCTCACCTACTTGAAGCGTTAGTCAGTCTAACTTTAACAGTGCCGTAGATGGCAGAATATCCTACGTAATAAGGCTAAATGTGTGACTTTATCCACCCACATTAGTATAAAGGTAGGTTGCTTCCTGGGGTAGGATATAAGTTACTTTTTGCGAATCGGGACCGCAGGGGTAAATACCACTGCATTATGGTTGGAATACAATCGCCAGGGATTGGTGTTGGTGGATAGTGTTGGTGGTAGTGGTGCTGGTGTTGGTGTTGGAGGATAGTGTTGCTGATGGTGTCAGTGGTGGTGGAGGTGGTAGTATCGTGGGTAATGGTAGTAGGCAGTAGACCAACAGTGACTTCATCAACACCACCACCGTCACCACCATTACAATCACCACCACCGCCACTGCCCACGACCACCATCACAGCCACAACTACCACCACCACCACTTACACCAAAACTCTTGATTTAGAACAATTAATAAATATGTTCTTATACATTATATAAGTTATAATTAATACACATGATGTCTTATGCTATACAAAATTTTTATTTTTTTCTTAAAATTTTCACATGCTTCAGGTGACAACCCTATCAGAATCAGTATAGATTTTCGACGTTGTTAGGAAGCTTCCCCTCTGGTCCTCTTTACTCTGTGGTTGGAGGACGCATGAGACAAAATATCCGATTTTATCGAAGATGGTCCGTGATTTTCTTTTAATACCTGCAACTTCAGTACCTGCTGAGAGATTATTTTCTAAAGCATCATTAGTAATTAGAAAACATAGAAATAGGTTATGTGATGAATCAGCCAGATGGTTACTTTGTATTAATGCTTTGTCAAAAGAATAAATATAAAGTAACAGTAATGTCAAAGCTGTTGTGTACATACTGTGAAGTAATTTAATTTGCATCGTATTTTATTTTTTATTTAAATAAATTGTATATTGTATAACTCTTTTATTCCATTTCATATATGGTGAGGGTCCATCAATCTCTTTCTAGAGAGATAATGTTATTTAAAATACAGTGTAGTTATTGCCATTAATTTGTTTTTATATGTATGTTTAACCATGTTTTAGCACATGTAAGCTTATTGAATGTAAACGTTTATTAAGAAACTGACGCCCGTGGCCGTGGGACACGGTAGATAGCTCAGTTGGTTAGAGCATCGGCACGGATCGCTTAGGTCGTGGGTTCAAACCCCACCCGGTGTTAGTTGATTTATCGAATTTCTCATTAAATGTTTAGACATTTATTAATATGGTTAGTCTTTACTATGGCTATGTTAATTCAAGCTCAATATGTACCTACTCTGTCAAGTTGTTCTAAGATCTAAAGTAACGTTTAATAAATAGTAATAGGCTAATAGATCATTGCGAGACTTGCGAGACTCTTGCTGCAAGACCAAGACCAAGACCAGACCAAGACCAGATATATTGGCGCAAGACCAAGACCAAGACTTGCTAAGTCTCGTCTTGTTCTTGCATTTGGGCAACACTACTTCATATCTTTCCTATCCGGGGTACAAATTAGAACACTCCTTTGTGCCCTAGGCTGGAGTTTGCGTATACGTCAGAGAGGACATCTGTTTTCGACGCCTCGGCAGTCTTGAAGGTACAGACCTGTCCATCCTATGGCTGCCCGTAGACAGCGACAACCATCCCCGCGTCTACGGGTGCCTCTATAGGGTGGTAATGCCGACACAGACCGACTCATCAACCACGTCTAAATGGTTGCAAACTCCGTGCTACAACAGGTCCCATCCGCAGAGATCGTGATACTCGGTGATTTTAACGCCCACCACGCTGAATGGCTTGGTTCTCGTTTAACCGATCATGCGGGTAGATCTGTCTATGATTTTACCTTGGCATATGGTCTAACACAACTGGTTACTTCGCCTACGTTCCCACATGTGGAGGATCATATACCTTCCCTTTTGGACCTTCTGCTGACCTCTAATCCGGACGGATATTAGGTCTCCGTCAATGCCCCTCTGGGCTCTTCGGACCATTGTCTGATCCGGAGTACGGTGCCACTCACGCTCCAATCGCAGTTGCGATCTGCAGCCTGCCGCCGTGTTTGGTACTAAAGGTCGGCCGATTGGGAAGGGATGCGGTCTTTTCTTGTATCCTACCGTTGGGGGCGGGTTTGCTTCTCGCCGGAAGATCCTAGCGTTGTTGCCGATTCTGGTGCTGATGTGGTACTTCAGGGTATGGAACTTTTTATTCCATCCTCTGTGGTGCCCATCGGAGGCTGATCCCAGCCATGGTTTGCGGTTGTTCATGGGCGGCGGTAGTCACTTACCATCAGGTAAGCCGCATGCTCGTTTGCCCCCTGTTCTATAAAAAAAAATTTTAATAATTTTTAGTAAAAAACAAATAAAATAACTTTATACACACTTTTATATTTGTGGATAGTTATACTAAAAAAATGCGTTACAAACTTACGTTATATAAATTATAACGTCTTATTAATATGGATTTTATTTTCTGGTTTTTGTTAGTTTATTTGATATATTACGGTGTTTCAGACTCGGGTGATTTATGTAACAATGAAAAACTATACAACTAATAACTAATTTATGAGAAATTCGAAAAAAAAAATCAAGGAAAAGCGAAGAATAATTCGGCAGTATTTTTTTAATAATTGTAAAAACAAATGGGATAGCATGGATTGACAATTCAATCATTTATAAAAAGGTTATAGGCGCTTATATTAACTGCCTATTTTCCAAGAAGATATTTAAGCTATTAACATTTGAAATCGATTAACCTCACAAAAAATTGATATTTACGAGTAGAAATGGTTTTATGTTAATACAGATAGTATAGGATTAATTATTAAATATAATTTAATACAGACAACATTAGAAGAAGAGAGAGAAAATGAAATTGTCGGCAAGTTCACACTCATGATAAAACAAATCTTGTTAAGTTTATAAAAATTCCGTAGATTGCAACCTAAAATTCCGTAGTTCCGTAGATGATGACTAATTTCCGTATATCTATAGAAAAATCCGTACAGTTGGCAACGCTGCGTTGATATGCAACAGAAGATCCACCAATACAAATGTGATATTTTACAAACTCCCCTCTCCTCACACTCCGCCGCACGCCGCATCGTGCCGTCCACCGCACCTCAAACAAGTGTGGACTCACTTTCGCTTTGCTAGGAACAGGTAAAATTAAGGTTCTTAAAGGTTCTAATTTAGGTTCTGGTTCCTGTTCCGGTATAGGTACCGAAACCCCTAAATACCGGTTCTATATCGGTATTTTGGCACCGTTTTCAATCCCTGGATAGAGCTATGCTGCAGCTATATTATAGTTGTAACACGAATGGCTCGGCTCAACCGGGGTAGGACCACGCTCTCGCAGAATTCCAACGTGAAATAGCAGTCAATATGTGTTAGTTAGCAATCTGTGTTCCATATGGACAATGTAGAGAACTGGATACGCCTTTAATTAGATACGAGGCTTTCCATCTTAGTCCTCAGGGGAAATCTATGCTGTATTTGTAACGTGTGTAGATTATATCTATTTTCATAACGTTTAATAAAACCTATTTTTCAATTCTTTTTAAACTTTTACTAGCACCATTTAAAAAGTTACTGACTTCCCTTTTCCGAACCGCCAACAGAAATCCGAGGCCGGGGCAATGGCCTTCCTAGCCCCTGCCACGCCACTGTGTAAAACTTTTTACGTGTAGCTCAGAAAAGATATTTTATCAGGGTTGCGATTCAAACCTGGGCTACTCAGTAAACTTGTATCTGACCTTGACAACGTCACGGTCGTAACAACAATTGCAGGATGGATGTACTATTCCCGGGCGGACGGCGGTAATTTACCCAATTTCGCGTTCGTTTTGTTCGGTGAACGGAAAACACTTTGTCTTTTTACGTGATGAACCAGCTTACATTCATTGGTCAATTTTCGTTCAAAATATTAAATAACTACCCCTGACTAGATTTAAAAAGTTCAGTAATTAGCTCCTTCTCAGAATAGTTAAGTGTGTTCTTAAAATCTATATAATGAAAATTGTTTGAATCTGCATTAATATTAATCTATACAAATTAAAAAAAAATTGAAGTGTCTGTTTGTAATATCAAAATAACAGCTTTTTACTAAATGCATATGAAAGTATATACGGTACTTATAACAAAAACACAATTTTTTAAATACTTGTCTGTTCGGAACAAGACCGGCTAATCTCCGAAACGGCTGGACAGATTTCGACGGGACTTTCACTGGCAGATAGCTGATGTTATAAGGAGTAACTTAGGCTAATTAGCGTTCCGCGCAACATAATTAAAACCCTAAATTACACGCGGGCGAATTCGCGGAGAACAGCTAGTTAAGTAATAATAATAATTAATGCAGGTGGCTCGAGACCGTTCTTTTTGGCATTCCTTGTGGGAGGCCTATGTTCAGCAGTGGACTTGTGAAGGGCTATAATGATGATGATGATGATGATGAATGCAATATTACCATTACCGTTACAGCCTATCAAAAGTCCATTGCTGGACATAGGCCTCCTCCATAGAAGGGATACTTGCCATAGTTAAAAGTAAAGTAAAGTTGCAGCCTATTTACGTCCCACTGCTGGACACAGGCCTCCTCTCATTTCTGAGAGGGTTTTAGGGCAAGGAAATGTCGGCCGCGCCGCCCCAATGCGTGTTGGCGAACTTCACATGTCTTCGAAATATTTTTTTCTTATTTCTCAGACATGCAGGTTTCCTCACGATGTTTTCCTTCACCGCCGAGCACGTGGTAAATCAGCACATAAAATTGCAATTAACAATTTCATTGGTGCCGGCGGGGATCGAACCCGGGTTGCTCGAGTACTGTGCTTACAGCGAGCGCTAACCATCTGAGCTACCACGGCTCTTTGCCATAGTTGCTCTATTTTTATTTTGAGTTATTATCAGGAAGATGCTGCTGCACATCTTTAGTTTCAGTTTTTCCTTATCGCCTCTTACGACACCCAC
This sequence comes from Parnassius mnemosyne, assembly GCA_963668995.1. Lineage (NCBI taxonomy): Eukaryota > Metazoa > Arthropoda > Insecta > Lepidoptera > Papilionidae > Parnassius > Parnassius mnemosyne. The sequence goes on along the minus strand of CAVLGL010000084.1, from coordinate 8,039,173 downwards.
GGGATGGTATAATGTGGTAGTGAATTCTCTTATACTTTCACTACAAGGCGCATAGTGGGCGCCAGGGCGTACAATACCTGCTTCACCGTTATATTATTAAAATACATCAAATCAATTACAAAGAACTTTCTCGCAACTCAGAGATCACTTGGTTAAGTAATAAATGTAATTTCCTGTGTTGAGGAGCTTATTACAGGCCGGCACGGCGTGTATTAAGTTATTAAATCGCAAGGTTACTAACAAATTGATTTCCGACTAGAGTCCCAAGGTGGTTGCGGGTAGGGTTACCAGATGAAAAAATTAAAAGTCCGGAGAAGTGGCCTGATTTCCATTTAAAAATCCTGAGATTTTTTACAGTTTGAGAAGAAAACTTTACTTAAAAAGGTATCTTCACATATTAAGTATGATAAAACTTTTTAAGTACTTACTTGAATAAATAAGTATTGATTTTAATTGTGGAATTACTACCAAAGGAAAATTATTTTTAGTTTGTTTAACTTTTTATTAAAGAGATTTTTAAAATGTAAGCTGTATTATATTGAAAGTTCTAAAAATCCAGAGATTTCATAAAATTTGCAAAATCCAGCCGCAATCCTGAGAAATCTAAAAATCCTGAAATCTCAGGACAAATCCTGAGATATGGTAACCCTAGTTGCCTATGTGCCTAGGTGTCAATTTTGGCCTATTACTTTATAAATATATGACCCTCGTTCTAATTTGTCTCATTCTAATTTGTTGTAACATAAAGAATATATTGATTGATTGATTGACCCAAGTTATAATATGTAAGTGAAAGGTTCCCATGCACTGCTGTACCATTTGTAGCAACTGATGGTAACATGTGGCGGATAGTAAGTTCGGTTGTGACTTCAGTTTTATAAAACAAATATACCACAACGCGCTACCATTCCACCCGATTGTTTCTGTCAGTGGCTCCCGGAACACTTGTACACCTGCAACCATCCGTAAACAAACAAGCCTACAAATGTCTTGTCACTGTCTTAACAACAAGGCACATTGACCTTTCGACCCCGTACTCTAAGGGCGTTGCATACATTCGTATTCGTTTTGATACGAGACGTGAGATACGAAATAAGTGCCTTTATGGATGTTTGTGCACTGATTACGACATAGACAATCGATTAATTTTCTTTTCTATTATATATATTATTAAATAAAGACAAGATAAAGCGACGCTGCAGCATTTAATGGCTGCCCTGTGAAAGGGTTAGTTCGATTGCAAAAGGTGAAACAGAAAACTTACACTAAAACAACGGTAAATAGCAGCATAATACTAATATGTTTCATTATAATACCCCATTTTCTATACTTCAAAAAGGAGCCGGTACTCAATTCGACTGTATGTTTTTTTTTATGTTTGTTACCTCATAACATTTTGCTGGATGAACTGTTTTCGAAGATTCTTTTTTTATTTGAAAGCTGATACTTCACATGTGGTCCCATATAAATTTGATCAAGGTCTGACCAATAGTTTTTGAGTTATACTTAATAATTTATATTGAAGTCGGTTGTACAAAATTAATTTTAAATTATATTGATAGCAAGACTGATCTTAGTCCTCACGTGTGAAAAAATTTGATTTTTAATCAAGAATATACGGTAGACATATAGTCCACAACATCCACTTAGGTGTAATAAATTTACATGGTGTGAGGCACTCCATCTTTATCTGTGTCCTAAGAGGTGACAACACATCTGTTGCCTCCATTTTTTGAAGTTGGTTGCAGGTGTTCAAGGCCTCCAGTAGTCGCTTACCATCAGGTGGACGTAAGTTCGTTTGTCACTTCAAATTAAAAAAAAATATATGCGAATCTCGGATACACAAATGCTCATCCGTTTCTATTTCTTTTGTTTTAAAAAAAAAAGCACGAATTGAGAACAGGGTGTGGACAAATGCCTTATCTTTTTCATGTATTAAATGGAAGCAACGTGCGTTATTATTATGACGTTTATTACGTTACGGCGCGGCGGAGCAATTTAACGCCTTTCCCACAAGTTCTAAGAATTCACAGGTCGTTTTTGTCGGCGCTGGACAAAGTCTGCTTTTAAATGACATTTTTTTATGTGAATAAAGAGTATAAAGATAGAAGGTAACATCACTACATATATTTCAAGTTATTTTATTTTAATCTCAATATAGTAGTGTCACAATGCTGTAAAATTATTTCCTATTTTATGTTTAAATAATAATGTGTAAGTGTGCAGCAAATAAATAAATAATAACTATATATATACTGGTGCCCCCGACGTGTTTCGAAAACGGAACCTTCTGATCTGGAGTTAAATCCTATTTCATGTGAAAATAATAATGTATTTTACAAAATCAAAATATATATATGGTGGCGCTCTCGTCGCGCCATTAGTGGAATACACCGAAGCCTAAATCACGCTATCAAAGTTCCGAAGTACTGCGTGTTATATATAATAGGAATATCTTCTACGCCATATCATCCCGTCGGTGTCGTAAGAGGCAACAGAAGAAATAGTAACGGGAGATGGGCAGCAGTAAAGTCTTGGTAATAATATGAAAATGATAATACTGTGGTTGCCAACCATATCCATAACCATGCCAATCATGAGGCAATTAATTGAAGAATTTAATGTTCAGTTATGAACTTTTTATAGGTTGTAATGAATAAATAAATGAGTTATTTCTAATTCACGATTATTCACTTTCACCAGGAGTTATTCACCTTCTTACCCTTTTACGTAATATTACCTGCAATAGCGTTAAAAGTGCAATATAAATTAATTGATTTGTGGCGGCGTTGTCGTAGCGCTATAAGCGAAACACATCGAAGCCTAAATCACGCTATCAAAGTTCCCAAGTAAAGCAGTATATATAAAACAGCTCCAAAATAACTCATGAAGCGATGGCTGCTTCCCGGGCTAAACACCTTGCCCGGTGGGAGATCTACCCTTTTCTTTCTACGACTACAGATTGATGCAATAGACATTGCATTTGAGTCTTCATATCTATAGGCTTCTTTTTATGGAGTTAGTTGCAGGTGTCATGGGCTGCAGTAGCCACTTAATTGTTCTAAATGAACGAATAAGGCTAAGAATAGGCGCCTGGGGCAATTCTATATACACTTTTATAAGCTAACATTTTGTTAGGCATGGGTCATAAACCCTGACCCGAGCAAATTGGAAGAACCACAATGAATTGACCGTATGATGTCCGGGTGGAAATGTCTCTTTTAAATTACTGACGTTTTCCACACAATAGGTTCCTATATGCAACGAAACTAAGGTTCAGCGTGTTTTTTTTTAAATAAACAGTCTCCATAAGCAGTAATATGTTATGTTACTAAAATTAAATTGTTTCACGCTCGTTTCACAACACAAACGTCATACACTTCACTGTGTGGTGAAGTGACACAAACTAAATTAGTTTTTATTTGTATCAATCGACACAAACTTGAGAGACAAAAAATCGTAGTCACATGGCAGTTTATCTTTGAATAAAACCACTTTTTACAAATTTTATCGCGTTTAAATGCAACACTTCGAGAAACTTTAAGCTCGTTCTGCGTAGATCGGACCAAAAAGTGATATTCAAAAGCGGAAGTTAGTCCGTATTAACTATGACATCGGGACGTCTACACTTCAGTCCTGCCAATGGTGGCAACTATGGCAAATATTCTCTGCTATGAGGTAATAATCTCAAAAAATAATCTCTGGTATGGGGGAGGCTATGTTTTTTTTTTAAATACTAGTAATGCTATTAAACATTACTAATATTCTCTTTAACCACTTCTGGTAAGCTTAAAGTGCTTGTGTTAGAAGTGGTTCACGACAGTAGTCGAATGGCGGATTCGAACCCACTACCTTTCGAGTTTGCGGTCCGCGCCCTGCCATTAGGTTCCTCACGATTAGTACGTCTAGCAGTAGACTAATAATAAGCTATAACGGTAACGGTAACAGTTTACTATTTTTTATAAAGAAGTAAGAATGACGTACGAGCACACAAGAGAGAGAGAGAGAGAGAGAGAGAGAGAGAGAGTAAAGGATGTCAAGAGAGTTATTTCGGCTTGCTACTAGGACGGAATTCTCATCTTCAGTTTCTTTTTAGATTAGTAATTTAATTAGTATGTACTCATAAATATACTTTATTATTTTATTCTATAGTGTTAGCAGTATTTAGTGTAAGGTATGATGGGATTGGAATGTCGTTTCGATAAAAACAAAATTCCCAAAAAAAAAATAGAGAAAAAAAGGAGAGACAGTAAATAAATAAAACATTTGTTATAATAACAAATGGAAGGAAACGTTAATTTGTGAAAATTAACTTTTAATATAAAGTAAATGCCGACTTCAGATATTTCAAAAGATAAAACTAATTTCACACTCTGAAGATTTGTTAAGACATAGAATAGGTCTACTGCAATAAAATTAGAACAACAATCTATGTTATTACAATTAGATCTTTCTCACATTTCCCAAAGTCGCCTCTTACGACACGCACAACAAGCAGCGTTCAAAGATCAGTTCGTTACGTGGTAGAGCCATGCTGCAGCTATATTAGTAGTATAGTTGTGGCACGAATGGGTCGGCTCGACCGGGGAAGGACCACGCTCTCACAGAATACCAGAGTAAAATAGCAGCGTAATACTGCTGTGTTTCGTATGGTGAGTGTAAAGAACCGGAGACCATTTTTACTGAAAAAGAGGCATTCCATCTTATTCCTCACGGGTGACAACGCATATGCATTTTGATTCATAATCGAGGATAAATGTAGACGTCTATGGGCCACAGCAACCACTTACCATCAGGTGGACTGTGTGCTCGTTTGTCACCCTATCCTATAAAAAAAGGTATTGAAGAATCAAAGCCCTGACTAAAGATTGGGAAATTATTATATTCTTTATAGCTCTCTGAAGTCGACTTAATTATACTTTTATTCGATTTTTAGGGTTCCGTACCTAAAAAGGAAAATAACGGAACCCTTAGGCCGGCCACATATATACGAAATTCCGTTTCGATATTCCGATTCGAGATTCCGAACGCAGCAAGTTCCTATAAAATCTATGGCCCGTCACACACGTACGGTAGTTTTCCGTTCGAAATTTTGCAGGCAAAACGGGATTCCGTATGTGTGTGGCCGACCCGTTCGGAATTCCGAAACGGAATCTCGAAACAGAATTCCGTATGTATGTGGCGGGCCTTATAGGATCACTTTGTTGTCCGTCTGTCAGTCCGTCAAGACCCTTTTTCTCAGGAACGCGTGGAGGTATCAAGCTGAAATTCATATCAAATACTCAAGTCTACTGTCCCTTAGAGCTGTGAAAAAATCAAACTTCTAAGCCAACTCAATCAAAAGATACAGCCGTTTATAACGCAAATTTTCGAAATCCGCAAGGGAATCAAAACCTACAGGGTACTTCCCGTGAACTCAGAATCTTAAAATTTGGTACAAAGCAACGTTTTATAGTACAGATAAAGGAAAAATTGCGAAAAGCAAAAATTTTTAGTTACATCATATAATAAAAATATTTTTAATAATTTTAAACTTATATACCTACAGATTTGTTCGGAACCCTCGGTGCGCGAGTCCGACTAGTACTTTGCCGGTTTTTTACAATTATGAGTGCGTTAGGGATATAAGTATAACCTCAAGGTAGTCAGTCTAAAAAGTTATATTAAAAATTTGATCCATATTATTTTGTCCACCTTTTTTTTTTTTTTTTTGACATGGGGAAATGCCTACGCATACCCGCCTCGCGGGGGCAAGGACGGGTTATGTCGGACTCGAACGCTTTCGCACACATCCGCGGCCCCACCTGCGCTGGCCGCCCCATGGCAGCCCCTCCTCGAGAGAGGAATACTCCTCCCCCATCTCCCTCTCAGGTAAGGCGCACCAGAACACATGGCGCGCCCTCCTCCTCGGCCTCCAATTTCACATGCGCAACGGACGCCCCCGCGTCCGATGCGCGAAGGCCATGGGGCCAGGAAAAACTACCACTCAGTAGCACCAGCCTTCCTGACCTCAGCGGCGGATCTGGTCTATGGCTCCGCCGCCAACCAAGATTCGGCTGCGGAGGGTAGGGAGAGCGGCGCCTCGCAATACCGGCACTCCTCTCCCCCCGCAGCCCCACCACCACCGCATCAATTAACGGTGCGGCCCCGTCTAAGTCGCGGAGGATAGGGCGAGTGGCGCATCGCCATACCAACACTCCTCTTCCTCCGCGACTCCACCTCGGCTGCAGCGGTAGAGGGTGCGGACTCCCCTCTCACCGCAGCCCCCCGACACACATCCGAAGTGGGCTCGCCAAGCCCACTCGGAGTGGCCATCTCGGGCCGGCCCTACACCACGGGCCAGCCAAGGGGTTCCTCTTTGTTCACCGTGGGTGACCAAGCCACGGCTACTAAGCCCCCCCGCCACGACAAGGCGGGAACCCGTTCGGGGGGGAAACCACCTTAAGGGTGGAATTTGTCTCAAAATTTATTTGGGATCACCACTAAAGTGCAACCTCTTAAATACAAGTGTGTGAGTTTAACAAAGTCGAACTCAATAGAATACTAAATTATTATGGATAACGCAAAAACTACTGGTGAAATCTTGATCAAATTTATATGCAAAGCACCAGCTTTCAAATAAAAAATAATCAGCAAAATCTGTTTACCAAGAAAAAAGTTTTGAGGTAACACACATAAAAAAATACAGACGAATTGAGAACCTCCTCCTTTTTTTGAAGTCAGTTGAAAAATAATAATCATCAAAATCGAATTACAATTGCCGTAGATATCGCCGTAAAAAGAATACCGTACATAGAATTGTAATTGTCCTCCTTTTTTCGAAATGGACTAAATAAATTCTCATAGCCTCAGATAAAGACTCCTTGTAATGTGAGATTTATATTATAACACAACCTCCCGATTTTCGAACCTCATTATCTCGAATACTCGGCTGATAGCCTACACAACTGCGCTGTCCCCTGCGTACCCAAGGATACCGGGCTTTAGCAGGTCGTTGATGTGCTCAGTAAGATTTATTAATAAACTACATAACTGGATAGCAAACAGTCATTCAGCTAGTTGTATAATCTTAAATCAATCTAGAAATAAACGGGAGATGGATTGAACTATAAATACTGAGAGGTAGTGTTGTGCTGATGTTTCGAAAAATTTATGTATCGACTTAAAAAGTATGTTTCAATTATTCAGAAAATAAATTTTCCGACATAGTTCTTTTTAATGCTACATTCTTATTAATCATCAGCTCTTAAGAAACTGCACATCCCTAAAAGTGCTTATAATCTGGATTGCAGAGTCCCTTTTCTACTAAAGATCGATTCTATATAGATGCCATTTTATCTATTTCTACTGTTAAGTAGCAATGTTCTTTTTTTTATAGAATAAGAGTACAAACGAGTACACAATTACGAACACCTACATCTATCATCGATTAAGAATCAAAATGCAAATGCGTTGTCACCCTGAGGACTAAGATGGAATGCCTCGTTTCCAGTATAAAGGGTTCTCTACACTCACCATACGAAACACAGAAGCATTAAGCTTGTTATCTTACGCTGGTATTCTGTAAAAGTGTGATCCTACCCTGGTCGAGCAGACCCATTTGCGATACAACCATAGCTGCAGCGTGGATCTACTACGTAGAAACGTGGTATTCACGTTACTCCACAAAATCACACGAACTATTAGGTCTTTTGTCACTCTAATTTATAAAATTAATGTTAATGTCAGTTTCCCTGTTCCTTCTACAGTGCGAAGCTTTTAAAGCTTCGCACTGTAGAAGGAATAAGGAAACTACGCAATAATAAAAAAGAAAGAAAGCCCTGTGGAAGCTCAGAGGCAAAGTACGCAGCGTAACTTTATGGTACACGAGGAACCCAGATTAATTCCCGTGCGATCAAGGAAATCATCGAGAGGAAATCTACATGTCAGAGATATTTAAAAAAATCTAAGATATGTTTAGTGTTTCAACATGCACTGGAGCAGCGCGGCGAACACTCCCTTGCCCTAAAACTCTCTTAGAAATGAGAGGAGCCCTGTGCCCGGCTGTGGAAAGCATATATTCTATAACTAACTTCGCTTTACTTTTTTAAACAAGAACAGAGTCTTCTGTTTAAGAGTCTATAAAAAGAAATATCGATACATATATCGATCCAAAGTCCTAGTGTCTAGGACTTAAGCATAGCATAGACGTTTTCAATGGTATGCTTCATTCCTAGCCTAGCATAAGAACGTAGCTTACTGCTAGAGCGTTATAATTTGATAACGATTACATATAGACGAATAATTCTATGGGCATAACTTGTGGCACTATTACGTGCACATTTTGAAGCTTCCTACAAAATATTTGTGGTACATTAGTAGTAATTTTAAGAAGGGCAATTAGTGTAGCCAACATTGTCACTTTCCTTTTTTGTCCCCTAACATAAGAAGCTGTAAATTAAATTATTATTTTAAATAAATTTGCATTTGCAACACTGTATTTTATACCATCGGTAAAACAATTGAGAAAGACATTATTATATTTTTATCCCTGTTTCATGAAGTAAAGTAAATTAATATCGTTTATGATAAAATGTCGATACGTTAAATATTGTTGTACATCACTATGCCTCAGCTTTTGATACGCAACAACCAGAGTTTACAAATCAAACCATACAACAAATATCACGTCTCATTCGCGGCGAATATAATATCTCGCACATCACATAACATAAATTGTTTACATTTGGGTGTAAACACGCTTTCATGTCGCTCCGTGTAATTACAACAGAGCTTATATCTGGTTTTATTCAGATTATAGCAGCCGATTACAAGTGTATACAACTGGGCATTTTATGTTTGGCCTATTTTTGAAATACTTTACAAGTTTCCACAATCATGTAATGCTGGCGTAAGAGGCTCCCGTTAGCGTTATGTGGGGAAAATTATAGGAAAATATGGCCTGCGATAAGTTGCCAATATTTCCTACATTTAATGTCAGTTAAAATAATGCATTACCACGCATTTGGAATTTAAAAGATAAAAGGGACACAATATTTGAGATTTTTTAAAATTAATTTTTCTTCACAATTTGCCTATATTACTTATTAGATCCTTCTCTGCCAAATTTGGCCGGTTATTGACAAATAACGCTGTATAGTATTTAATGTCATAAACCCATATCCAGACTTACGATAAGAAGTAGCGTCAAAGACGTTAATTGTCTGATGCCACAATTTTCCTTTAAAACAAATCATTTTCAATATGTGAAGCAGTGGGTTATTCACGCGTCCACAGTGATAACCAGCTATAGCTATGGCTTTCATTCCCGATTTTTAAATATCCGTTTATCCGTATATCTCCTTAAAACGAAAATCCGAATGTTTCAGACGTTAGTATCCGAATATCACACAAGAAAATCCACTCGATCTAATTAAAAATTCGCTAATATTGTAACACAATGTCTACTGGCCTCAAGCACAAGGTGAACCTACAAGTCCGGCAGTTTCCTTCAAATATATAAATACTAATCATAGCATAATATCTGAACATTATCCATCTCAGTCCATAGCGCATCTGTAGACATCTTTGTTTAAAATTGGTTGTATATGTCCATGAACTACAGTTACCTTCACGTGGACTGCAAGTTCGTCTGTAACTGCACTTTTATAATTTAAAAAAAAAACTCAGTTTCTTTAAAGATTATTTTATAGATTTTACCAGGAAGACAGTGCCTGTGTGTAGTTACACCTATATAGATAAAAAATTTATTTATAAGCTAACAAAGTGTAACTGTAACCACCAACAAACTTTTAATCGGTGTGTCGTAGAGCGTAGCGGAATCGCTTCATAGACTGTATGTATGATTTGCGGGGTATTAATTTTCTTAGAATTAGCTGTAGTGGTGGCACTGAATTTTGTAACCTAATTTATAATAGAAATTAAACGTAGTAGAGCCACGCTGCAGCTATATTATGGTTGTAGCACGAATGGGTCGGCTCATAGGACCAAGCTCTCACAGAATACCAGCGCAAAATAGCAGTTTAATGCTGCTGTGTTACGTATGGTGAGTGTAAACAACCGGAGAACCTATTTACTATAAAAGAGGCATTCCATCGCAGTCCTCACGAGTGACAACGGATCCGCAGATCTGTAGATGTCTGTGGGTCACAGCATCCACTCACCATCATGTGGACTGTGTGCTAGTTTGTCGCTCCATTCTATAAATAAAAAAAATAATTAGCAAGTTATTAAAGTTTTAAGAACCAACTATTTTTATAAGCACTACGTGTTCAGTGATGTGTGTATTGTTGCCGCGGAGAAGATGGAAAATTTGTTAATATATCAAGCAACGCGGTAAAAGTCGCGGGTATCAGCTAGTATTTTATATTTTACCAATATTTTCAAATTAGAAGGTAGCCTCCTCTCTTAACTATGACATCCGAGCGTTAAACACCTCAGTACCAGTACCCCACTCGAGACCATGGGACGCTCAAAACGTCTGGAAATAGAAAGGTTAAAATTAAACGAGATAATATCCGTAAAATTAGTTTTTATTCAACGCTTAATCCAAATAAAACCTGAAGCTAATGAGTATAAAAGTCAAGGCTTGTTAATGATAATGAGCATCTCTTATCGACTTACCATGAAGTCACGGCGGGTACTGTTTAAAATTAGTTTTGCCCTGTAGTAGACTATACGCCTTTGAGTAGTATACATAAAGATATTTTTTTTATAGGATAAGGGTGACAAACGAGCACACAGTCCACCTGATGGTAAGTGGTTGCTGCGGCCCATAGACATCTACATCTATCCTCGTTTGCGAATTAAAATGCAGATGCGTTGTCACCCGTGAGGACTAAGATGGAATGCCTCATTTCCAGTAAAAAGGGCCTCCGGCCACCTGCACTCACCAAGCGAAACGCAGAGGTAAACCTCTACTTCACGCTGGTTTTCTGTGAGGTCGTGGTACCACCCCGGTTCGAGCCGGCCCATCCGTGCGACAGCAAAAGCTGCCGCGTGGCTCTACCACTGTTAAAATATATATATACAAATATAAATAAAATTATAGTGTATGTTTGTAATCTCAAAATAACAGCTTTTTACTAATTGCATATTATGAAAGTATTTACTGTAATTATAACAAAAACACAATTTTTAAAATTTTTGTCTGCTGTCAGTCTGTCTGTCTGTGTGTTTGTTCCGGCTAATCTCCGATACGGCTGGATCGATTTTGACTTTCACTGGTAGATAGCTCATGTTATAAGGAGTAAATTAGGATACGTATATTTAAAAAAAAACCGGCCAAGTGCGAGTCGGACTCGCGCACCGAGGGTTCCGAACAAATCCGTAGGTATATAAGTTTAAAATTATTAAAAATATTTTTATTATATGATGTAACTAAAAATTTATGCTTTTCGCAATTTTTCCTTTATCTGTGCTATAATACGTTGCTTCGTACCAAATTTTAAGATTCTGAGTTCACGGGAAGTACCCTATAGGTTTTGATTCCCTTGCGAAGGTCGAAAAGGAGAAGGGGATTTCTGGGCCCAATTGTAATAAGTTGAAATATGTTTAAAAAAAATATATATATATATATATATATAAAAATTAACCCAATTCACAACCTGGAAGACGAGAAATCTTAAAAAAAGTTTATGTCACGTATAAAGTAAGAAATCGATTACTTTAATCGATTAATGTGAAAGAGTTTTAACAATTAAACATAAAAACAACTTTCTGATTCTGCCCATGTGTGCCAAGGGCAGAAAGGAAAGGAAGTCCTACACCACCTAGTTAGCTTTGTCACCAGGGTGCGCAGCGTGCAAATAATGCGGCATTTGCGGAAATGCGGACTTGTGTCCACATACACTGCAAAGTTAATACGTATAATATATATACCAATAAAAGTCTGTGATTTGGCATTTCTTATCACATCATCATTGTATCATATTATGATCCTTCTTCATCAGCACAAGAAAGTCCACTGCTGACCATGGATATAGACCAAATTAAATATAATCACCGAAAGCAAATAAATTAATAAATACGCAAACAACACACGTTCCGTTTACGAAAACAATCGAGTTCGAGCTTTATCAAATTAACGTTAAGAGTAATCGCCCACTCGCAGCGCACAGTTCCCGTTCTTAACAATTTGCTTTACGACACATAATCCCTTGCTAGACATTATCAGATACGAGGGCGGCACTGAAAATTTCGGGAATCAAGGAAGTGACACAACATTACTATTTAAAAATGTATTTATAGCTTTTCGAAGTATTCTCCCCGAAATTTGACACATTTTTCCATACGATGTAACCAATCATTGAAGCAACCATTCCATTCGGAAGTTGGGGTCTCCAAAATGACCATTTTGTAGGCGTCCACAGCTTCTTCAAGTGATGAAAATCTCTGTCCACGCAATTTATTCTTTATTTTAGGGAAAGTATAGAAATCATTAGGGCTTAGGTCGGGGCTGTACGGCGGATGGTCTAATAATTCTATGTTTTCTTGCTCTAAAAACTCTTTTGTTCTATGTGCGGTGTGAGAACTCGCATTGTCGTGATGGAGGATGATGCGGCGGTTGCAGTTCTCTTTACGGAGTTCAGAAACGACCTGTGGCAAACAAATGCTAGCATACGATTCTGCATTAACCGTTCTTTGTCCCTCAAGAGGAATAGTCGTAACATGGCCGGTTTTGGAGACAAACGTGGCTACCATTTTTTTTGCAACACTCCGAGAACGAACAATTTTTGTTGGCTTTAACTCATTGTCGCACACCCAATCTCGTGACTGGTTTTTTGTTTCGGGTCTGTACGCGTATGTCCAGGATTCGTCACCTGATACGATGTTGTCATACAGCATTTGAGGATCCTGCGTGGAATCTTTCGAGAGTTCTGACGCACCAAGTAACGCGAGCCGCTTTTTGCTCTTCACAGAGCGAATGCAGTATCCATCGGGAAAACAACTTTTTTACACCTAATTGTTCATGCAAGATTATTTGTATTTGACTCATGCCAATGTCTAAAGTTACCTGAATTTCGCGGTATGTCACATGTCGATCTTCCTCAATCAGCATCAACAGCACAGCATCAACGTTTTCTTGGGTGACTGCAGTTTTTGGACGACCTTGACGGGGATAATCACTGAGCTTGACACGTCCACGTTGAAATTCAGCAAACCAGCGATAAATTGTTGTTTTGGATGGGGCTTCATCACCAAATGCAGAAATCATCCGGTCAACACACTGTTTTTGTGTTAAACCACTTCGAAAGTCATAATAAATCATCGCTCTTGAATTTTCTCGAGTCAATTCCATTTTTTCAACGACTAAACAAGTTTGACAAAACCTTGTGACAAGACCGAGAATCTTTTTTAAAATAAATAAATGGTATTTGATTTTTAAAACCAAGGTCTTTTCAATAAAAAAAAAATTAATATGACAGGAACAGTGGAAATATTCAATTCCCGATACTTTTAGTGCAGCCTATGTATCATCAGACGTCATAATTGCCAGTAACCCGCGGTCCAAGAAATTGGATCACAATGAGTCCATTTGTTTGGGTCAACGACGCTTTAGATTTAGACGCACCGACGCCCTTGAGGGACATAGAGCAATTGAAATTTAAAGAATGAACGACCGCTTTTACAATTAATCTAATTGTTAGTTTAAGATTTAATTAGACTTGAGGAGCATTCTGATTTTAAAATTTGAAAGTATAAAAAAAATATGATAAATACAAAAACGCGTCAAAAATGCAATTTCTATGATTTAATCAAAAATATAAACAAAAGCTTCCTTTAATATTTTAATTTTCAAACAATTACAAATAAAAAAGCTTCCCTTACAGAGACAATTAAAAAAGCTTCCCCGCGTACATGTAACAATAAATACACAAATGAAATACGGACGCAAATAACTTACCACTGGCTGTGAGTTATTAAAAATAAAACTCGCGTTCAAATAACTTCCAAAATGGTGGAAAAAACCGTACGCTTCCTGTTGCCGGGTAACGTTAATTAATTTACCGTTCTTGGGATATCTCGTCGGCGCAATCAAAGTTACAGTGATATAAATAGAATTTGAAATATTTTATGGATCTGAAAACGGATAGCTAAAAAATCGGCAAGCATATTTCAGAATAATATGATTGCAGGGTTCTGTATAGCATATGCTTTTTGGAGTGTACTCCTTAAGTAACGATATTAGACATAGACATAGACATATGTTTTATTAGCATCAATACACACACAAAATATACATTTTTCATATAAAGCCAGCGGTACACAAATTAGATGGTGAGCGAAATTAAGTGTTTTTACAAGTGGTTACATAGTCCCTCCGTGCAACACATTTGCGGATCTTATAAAAAGCAATAACGCCATCTACTTAAATCTATAAGTCACATTTTATCTAACAAGTTGTTTGATTTGACTCTGTGTTCGGGAATATAAGGGACTTGGACGATTTTATTAATCTCATAAGAATTAAGAGGGTAAATAAATATTGAAAGGACAAATACAAACTACGTATGTTTGACTCGACTTGACTTCAACACTCTGAAAGTGACAGTGTTACGTAAAATAGAGGCTAGATGTGCCTAAACGCGACTAATTTGATGTGAACGTTTTTAAGGAATCGCGCGTCGAAGCTGACTGACCCACCATTTTTTAAAATCATAAATCTTTATTTGCAAGAATCACGGTTTTTAGAAGATGTTACAATTTATAAAGTGCAATTGTGTTTCGCTAACAATAGGTACATAGCATGCAAATTATAATTTTAAATTGTTCATATGACAATATTAATTAATTACTATCAAAAGTGGCTTAGCTATGACTTGCAGCGCTAAGGGCCGCGGTTTCGAATCCCACACGGTTCAAGTATTTATATGGCCTACAAATAATTGTCCCGGGTTCTAGATGTTTGTTCTTGTGAAATTTATGTATGTAAACTAGGCGGTTTCACAAACTCCACGATACAGCAAAAAACGTTTTTAAAAATAAATAACTATCAAAAGAAAATATCAAGTCATAAAAGCTTTTAGTTTTTAACAAATTATACAAATGTTTCATGTATATAATCTTAAGCTTAATAATTTTAATTTTTGGGGTAGAATTTTGTTATATATTTTCACACACATTTAAAAATACGATTATAACATTCAATTTCATTCAGCTCCAGGGAAATTGAAAGTGAATAAAAAATAAAATCCGACTGCATTTTTTAATATACAAAAGCTTGCATTTGATTTTGGCCGTTCTGTTAATCTTTTTTTTTTATATAGAATAAGGTGACAAACGAGCACACAGTCCACCTGATGGTAAGTGGTTGTCGTGGCCCATAGGCATCTACATCTATCCTCGTTTGCGAATCAAAATGCAGATGCGTTGTCGACCCGAGGACAAGGGTCTCCGGTTCTCTACACTCACCATACGAAACACAGCAGCATTAAGCTGCTATTTTACGCTGGTATTCTGTGAGAGCGTGGGTCCTTCCCCGGTCGAGCCGACCCATTCGTGCTACAACTATACTACTAATAACTATACTACTTTAACGGTGGTAGAGCCACGCAGCAGTTTTTGCTGTTGTATGTATGGGCCGGCTCGAGCTTCTGCGTTTCGTCTGGTGAGTGCAGGTGGCCGGTGGCCCAATTCCCCCCCCCCTACCAGCACCCCTGGAGAATCCCTCGCTGAGCATCCACAACCACGTTATTCCACTCCTGAGCGTTGGTGCTCAGGCTGCCCCGCGTATTCTGGGGGGGGGGGGGGGGGGGGCAAAATTCCGCTCAAAAACATAACTGCTCGGGGCAAACTGAGCAACAATACCAAGGCGACCCCTGCCACTCTATCCGTGAATTTCTGCAACATCAGGGGACTTTACTCGAACCTAAACGCCGTCCACTACCATCTCGAGACGGCGAAGCCGGCCTTGCTCTTTCTGCCGAGACGCAGGTTTCCTCTCCGGCTGATATTTCGTATCTCTCCTACCCGGGGTACAAATTGGAGCACTCCTTTGTGCCTCGGGCTTGAGTTTGCGTGTATGTCAGAGAGGACATCTGTTCTCGACGCCTCGGCAGTCTTGAAGGTTCGGACCTGTCCATCCTTTGGCTACGCGTAGACAGCGACTATAGGTCCCATAGCGGTAATGCCGAAACAGACCGACTCATCGACCACGTCTAAATGGCTACAGATTCCTTGCTACAACAGGTCCCATCCGCAGAGATCGTGATCCTTGGCGAATTTAACGCCCACCATGCCGAATGGCTCGGTTCACGTTTAACCGATCATGCGGGGAGATCTTTTTATGACTTTGCTTTGGCATATGGTCTGACATAACTGGTTACTTCGTCTACGCGGATTCCAGATGTGGAGGATCA
Organism: Parnassius mnemosyne; assembly: GCA_963668995.1. Taxonomy (NCBI): domain Eukaryota; kingdom Metazoa; phylum Arthropoda; class Insecta; order Lepidoptera; family Papilionidae; genus Parnassius; species Parnassius mnemosyne. The sequence goes on along the minus strand of CAVLGL010000084.1, from coordinate 8,022,812 downwards.
TACACCTTCCCTGTTGAACCTTCTGCTGACCTCTCATCCGGACGGATATCAGGTTTCCGTCGATGCCCCTCTCGCCTCTTCGGACCATTGTCTGATCCGGAGTGTGGTGCCAATCACGCTCCCCTCGCGGTTGCGTTCTGCAGGTTGCCGCCGTGTTTGGCATTGTACGCGAAGTAATTTTTTGCCAACTTTAATGGACTTCCGTAAAGTAAAGCCTGATTCTATCAATTATTTTGAAGAAGGATTTCGTGTACAACGCCTGCATGTTTATGTATGGAAAGAAATTCTATGTAGGAATTCGTAATCAAGTTGTAAAAAGATGCAGAATCGCAGCCGCGTGAGGCTAGCCTCACGCGGCTGCGATTCTATATGCACAATATGAATATGAATACGCACTTAATGAAATGCAAAGTTCCAACGATAAATTATATTTAACAAGATTGCAGCTAGAGTCCAATTTGTAGAGAAATATCTTCCATTCATCCATTATAGTTACAGCCTATGTACACTCAGCGGCACGGAATCTTGGCCAAGCGGTTATCTCGCGATAGCAAAAGCTTTAAGTGTTTCTGATGAATGTTTGTTATGCAGGTATGTCAAAAAATGTTTGCTCTCAAGATCAAGAGGGTAATTCATTATGTTTAAGTGCACCATGACGAATTCTTTAATTTTTAGTTGAATCGGGTCATTTGAGCGACTAAGTTCACATTTTAAATTTGTGTGTTGTGAAAAGTTTACTGTAAGGTTATTCAATTATTGTGATCTTGTGTCTTAATTCAATAACTAAAGGTGCTTTAAAGCCAATAAAAATGCCATTAACACCAGCACAAGTTGCACAAGCAGTAGCATTAATTGACCAAGGGCTGACACAGCGTGAAGTTGCTATTGTGCTTAACGTACCACGGTCCTCAATGCAGTATTCACTGAAACGATACCAGGAGACAGGACGCTACACCCCGCAGGCCAGGCAGTGGGGGCGTAAGGTGCACATCGGCCCGGGACGATCGTTTTATTGTTATGGAGATTTTGAGAAACCGCTACCTGACCGCTGTTGAGATACGCCAGCGGCTCCAAATCGCAAGAGGCGTTAATGTTAGTGAGCGTACGGTGAGAAGACGAATGGAGGAAGTGAATTTAAAAGCTCGTAGACCAGCACGAGGTCCAGAACTTCTCAGACAGCACCGAGTAGCCCGACTTCAGTTCGCAAGAGAACATGTCAATTGGACCCACGAGCAATGGGCTAGAGTGTTGTTCACAGATGAGTGTCGAATAGCTTTACGTGCTCCAGACGGTCGAGAACGAGTGTGGAGAAAAAGAGGAGAGAGGCTTCTACCCATTACCACCACCCAAACTGTGAGTTTCCATGGAGGCTCAATAATGGTATAGGGAGGTGTAAGTTCCGACGCACGTACAGAGTTGGTCATCGTCGATAATCGGCTTACAGCTACTCGATACATCGAGGAAGTTCTTCAGGAGCACGTAATTCCTTATTCGGGATTCATTGGACACGACCAATTCCTCCTCATGCACGATAATGCACGCCCGCACGTCGCACATTGTGTAGAGGAATATCTGGAAGAGGTTGGAATACAAAAATTAGCCATTAGCCAGCTCGTAGCCCGGACTTAAATCCAATTGAGCATGTATGGGGTATGTTCAAAAGAAAGATAAAGTCCAGCTCCAAACCGCCACAAACTCTAAATGAGCTCCGAAATGCAGCGCTGGCCGCTTGGGACAGCATACCGCAAGTTGATGTCAGAAACATCATTCAAAGCATGCCAGATCGAATGCAAGCGGTTATCAGGGCTAGGGGAGGAAACACCCGATATTAAAACTGATAGACAATAAAGAAACAGACTTAATTTTTAACTTTGTAGTGTTTTTAAAGTGACAATGGAAAGATGTTAATTTTAGTGAAAACATGTTATCTTGAAAAGAAAAATTTCGGTGAAGTAAACATTAAATTTCTACGTTCTAAAACCATTAGAGACACTTATTGAATGCATCTACCCTTAATTTACTGTTGAAAAAACGTTTCAGTGCAAATAATCAGCAAATTCACGAGTGGCCAAGTTTCCGTGCCGGTGAGTGTACATCCCACTGCTGGGCACAGGTCTCCTGTCGATTCTGAGAGAGTTTTATGGCAAGGAAATGTCCACCGTGTCCCAATGCGTGTTAGCGGACTTCACATGTCTTCGAAATATATTTTATTCTTATTTCTCAGACATGCAGGTTTCCCATCACCGCCGAGAACGTGGTAAATCAGTACTTAAATTACAATTAACAATGTCATTGGTGCCGGTGGGAATCGAACCCGGGTTGCTCGCGTACTGTGAAATTTACAGCGAGCGCATAGCCTTTGAGTTACCCCGGATATCCCCACTACAGTCTATTAAAACCCACTGCTAAACATATGCCTCCTCCATAGACTACCTCATACTGAGGGTATTTGCCATACTTGCCACACATGGCAAGGGCGTTTTTCGACCAAACTTTTTTATAATATTGAATAATTATCAGGAATTCGCAGCCCATCTTCTATCACCATTTACGACACCCACGGGACGATATTGGGGTAGTGGATATTCTTACACCACCACTACACGGTTAAGAAAAAAAAAGAGAAATAGCTTACCAAACGAAAAAAGAAAATAACCATGAGTTTTCGTTCATTACAAACTCGATAGTTACTCGCCTCAAGCATGCTCTAATTATGGACGTGTTCTATTCGCACTAAATATCACGACTCTGATTCAATACAGTGCTCTCAGATACCATCGTGTTGCTTAAGCCATCAAATACTTATATTTTTTACATTCGACACATTAAGCAAGCGAAGCATATAGAGTTACGACCGCGGCTTCTCTACACGCAACGTGCGGTCTAATTGCTTCTATTTCGACTTCCTTTATGATTGTCGTGAATGTAAATCCCATTTTACATAATGTTTGATTAATTGTTATATATATTCGATTGAATGAAGTCGCGCGATTATCCATATAAATTATGTAGATAACTTGAAAAGAAAAGTATGAACCCCTTTTTAAGCATATTGCGCACTCAACAGACTGTGAGATTTGGCATAGTTAAAGTTTATATTAAGAAAGAGTGCAGAAAGTTATGTTGTACGCTATGTGTTATGGCCGACACACATGGTCAGTTAAACTGATCAGTTGAACTGATCAGGTCGACTAATCAGTTCAAACTACAGCCTACTCATTTTTAAAAGGCCGGCAACACATGTGCCATTACCCTGGTGTTGCAGTAGTTCATGGGCGGCGGTAGTCACTTACCATCAGATGAGCCGCAAGCTCGTTTGGCCCCTCTACTATAAAAAAAACGATTTCGCCTCTTACAGGCTTAAAATTTCACCTTAAGATTTCACACTCACGGTCAGTATTTGGATGTACGTCGGTTCAACTGATCAGTTTAATTGAACATTTTAACAGTGGTAGAGCCACGTGGCAGCTTTTGCTGTCGCACGGATGGGCCGGCTCGAACCGGAGTGGTACCACGACCTCACAGAAAACCAGCGTGAAGTAGAGGTTTACCTCTGCGTTTCGCTTGGTTTTTGCAGGTGGCCGGAGGCCCTTTTTACTGGAAATGAGGCATTCCATCTTAGTCCTCACGGGTGACAACGCATATACATTTTGATTTGTAATAGAGGATAGATGTAGATGTCTATGGGCCGCAGCAACCACTTACCATCAGGTGGACTGTGTTCTCGTCTGTCACCCTTATCCTATAAAAAAAACATGCATCTGGAAAAATCCGTAGTTGCCGTTACTTCAACTGATCAGATTTTTTTTTTCAGATCAACGAGAAAAGAGATTACACCTTTTAGAAAAAAAGGCCGGCAACGCATCTGCAAATCCCCTGGTGTTGCGGTTGCTCATGGGCAGCGGTAGTCACCATCAGGTGAGCCGCATGCTCGTTTGCCCCGTTTCTATATAAAAAAAAAACTGATCGTATGTGTCGAGCATAACAGCTGTGTTAAATAAAATAAAATTTCATTCATTTTTTGTTTATACTAGACTCAATGTCATGCCAGTAAAATAAGTCAAATACAGCTTGCTTAATATAAGGCGTGATCCATTTCGAGGTTCCCTACCTTTTTAAAGAAAAAAACACAGAAAATTCAAATTTAATGGAGAATGTTTATTATCATTTGAAAGAACATTCTTTGGCATTTATATTTTGAAGATTATGTTTATCAAATGTTGCCTGTTGCTACGTCGCAGATAGTCCATCCGATGAGTCCAATTTTCGATGACTCGTTCGAGCATTTCGACTGGTAACTGGCGAAGGACACGCGTGATGCTTTCCTCCAAGGCCTGAATCGAAGCGGGTTTGTCCGCATAAACTTTAGTCTTTACATATCCCCACAGGAAAAAGTCTAACGGTGTGATATCACACGATCTTGGTGGCCAATCGATCGGCCCAAAACGTAAAATTATGTGCTCACCGAAATGTTCTCTCAATAAATCCATTGATTGATGCGATATGTGGGAAGTGGCGCCGTCTTGCTAAAACCAAATGGCGTCGAGATCACGAGCTTCAATTTCAGCCATCAAATAGTCGGTTATCATGGCACGATAACGGTCGCCATTGACGATTACGTTCGCACCGGCATCATTTTTAAAGAAATATGGACCGATGATTCCACCGGCCCACAAACCACACCAAACCGTTGTTTTTTCTGGATAAAGTGGCAGTTTTTAAATCAATTTAGGTTGTTCTTCGTCACAAATTACGGCAATTTTGTTTGTTTATATACCCATTAAACCAGAAATGGGCCTCATCGCTAAACAAAATTTGCCTCGAAAACGTCGTATCTTCTTAGAACTTTTCAAGAGCCCATAGAGCGAAGCGATGTCGCTTGGGAAGGTCGAGCGGCTTCAGTTGTTGCACAAGCTGTATTTTGTACGCTTTCAATTTAAGGTCTCGACGTAAAATGTGCCAAGTCGTTCCATACGTCAGTCCGAGTTGCTGCGAACGGCGCCGAATCGACTCTCCACGGTCTTCGTGTACACTCTCAGCTAGGGCCCCTATATTTTCTTCACAGCGTGCTGGACGTGGTCTATTCGGCCGAATATTATCCAATAATGAATGCTGGGTCTCAAAATGGGTGATGGTGTTGCGAATAGTACGCTCAGTAGGACGATTATGTTGACCATATGTTGAGCGAAGTAGACGAAACAAATTCCTCACAGAACGTGAATTTTCGTAATAAAGTTGAACGATTTGTAAACGTTGTTCAGGCGTAAGTCTTTCCATTATGAAATACCAAACAATACTAAACAAAAATAGCATCACAGCATGACACAACTCACAAGTTATCCTTCAAAAAAAGGCTATTTAAAAAAGTATCTCTACTTGAATCACCCATTACAAACAAAATATTAAATGGATTACGGTCGAATTTCGACCACTGGACGACCACTAGTTTGTATTATTTACTTTGTGAGGGCGGCATAAGAGAATTCGTCACACCATTTCATTTCCGTGTGTGTTGTAAGTTAAATAGACGCCAGATGGGTATACCACTATCTATCGGAAGCAAACATATCTTTTTCATATTCTCTATAGTCGCTATTTACGACACCTACGAAACTGGATGACATAATGGATCCCCTTAGTAAGAGGTCTACCAGAAACGGGGCCTCGGGGGTTACGGGCGCTCGGGACGGGGGCCCAGAGCGTCTAGTGATGTAACACCTGAGGAGGATGGTGAAACGAAAGTGATACCATGTTAGCACTGTGATAGCATTGCGAGGGTCCTGGGGGCAGTAAGGACTGCCCCCGGGACGTGATTTAATAGAGCAAAGCCAGAGAGGGGCCCCGGCTGCGTTCCGAACGGAGATCCCGGGATCACTCATGTACGCTGATGGTGACCACCGTGTGGTTTGGCCGGTAGGAGTCCGGCATAACCTTTCCGTTGCCCCCGCAGCAGAAAGTATCCATGAGGATTTCCCCACGATAAAAAAATAGCTAAAAAAAAGGATCCCCTTAGTAAGAGGTAAAGCGAAAAATTTAAACACCATACTATAAAAGCCATCTCCTTGGAAGAAGGCGGTTAATTGGCAATCTCTAAAAGGCTATTTAACATAATAAGCCCTCTCTATCCCACTTCCGAGAAATTATAAAACGCGCCATCCATTACGGAGCGTAACGTAATTTTAACGACGTCGGTGCTTCAGTGCCGTGGATACGTTACAATTAAATCACGCAGTTTAGTTCCAGCCTGAATATATATTCCATCCATCCGTTATAGTCTATAATAGTCCACTGCTAAATATAGACTTCACCGTAGATAGCCTCATAGGGAGATGGTTGCCATTGTTGCCATGCTTGGCAGGCTTGGTTACCACCGTTTCTTTTATTATTTTGGATTGTTATAAGGAAGTTGCTGCTGCTGATGTTGTCCTGTTTCAGTTTCCCTCTGTGGCCTCTTAAAATATTCAAGGGACGATATGGGTAGTGGATGTTTTTACATCGTCACTACTCGGATTACGTTATGAACATATTATACTTATGTCACGTGTTGTTTTGGCCAAGATAATCCCTTTTCTTACGTGAGTATTGTAAAAAGCGACTGTAGAAAAGACCAGAAAGTTAGAGCCACGCTGCAGCTATATCATGGTATCGAATTCCCAGGTCGAATCAGTCGGTTCGACCTGGGAAGAACCACGCTCTCAAAGAATACTTTCTTAAAATAACAGCTTAACGTTGCTGTGTTTCATATACTGAGTGTAGAGAACCGGAGACCCTTTTTACGGGAAGTGAAGGGTATCTGCATTTTGATTCTAAATCGAAAATGTCTGTGAGCCAAAAGCACCTACTTACAATCAGGTGGACTGCGTGCTTCTTTGTTACCATTATTCTAAAAAAAAACACCTCCCCTTCAATATGTAGCGGTATAGCATCTCGTATATTATGACAGTTAATAACCAGACCGGCGACGGGAGGCACCATCAAAGATACAAGACACTGGTATAGACAAAAAACTGGATCTTTTAGTAGCTTTATTATTAGTTCTTCTTCATCATAAGTCCACACTGTTTTAACTTTCCTTCCCCCAAAACCCACCCCCAAAAGATTATATTGCATGTGGAAAATTCGAATTTTAAACTTATGCTTTTATTTCGATAAGCGATTACGCGAAATACTCCCTGAAGAAACCTTTATTACAAAAACCAGGCAGACACCGAAGTGATTCCATAAGTGTTTCGATTATTTCATGAGCTCATTTACCTTGTTCCCGGCGGTCAAGGAAACGTAGTCAGTGCCTAACAATAAGACGTGTTTAGTAAGCTGTCACATAACTATAAATAACTTTAAAATAGAGTGCAATATTACATCACCTTTATTTCCATCTCAGTGTAACATATTAATTTAATGATCAATCAAAACAAGCGATCACGCTTCATACACAGCGTTATGACCGTGACAGGACACTAAGGGCAAATATATTTATCAAGCTATTACTGTGTTTCATTAGCACCGACATACATACTCTTTCCTATATGACGGAATCCTTAGTCTTGAAATGGAACTTGCAAGTTAGGGTTGTCAAAACTATAAGCATTTTTTTTATAGGAGAGAAGGCAAACGAGCATGCGGCTCACCTGATGGTAAGTGACTACCGCCGCCTATGAACAACTGCAACACCAGGGAGGGAATTGCACATGCGTTGCCGGCCTTTTGATAAGGAGTACGCTCTTTTCTTGAAGGTCCCTAAGTCGTATCGGTCCGGAAAAATCGCTGATGGTAATCGATTCCACAAGGAAGTCATGCGAGGAAGAAAACATCTTCTAAATCGCACAGTGGTGGACCGCCAATCATTCAGATGGTATGGATGGTATCGGGAGTTCTGCCGCGATGTGCGTTCGTGAAATTTGGCGGCTGGGATTAATCCGAACAATTCCTCAGAGCACTCCCCATGGTAGATGCGAAAGAAAATGCAAATGGATGCAACATCTCTTCGCAGTGCTAATGAATGGAGCCGATCGGAAAGGACTCGTTCGTCGACGATTCGAGCCGCTCTGCGCTGGATGCGGTCAAGTGGAAGGAGCTGGCACTGGGGAGCCCCTGCCCCAGAGATGGGAACAGTATTCCATGTGAGGCCGAACCTGCGCCTTGTAAAGTTGCAGGCGGTGTGCCGGCATGACATACTGTCCCGCTCTGCTGAGCACGCCAAGCTTTTTAGAGGCCAATTTGGCCTTCTCTTCCAAGTGACCACGAAACTGCACGTCACTCGATATGTCGACTCCGAGGATTAAGATACTGGCTGAGGCAAGAAAGGCCTTGAAACTGAGGAGATACGACAAAGGGGTTCTGAGGATTAAACTGGACTAGATTTAGTCGTCCCCAATCCGAGAATTTGACAAAGACTCGATTTCTGACACAAGTTCGTTCCGGTACTCGGCGACGTTTTCCCGAGAAATCCTGGCACGGCCGGTGTATAGAGCATCACCAGTGCTGTCATCTGCATAGCAAAGTATGTTACCGGTTTGGAACATATCATTGATATGCAGAAGAACCAGCGTTGGTGATAGCACGCAGCCTTGTGAAACACGATCGTTAATAGGCTTGTAATCGGAGCAAGCACCGTCTATTACGACCTTGATGCTCCGATCAGCCTGAAAATTGGTAATCCAATTTCACACTTTCTCGAGAAGCCCATGGGAAGAAAGCATCGAAAGAAGCGCTTTATGCCAGATCCGATCGACGGCCTTCGCTATGTCCAAACTAACGGCCAATGCCTTCCCTTTGGACTCGATCGCCTACGCCCATCTATGTATTAGGTAAACAAGAAGATCGCCATCTGAGCGCTCCCGACGGAAGCCGTACCAATCAGCTGGTGCTCCTCAAGGTACCGCATGAGCTGGAAGTTAACACTGGACTCCATTATTTTCGAGAAAAGGAGGTGATGGCAATAGGCCTGTAGTTGGACGGATCAGAGCGGTTACTTTTTTTAGAGATCGGGTGATCGAAAGCTGTCTTCCATGAATTCGGAACAACGCCTAGGGAGTAGGAGTAACGGAAAAGACGCGTTAGAACCGGTGCCAACTCCGGAACGCACGTCCTGATCATAATTGGCCTTGTGTATGTCCAGGGAGAAGAGTGCTTTGCATATTGTGAATCGCACATCAGGCATAGAGCACTAACACTGCGGGGTGGTTAGCGGTGTGTTCACCCGCCATCGAAAGTCGAGTTGGATGCAAAAAGGGAGCCTAAAAGGTCAACTTTCTCTTTTACGGCGTGGGCCAGTGAGTTATTCTCCTGACTTACAGAAATTCCCTTGAACAGCCTTGGCGAGAGACCAGAATACACAGGTTCCCGAAGGCGAACTAGTTTCTCGCAAATTCTGCTTATGTGCTCTGACTTTGCCTAGACAATAACTGTTTTGAAGGACCTGGAGGCGAAGTTATACTTCTTTTTAAGCATGCTGATGTTTACATCCCGAGCCGCCGAAGCCTCAGCCCAGGCCTGATAACACTCCTGCTTAGTGGGTAATGCAGTCTTACAGGAGCGACCAAACCAAGGCTGAGATCTGCTTTCGATGGGTACCACAGATGATGGAATAAATAGTTCCATTCCCTGTAGCACCACATCAGTGACAGAGTCAGCAACAGCGCTGAGATCATCCGGCAAAAATCAAACCCGCCCCCACGGGTAGGATGCAAAGAAACACTGCATTCCGTCCCAATCCGCCGACCCGTAATGCCAAACACGACAGAAGTCTGCAGAACGCAACCGCGATGGGAGCGTGTGTGGCACCACACTCCGGATCAGATAATGATCCGAAGAGCCGAGAGGGGCATCGACGGAAACCTTATATTCGTCCGGATGAGAGGTCAGCAGAAGGTCCAACTGGGAAGGTGTATGACCTCTACATCTGGAATCCGCGTAAGCGAAGTACCCATTTGTGTCAGACCATATGCCGAGGAAAAGTCATAAATTGATCTCCCCGCATGATCGGTTAAACGTGAACCGAGCCATTCGGCGTGGTGGGCGTTAAACTCTAACGAGATTTCAAATTCGCAGTCTTTCCTTACTATAAATATAAGGTACATTACTCATACGTAAAAACTCTTGAAACATAGTGGTACTATTTTATTTTCTTTCTCTTTACGTTTTCTTATTCCTTTTTAGGGTTCCGTACCCGAAGGGTAACCAACAGGACCCTATTACTAAGCCTCCGCTGTCCGTACATACGTACGTCCGTCCGTCCGTCCGTCTGTCAGTGAGCTGTATCTCATGATCCGTCATAAGTATACAATTGAAATTTTCACATAATGTGCATTTCTGTTGCCGCTATAATAAAGAATAATAAAAAAATAAATTAAAAATTAAAAGGGCCTCACCTACTAGAAATATTTTTTACGATGATACGAAACTCTTCCCGCGCGAGTCAGACTCGCACAGTCGCACTTGGCCGGTTTATTATTTATTCCTGCACTAGTACCTAAATAACTTTTATGAACGATCACTAAAAATTTTCTATTTTACTAATGAATGGAGATCAATCAGTATAACATGACGTGCATAAGGCCAGTAGGAACTTGTTGTAGTTCTTCTTATCTTTTTACGTGGTAGAGCCATGCTGCAGCTATATTAGTATATATATATTAGTATAGTTGTGGCATGAATGGGTCGGCTCGACCGGGGAAGGACCACGCTCTCACAGAATACCAGCGTAAAATAGCAGTTTGCCACTGCTGTGTTTCGTATGGTGAGTGTAGAGAACCTGAAACCCTTTTTACTGGAAAAGACGCATTCCATCTTAGTCCTCACGGGTGACAACGCATCTGCATTTTGATTCGTAAACGAGGATAAATGTAGTCTATGGGCCACAGCATCCACTTACCATCCGATGCACTGTGTGCTCGTGTGTCACCCATATCTTATAAAATAAAATCTATAAGTACATATTTTGTTGGTAGTACACATTGTACTCGTATACGGCTAAAAGATTAAAATAGGCTTCAAACATTTAAAACTTCCAATTTTTGTAAGCATAAGTTGTTGTAAGAATTTTATATTCTTCCTTTTTATTTAGAACTCTTATTACTCTGTAACCTCAAAAGCTAATTCAAAAAGTCAAGTATCCTATACAAGTGCTTACTTGTAGCAGTAGGCGGTAGAAAGTAAATTGGATTCATTTTTCAATCACATATCTCCTATCATGATGCGGTAAAGCTTAAAATAGATTGGCACGCCCTAATCCGACGCAAACGGAGACGCAGTGTAATATAAAAGTAGGATCACCATCTGGTCACTTTGTAATTGGAAATATTAATTAAAGGTAAGGTATTATTTTTCAGTTGACAGTATCTCTCTGTCTACCTTAAGAAGGAGAATTGGAAGAAATCTTTTCTCGTGGACTATTTTTAAAAGTTTTATCGAGACATGTCAATATAAATTACCCAAATACAGATACGTTTTTGAATTTTCAAAATGAAAATTGTTTTACTTTTAATATATATTACCGATATTAACAACTATACTGATAATATTAATTAAATTTAATTTAGCACACAGTCCACCTGATGGCAAGTGGTTGCTGTGGCCCATAGACATCTACTTCTATCCTAGATTACGAATCCTAGATTCAAAATGCAGATGTGTTGTCACCCGTGAGGACGAAGATGGAATGTCCTGTTTGCAGTAAAAAGGGTCTCCGGTTCTCTACATTCACCATACGAAACACAACAGCGTTAAGATGCTATTTTACGCTGGTATTCTGTGAGAGCTTGGTCTTTCCCCGGCCGAGCCGACTCATTCGTGCTACAACTATACCATTAATATAGTTGCAAAATGATTCTACCACGAATAAATTTTTGGTAATTTAAACTTTGTTCATCTTAGTGATTCATTTTATCGGACACCGAAATCGTTATATAATATGAAGACTTTTGCAACATACAATAATTTCTCTTACATGCCTGATGACATAATTACTGATATTATCTATTTTAACTTTGAAGGCCTAATTACAAAAGTGTTGTAATGAGGCTTATCTGTGTAGAATTTGCTTTTATGAAAGAAATCCCACGAATATGAGACGTGAAATGTAAATTACTGAGTTTGATCAAATGTCAAATTACACGAAGACTGTGGCGCCGCGGCTAATGGACTTTTTCTTTAGTAAGAAGGAATCCCCTTAGTTTAAACCAGAGATTATCAATAAATCACTTTTAAATAAACCGTCTTATTTTTTAAGAAGTTTAAGTTAAGTTAGATTCAAAAATAATACGATTGAACCATTATGGTTTCAGAGGATGGAAATTACGGGCATTAAAAGTTTACTGAATTATGGTAACCCTACAGCAAGCGATAGTGATGAGCAAGCGTGACAGAAATATCGATAAAATATTAGACATTCACGTCGAGCTAGCGGTGACACGTATTTCGTGTACTGAATTGGAAATTACGATTATTGAGGCGTACACAACATTTATTACCGAGAAAGTATGTGTATAACAGGACACGAATATCTTAATACACGATAATTGTTCATTGTTGTACACATGTTTTATTTCGTTTTTACAAAAATTATACTACAGATACATTTCTTCATAATTAAAAGAAGAAGATGAAGTAGATTTAACGTTTTAAATATCTCAGGCCTCGTTTACCGAAATCATGTCTGTAATCGAAATAAATCAGACACTGACATAATATGATTGCACTACTTTGTTGTATGCTTTATGAAAGACGAAGCGAACCGTTTGGTTCAAATGTGTGGTAAGTCGTCTATAGATACGAGTATATCTACAAATTATATATGTTTATAAAACATCGTCTGATCATCCGATGGTAGAAGGGAAACCTAAGTTATAAATTGTAATATATTCATAATTAATAAAAATAGAATTAGATTTGATGGCTTGATAGTATAGTGGCCGAGCTATAGTTTAGTATAGTTTGGTTGCGGCGTTGCAAGGCTACGGCTTAGAATCCCAGACAGAATAAGTGTTTGTATGATCTACAAATGATGATTGTTCTTGTGCAATTTATGTATGTAAAATGCCTCATTATATACGTAAATTTAACAAAGCATAACCATAATAAAAAACACGTTCTTTTTAGATATATAAATGAATAGCTACATTAACAGCATATTTTTGCACCCATTAACATACTGCTTCAGAGCAATCTCTACCAAACAGCTTAGAGTTAAACAGAAAAAAATATAAACAAATGCAGCATTAATATTAATGTTTATTTATTATTTATATTAAAATGTCCACGTGTCAGTTTTTTGTATTCAGTTTATGCTCAGTTCAAAGGCATAGCAAAACATTCTAACGATCTTTAAACAATAATAGGTCTAAGTTTGACCAAAATCCCCCTACCGTGAAGTGGCCTATAAAATTGCCTATTCACTTCTGCCTAGCTCTTATGTCCTCAATTCCCCATAAAAGTATTACGACATGTTTAAAAAAAACTGGGTTAAATTATGAGGTGATCTGAATTATGTGATTTCCGTCCACAATACCCATCATACCTATCTTTCCATACTTGATATCGATATAATGGTAAAGATACTCAATCCTCACTAAACGTCCCACAAATTAGCGTAGGTCGACTGTTGTGCAAATACATGTGAGTTTAGATCAATGAGATTGATTCTTATTTAGCATAGAGTGAAAGTTAAATACTCTGGTAGCGATTTCGGTGACACTTCAACCGATACCAAATATGCTGATTCTAATGGATTTTATAAAGCAAGAAATCTTCGAATATAGCAGTGGTTCCCAAAATGTTCCCTGGTGCGTCGTAGAGAGGGGCGCTCCTGTTTCCCTATCTCCGTAAACTAAGCTAAGTATTCGCGGGTACAAAATAAACAATACAAATCGCGCGCGCTGCATACGTCACTCACTCGCGGATAGGTACTTAAGTTCGGAAACGAGTACAAAATTAATATCCAACTTTAAGTTCAAAGCTATAAGGATTCTTATTCCCTTTGCAACATCTAATCAGCTTCATAGTGTATAGATATAGTATATATATAGAATGTTTAGTTATAGATATAGTATAATTGCAAGTACCCTATTTCGACTAACTTTCTTTAAGCTTTTTCCTCGCACAACTTCCTTATGGAATCGAATACCACCAGCAAATTTTCCGGACCGATACGAATTAGGGACCTTAAAGAAAAGAGCCTGCTCTTTTTTAAAACGCCGGCAACGTAACTGAAACTCCCCTGGCGTTGCAACTGGGGCAGGGGCGGCGGTAATCACTTACCATCAGGGGACCAGTCACGAATGCAGTTCCTTTAGAAACTTCACTTCGCATGGGCTCCACGGTACCTAAGTATCTACAGCAAATGGTAAAAAATATGACCATCTCTCAGAACCTTGTATTCGCGCTATTTACCTAGTTCAGTCGTTTCTGATGCCGCTCTGGCCCTAAAAAATGTATATAATAAATTAATTTATGTAAACAAAAGTCACTTTTCCCGCATTATTCTCTACACTATGTTTAAACTAACTATAGATCCACAAAGAGAAATAAAAAAGAAAAAACAATATTGAGCATTTAGAGCGCAAAACTAAAGTAACTGTTTTTTATCAAAATACTGCGTCTGTTTCCTATTACTCTTGACATCCGTGATGACGATGATGACATCTTGTTTGAAATATTGCGACGAGCGTTACGATTAAATTAGAACCGAGCCATGAATAACATTAATAAACGACTGCAATAAAATTAGAACAACAATCTATGTTGTTACCATTAGATCTTTCTCGCATTTCCCAAAGTTCCCAAAGTCGCATTCCATCTTAGACCTCACGGGTGAGAACGCATTTGCATTTCTCATCACATTGTGTAACAGAAAACTTTACCTCGATCACAACTAGCGACATCTGGTGAGTGGAAGATTATTAGTCCTCATTGTGGAAATATCGTTTTAAATTTGGAACAGTAGTTATATTGTTTAATTAGGATTGATTATAATACATACATTCATTGAAATTTAATGACATATAAATTTCTACTTTACTGTAAGTTAATTGTACTACTCATATAACCTTCGCGCAAGTGCAACCAATAAATTTACAAAGTTTTACCGCAATCTGATAAACGGTATTTCGGCTTTTCAGCGCATAAAATAGGTACAAACAAAACTTAATTTTTATACATTATTATTTTTGTATATTACATAATATATGTAAATTTTTATTAGTATTATACATGTTTAATAAATTTTTCTATTAAAAACGTGGTGGAGGTGGTTTGGTTTTAAGCTGAGTACATCGTATATGTTTTGCCCGATAATAAAAGGTAGTTATTATATACTACTAGATCAATTATCACTTGCGCTAACCTCATATTAACGTCAAATTTATGCCACTTTAAATCAATAATTATTAAATGGCATTCACGAACGTGACATCATCGTCCAACGCTGCAATAAAAATAAAAACAACTCGAAACACTTAACGAGCAACAATTACTCGGACAAATCGGGGCCGATACTTTAGCTTGTCCATGCTTGGAATTGTCGATACTGACCTTTAACGGCGAAGAGATTTACGTCATACAACTTATATGTATGTTCGAACAAATTTAATTAAACCGTTAGCGACATGTTTCAGATTTGCGTGTGGTCTTGTTGTTTTACAAATAAAATATTTAGACGCTATATAGTAGAAGTAAACGAGGTCCTTCACTGCTGGCCGTATGAGGTAGCTCAAAAAATTCAGACAGCTATAGCTAATGCTAAACTCTCAATTTTTTTGACTGATAAATTCCGTTAGGAGGATATACTCAGAAGAAAAAGTGCAACTGACGTATAAATACAGATATATGTTTCACCACCACAATCTCCTAGGGGAGTAGGCAGAGAGTACGGACTTCTATTTGGACATCCTGACATGAAACTATGAGATTTCGTTCTCATTTTAAAACGATTTCGGAGTAGGGATGAGTTTTTCGCGTCGCTCGTGAGCAGACTCACTTGACCAACTTCATTATCACTACAGCCCTTCACAAGTTCACTTCGGAACTTAGGCCTCCGCAAAGGTGTAATGTTTTAATTTAAAAAAAATCTTTTGAAGCCTCGGTGGTTTACTTTAATAACTGGTATCATCATTACAGCCTTTCACAAGTCCACTGCTGAACACAGGCCTCCCCCAAGTTATGCCACAAAGCACGGTCCTAAGCTACCTGCATCCATCGACTACCTGCATGTGTTACCAGGTCGTCACTCCATCTCGTGGGGGAGGTCGCCCTACACTTCGCCTACTGGTACGAGGCTGCCATTCGAGAACCTTTTTCCCCATCGGTGTTGTCGGTTCTTCGAGCTATATGGCAGACCCATTGCGAATTCAGCTTACAAATCCGTTGGGCTATGTCGGTCACTCTGGTTGTACTGCGGATATCCTCATTCCTACGTTTATCACGCAGAGAAACCCCAAGCATAGCCATCTCCATAGCTCGCTGAGCGACCTTGAGCGTTTTCATACGGCCAGCAGTAAAGGACCACGTCTCAGTTCCATAAGTCATCACTGGCAACACGCACTGGTTGTACAATATCGTTTTCAGGTTTTGAAGTAAACCTGACGAGAATATGTATCGTAATTTCCCGAACGCTGCCCAGCCGAGTTGAATCCGTCGATTGACCTCTCAGTTGAAGATTGACTTACCTAGTCGGTCTATTTGACCCAAGTAAACATACTCGTTAACAACTTCGAGCTTAGTGCTCCCAACAACTACCGGCATAGGTGTGACATGGACATTATACATGATCTTTGTTTTGTCCATGTTCATCTCAAGATCTATCCGTTGGGAGACACTATTGAGGTCATTGAGCATAGTGCTTAGGTCCTCCAGCGATTCTGCCATAAGGACTATATCGTCGGCAAATCGAAGGTGAGCGATGTACTCGCCATTGTTGTTAATACCGTATCCATTCCAGTCCAGTAGCTTAAAAACGTCTTCCAATGCAGCAGTGAAGAGTTTCGGGGATATAAGGTCACCCTGTCTTACATCTTTCTGCAGTTAGATAGATTTCGTACTCTGGTTCTGTACTCGGATAGCCATCGTAGCCCAACAGTACAAACACTTCAGCACTTCGATGTACCGACAGTCTGCTTGGCACCGCTGAAGGGACCGCCCAAATGTCGACGGAATCAAATGCTTTCTCATAGTCCATATATGCTAAGCAAAGTGGCAAATTGTACTCTTCAGTCTTCTGTACAATTTCCCGAAGGGTACCGGAGATTCTTAGCACCCCCTGCTCCGCCGTTACTATGGTCGCCACCGCGCCGGGGACTGAGTCCGTCTCTTCGTAACTTTCGTCATGGGGGGATGGTTGCCACAGTTGCCACGCTCGGCGAGTGGGTTCAAATTCAAATTCTTTATATGCTAGTAAATAGGTACAAAAAAATTTATGTTCGTTATCACAGTGTGTTGAGAAAACATATTTAGCTATTTTCAACAGCATGCAAATATCCAAAAGTTTTTATAACATTATTAGTTTCTAAACTTAATCTATACACATAACTAAAAACGTCCTTTTACATATGATATAAATTAATTAATTAATATAAATTACATAACATAAACACACGCCTCACCCAGAGGGGTAGTCAGAGACTATGGACTTCCATTTGGCACGATCCTGACACACCTCTCCCGCTTCCTCCACATCCATATACCTATGCATACACTCCCGTCAGTTAAAGGTACTCTTGATTTGGCCCATTTTCAATATACCGCCAATTTGGGCGATGAACTTACACCTAGGGTGTTCCTTGCCGACTCTACCGTTCACCTCTGCAACATAAATTTTCTTTGTCACTCTTTCCTTATTAATTCTTTCTACATGGCCAAACCACCGAAGCATTCCTTTCTTAATCCTGGTCACAACATCATCTTGCAAACCGCACTCTTTTCTTATTAAACAATTTCTCATCCTGTCATTCAGATTTATCCCTAACATACTCCTTAATGACCGCATTTCTACAGCATTTATTCTACTCTCGTGCATTTTCTGCTACATCCAACTTTAATACAAATTAATGTAATTCATATAAATAAATTAATTCAAGCAACGATTTTTAATTAAGACAACAGGTACTTAATCACTACAATTTAAAAATTCATTTATTGTGTTAAATGTTTTTTTACCAGCCATCGCCGTAATGAAATTTTAAACTTGTTTTTTTTTATAGGATAAGGGACAAACGAGCACACAGGCCACCTGATGGTAAGTGGTTGCTGCGGCCCATAGGCATCTACATCTCTTCTATTACAAATCAAAATGTAGATGCGTTGTCACCCGTGAGGACTAAGATGGAATGCCTCATTTCCAGTAAAAAGGGCCTCCGGCCACCTGCACTCACCAAGCGAAACGCAGAGGTAAACCTCTACTTCACGCTGGTTTTCTGTGAGGTCGTGGTACCACCCCGGTTCGAGCCGGCCCGTCCGTGCGACAGCAAAAGCTACCGCGTGGCTCTACCACTATATAAAATTGTTGTATGGTAATTGCTTAATATATGAAAGTATTTTGTTATAAATAGTGTTGCACATTGCATAGCTGTTTTTTGAAAGCGCTTACTTTTTGGAATTGTGTCAAGTAGTAGTTTATCTGGGTTCTAGTACTAGTTTAGGTGGGTTGGCAAGCACAGTTTTTTTTATTGTAGTATTGTTGTCATCAGAAAGACGCTGCTGTACATCTCCTGCCTGTTTCCCACTGTCGCCTCTTACGACACCCACGGGAAGATATGGGGTAGTGGATATTCATAAACGCCACTACACGGCAATTACTGATAAGATTAACAATTTTCAAAAATTAATATGTGGGTAGGCAACATAGTAACCTACTGGCAACTCGTGACAGTGATTAGCAATAAGGTCTGAAGTCTGACGTTTGACGCTTACTTATTCAATATGTAACA
This sequence comes from Parnassius mnemosyne, assembly GCA_963668995.1. Classification (NCBI taxonomy): domain Eukaryota; kingdom Metazoa; phylum Arthropoda; class Insecta; order Lepidoptera; family Papilionidae; genus Parnassius; species Parnassius mnemosyne. Next base: position 8,003,895 of record CAVLGL010000084.1, on the reverse strand, counting down.
TTGCAAAAGGAATGCCACAAAACACAGCCTTTCTGCATATCTTACCTGGTTGAAATTACATCTAGTGGGAAGCCGCAAGATGGAGTGACGACATGTGAAACAACTGCTGCCACCAACTTGTACCATACAAAATTTACGTTATAATTCGCATCATTAAATAACTAATTACAGCGAAATCAATATCACTACCAAAATACCAAATACGTCGATCCGTTAAAATTTTTGCGACGGTAAATAAATCTAGCCAGTTTCAATTACCAGCCTCTTACAACACCTTTACTGATGCCCTACTTTCATTCATTCATATCTCAACACCTTGGGACACTGATACAATGCGAGTGGGTGCGTACAAGGTGAGTATCGAATGAGTTTGAAGAGATTGATATACGTATAAGCTTTCCTTCTTTTGGTAGATACGTATAAAGTAAGTAAAGTAGCTCAGAGAATAAGCGAAAGGGTTCGATTCCCGCCTGCATCAATGAAATTGTTAATTGCAATTTTATGTGTTGATTTACTACGTACTAAGCGGCGAACGTAACTTGCATGTCTTTAGAGCAAAGAAAATAAGGGCATGTGAAAGCCGCCAAACGTATTGGAGTAACGTATTTTCAAAAACTGCATTAACGGTATATAATTATTTATATATTTTAACTTAAGTTTAAAATTTGGCTACTCTTTGAAAAATAACCCTGTATAAATTAAGTTCACTATAATATCTTTTAATTTATATTATTTAATTATATTATTCGAAATGAAATAGTGATATATATATATATTAAATTTTGTGTTCCTTCATTTAGATTCCAGCACATAAATCGAATCTAAGGTGACGACTACTGGTGACAACAACTATAACTAAAACTTTAACGGCTGAAACAAAAAAGTTCACTTTTAAATAACGTAACATTTGTTCAAAGTCTATGAACAATTAAAAAAACGTTAGCTAAGAACAAAATGGGTTGTTTATGGTGCCCCGTAGTAGACTTCTGAACCTTATTAATCGGCTTTGGAACACCGCCAATTTTTTTTATTGCCGTATCTCACGCAAGAACTTCTTTAGGCGCGTGACCCGAATATTATAATAGATATTATCCGTCTATCGACGCGTGTAGATATATTATACAATTGGTTCTACTCAGTAGGTTTATTTCTTAATATATAAACAAGCTTTGTTGTTGATTTTTGTGTATAGACAATTCGGATAATTCTGACATGGTTCGTAATTTTTTTCGTCTATTATGGTTTTATTTTTTATTTTATTTTTATTTTTTTTATAGGATCGGGTGACAAACGAGCACACAGTCCACCTGATGGTAAGTGGTTACTGTGACCCATAGACATCTACATCATCAATAAAGACTCAAGATGCAGATGCGTTGTCACCCATGAGGACTAAGATGGAATGCCTCTTTGCCAGTAAAAAGGGTCTCCGGTTCTCTACACTCACCATACGAAACACAGCAGCGTTAAGCTGCTATTTTACGCCGGTTTTCTGTGAGAGCGTGGTCCTTCCCCGTTCGAGCCGACCCATTCGTGCTACAACCATAATATAGCTGCAGCATGGCTCTACCACGTAGAAAATAATATATTTATAGAGTTATGTCTTGCTAAACTGAGTTACAAACGAAAGTACTTTCAACCTAAGTGACTACTAAGTCCATGGACACCTGCACCTGCAGCTGCAGCAAAAGAAGGCTGCAGAGCCTTCATTTTTGAGGACTGAGATGGAATGTCTTACAGCCTGTAATTATACTGGCTCTCTATACCCTTTAGAATGGAAACTAAACAAAGATAGTTTTAGTAAAGAAAGCGATATACACTCTGTAAGCACTAGGAACAAACACAAGCTAGTGATACCAGTATCTCGACTCCACAGCGTCAGTAATTCATTCTTGGGGCAATGTATACGCTATTACAACAAAGTACCAGAAAATATACAAGGTATCTCTATTACCAAGTGAATATTTAATTAAACAAAAGCTGTATAAAAAAGGGTTATTATAATATAAATGCATACATGGTTGATAGTAACCCCTGGGAATGAGGTGGTCGCTTCCAAGCTGTTTCTAAAACAAATTTTGTAAATAGTTTGTAATCATTTATATTGTAAAATTTATTTAAAAAAAGTCCCGCTGGGTTTCTTGCTGGTTCTTCCTAGGACAGAGCATTTTTTCCAACCAGTAGTAAAATAAAAAATTACTTTTAATAAGAATTACTTGTAATCAATATTGAATAAAAAATTATTCTATTCTATTCTATTCAAGAACTCATATTTGGCGGAAGAAATAGGTTAGAATGTGGTTCCTCGTTCAGGGAGTTCTACCACATTGACATATATAGGTGTTTCGTAGACGGTTGGTCTATTAATATTTATTATTACAGCCTATTATAAACGGCAAAGTCCTTCCTCACAAATTGCCGCTAAGCATACGCAACTTCATTCATCTTGTTCAGTAATAAACCGCAACCCGCAAATTTTATACCGAGGCACAATGATCTGCTGCGATTCATCGCTAAACTTATTGAGAGAGAGTATAATCAGTAAAAGGGATTTTTAACGCTGGCAAAACTATAGTACAATGTTGTCATAACTTGAACATTTATTTTATAACATATTTTTTACGGTAAATAAATGCATAAGCCGGCACACATCTATTACCTGTACGTTGCGGTTTCACACCATCAAATGTAGGTCTCCAATCCAATTACACTGTTACTCCTTCTGTTCCTAGAGTCCGTCTGGGTAGGTACCATACTCTTACCTATTTCTGTAGCCAAATAGCAGTACTTGCAATGCTGTTTGGCGGCAGTGTTTCGGTCCGAAGGATATAGAGGGTTAGTAATGTTACGGGCTGTAATGCATTCCACCTCAGTCCTCGGGTGTGACAACGCATCTGTACCTTTCTTTGTATAAAATTGTCTGCAGGTGTCCGTCAAATAGGGTCTCTACCTTTATGTGGAATTATCCCAAACTGAATGTGATTTATGGGCAACAACGTTTTTGTCTACTGATCGATCCTCACAAATGGCCTTAAAAATTACCCTTAAAAATCAGTTCAAATAATGCATTACCGCGCATTATGAATTTAAAAGATAATAGGACAGAATGTTTGACATATTTTTTAATTAATATTTCTTCATATAAGTATGTAGTGTTGATTGAAATGGTTGTGAATGAAACAGACGAAAAAGTATGGGATGCACAAGCGGGATTTAGAAAAGGAATGGGATGTATAGATCAGGTCTTTTCCTTGCGGTGCATAGCCGAAAAGTGTTTGGCTAAGAACAAGAAGGTCTATTGCGCATTCTTGGATCTAGAAAAGGCCTATAATAGAGTGGTGAGGAATGAATTGTCGTCAGCACTGTCCGTGAACGGTGTGAGCAGTATCCTCATACGAGCATTGCAATCTCTTTATAGGGATTCTAGTAAGGATAAACGAGGCATACAGTGAATGGTTTAATATCGAAAAAGGTGTTAGACAGGGATGTGTAGCGTCACCGTGGCTGTTTAATCTGTTCATGGACAATTGCTTGACAGATTGAAAAGAGAATGAAAGTGGGTTAAGAATGAATGGGTTAGTCGTCAAATGTTTTCTCTATGTTGATGACCAAGTATTATTTGCGTCTTCGGCCGAGGAGTTGCAGGAGATAGTAACTGCTGTGAGTGGAGCGTTTGTTAGAAAGGGAATGAAGTAGAATGTAAGGAAGACGAAAGTGATGGTGTTTAAAAGAGATGAGGCAGTGACAGATTGCAATATCGTGATTGGAGATGAGCACATTGAACAGGTGAAAGAGTTTGTGTACTGGGTTCAAAGTTTACAAGAAATGGAAACAGTGAGAGTGATATCGAAAAAAGAGTCAATGCAGTAAACATGGTGAATGGAGCTTTGCACTCCTTTATGAGTAGTCGGAAGTTATCTAACAAGGCACGTTTGGCTGTGCATGAGGGGGTGTTGGTTCCGACCGACCGTTCCGTTGTACGGAAGTGAAAGTTGGGTATGGCTGAAGAAACATGAAAGCAGAATAAATGCAGTTGAGATGAGAGCGTTAAGAGGTATGATAGGAGTTAAACTGAGTGTCAGGATAAGAAATAGTGAGATAAGGAAACGTTGTGGTCTGAAAGAAGATGTAGTGACAAAAATTGGGAAAGGTATGCTGAGATGGTTTGGTCATGTCGAGAGAATGAATGAAGAACGATTGACGAAAAAAGTGTATAAGGCGAGTGTGAATGAAAGTGTTGGAAGGGGTAGACCTAGGCGGACGTTTCAAGACCAAATCAGGGACGTCTTGAAAAGAGGCCAGGTCAAGAGTACCCTAAACCGTAGAGCATGTATGAATGGAATAATGAAAGTGGACGAAGCGAAACAAGTATGTAAGGATCGTAGCAAGTGGAAAGAAGTGGTCTTTGCCTACCCCTACGTGAAAGAGGCGTGATTATATGTATATATACATATGTATGTATTATTAATTCCTTTAATATACTCAAATATAATATTTATATGTATTTATTATACCTTTATAAAACATCACCTGCAGATAGTAATAATACAATATATGGATTCGTTTATGAGTAATCAAAGCCCTCCCTCATACGAAAAACTAATATCGTCTTGTGTTAAAAGTTATTGCCAGACTTGAGACTATTAAGCATACCTATATGTGTCCAAAAATTTGGTGCCTTAGACATAGAAGTTTCCTTACTATGTTATCCTTCACCACCAAGAAATGCTAAATAAACACTAAAACTTGCAATTTCATCGGTGCCGGTGAAAATCGGCCCAGATTTAAAAAAAGTATACCAAAACATTTTTTTATAGAAAAAGAGTGTCAAACGGGCACACAGTCCACCAGATGGTAAGTGGAGACTGTGGACAATATATAGCTACATTTATCCTCGATTAAGAATGAAAATGAATGCCTCGTATCCAGTAAAAAAGGTCTAAAAAGGTCTCCGGTTCTAAACACTCACCATACGGAACACAAAATCATTAAGTTGCTATTTAATAACGCTGTTAAGTACAAGTAAGCTTAAAATGCTTGTGTGCACGACAATAGTCGAATGGCGGATTCGAACCTACGACTTTCAGAGTTGTTCGCGTTCTATGAAAACAAAGGCGAGCGCTTAGATAAGAGAACGATGTATTTAAAGACAAGTATTTAATCTCATGAAGTATGACCAGACATCTGTAGTATTCTTTGCAAATTGGTTTCACGTATTCACGAACTGAAGTATGTAAGATACTCACTTGGATTATTACCAGATTGTTGAAAATTAAAAAAATAAAATATAGTGTATAAAAGAAAATATATTACTCTATAATGTCAAACACGTATTTCAACTATACACCGGAACACAACATGTTTTTAGAACAAAACCGGCATTGTGTACATATTATTGATACAGCTGCCAGTATTGAACAAGGAATACAAAGCCTCAGGGTTACAGAAACGAACGAGAATTTATCAGGTAATAAAGGTCCGGTGCGTACTACGTGTGACATAATACATGACGTAATATACAAAAGACGAAAAAAATCCTCTTCCAACGTGATAAGGTCCTTTCTGGAACTTCCGTACTCTATAGACAAAAATTCTCTACAAAAGAATTGATTTGTTCCGATTTAGGTTATAGCTAAGTTTATGCATGGCCTTCTTACAAGTAAAATAATATAAGTGTGTGTGTGCGCGTGCGCGTGTGCGTGTGCGTGTGCGTGTGCGTGTGCGTGTGCGTGTGCGTGTGCGTGTGCGTGTGCGTGTGCGTGTGCGTGTGTGTGTGAGCGCGTGCGTGCGTGCGTGCGTGCGTGCGTGCGTGCGTGCGTGCGTGCGTGCGTGCGTGCGTGCGTGCGTGCGTGCGTGCGTGCGTGCGTGCGTGCGTGCGTGCGTGCGTGCGTGCGTGCGTGCGTGCGTGCGTGCGTGCGTGCGTGCGTGCGTGCGTGCGTGCGTGCGTGCGTGCGTGCGTGCGTGCGTGCGTGCGTGCGTGCGTGCGTGCGTGCGTGCGTGCGTGCGTGCGTGCGTGCGTGCGTGCGTGCGTGCGTGTGTGTGTGTGTGTGTGTGTGTGGCAATAAAATAATAGTATTAAGAAGTAAATACATATTTTCCATTTTAGTTTCATCACAGAGATCATTTTGCTCCTACTTCTTTAAATTTCCTTCAAAAACGCTTACTCCCAATAAGTACGGTCCACAGTCACCTGCACATACAACTGCCTACAGGCCTTATCGAGTCATAACGAGTCGTATGTACACACTGCACCTGCAGTTGCAACGCTGTCACCCGAAAACCTTTCTTCCAATAAATTGCCTATTTTTTAACTATATGGGTGACCGATTGGCATTTAAAATTGGGGATATTCTCGTTACGGATTATATCACGAAGAAAGCAAAATCCTCTCCATAGCCTGCTTGACGATTTTCCTTTGAAGATTCCTCCAGATTTATTTTAAATTGAATTCTTTTTCAAAATTAGTCATTTGTTTATTGATTACCGTTATGTTTTCATCGCATTTGAATATTTTACGTCATCATGGACACGTTCAAAATTCGAGTAATTATGGAATATGAGAACCGTCATGACAGCGACAACGTTTACAGAGCGAATACTACAAACGCACGCACCACCTGTTATTGGTTTGCCCGCTTCTGTTCTGGAAATTTCAACCGGAAAAACGAACCCCGTGGTCGTCCGAAAACTTTGGTCGACCATGACGAATTAAAGACAATTGTGGAAGATGATGATGATACTGAATCTACGACTGAATTAGCAGCAGCTTTCGACGGTAGCATCAAAACAATATTGGTCTATTTGCGTCATATTGGCAAGGTAAACAAAACTTGACAAAAGGGGTGCCCTACGAACAATCGAATGAATTTTCAACCGCATTGTTACCTGCGACGAAAAATGGATTCTGCTTGACAACCGCAGCGCTCAGTCACTTCTTTTAAATAAAATAATAAATATTGAAAAAAATTACGTTAACTTATTTCATAGTAAAAGGAAATTTCATAGATAAGGACCTAATATTTTATTATTTTTCTTTATGTCTTTATAAAAGGTCAATGTATTCGAATTTGGAATTTTTACAAACCTTTAAAAATTCATAACTCCGAAAACATTAACTTTATGGTATGTTATAGTCATAGAACTTTGTTATTCGTATTTCATCCAAGTTTATAAAAAAATTGTCCCGTTTGAGAATAACACTTCCTTGCAATTGAAAAAAAAATCAGTTTAAGTTAAACAATATGGCACCGAGTTGCCTCATAGAAACATGCATTTATGTCATCAGTAGAACAATTTGAAGAGAATCGCATAAAAAATTGAGGTGGAATAATTTTCGGTACTCATGCGCCTCCTTGTGGACTAATTAAAGTTTATTTAAAAAATAGTAATTCCATGGCTTTATTATCTTAATATATCTTTTACATAAAACAATAAAATGCGTCACGAGAGTATCCAAGCGATTCAAAATAATACAGTTCATAAATATTCGTCGATATAACGCGGCAGTCAAATATTTACACGTTACTGCCAGAGCCCGTTTAAACGTCTTTAGTTTGGTTTGAATGCAGTCATATATATTATTTATTCAGATGCGTTCAATTTAAAACGCCGTCTTGTAAAATGAACAATAACATCGATAAAGAAATAAAGGCTTAAATCGATTCGGTTCTAAATTTTAAATGAGCAATATTCGTTCAAGCGTGTTGTACATGCGATATGGTTTCAAGGTGAGCCAAAATTGAGTAAATACCACGAAATTGTGTATTTCTTTTACTATAACCATCTTTAATTATAATATTAAATACTAATACGTCTTCAATGTACTAAATAGCTTCAGTTCAGTCAGTTACATTAGTCTAGAGGCCGCGTAAGGGAATCTAGTAACACCCCATTCCATCCAATGTCGTCAGAGGTGAGGTGAGTTAATACTCATTTGCTAATGCAAATCTTTCGAGTAACGCTTGACAGTAAATGCATATTTAAAAAAAAATACATTTTTGAAGAAGTATTCTAACTTATTCCTCAAAGGTGAGAACGCATCTGCATTTTGATTTATAATTGAGGATAGATGTAGGTGTCTATAAGCCATAGCATCTACTTATCATCAGGTGAACTGTGTGCTTTAGTCACCCTCCTTACATCTAAAATACACCTAATTCTAGCAGAGGACTTAAAAATGCTGACAATAAGAATAGAATCACGAATAAAAATCGACATAAAAGACATAAAAGAACACGTGAAACCTTACAGGAGAATTACGACATCCGACAGTAATTCTACAAATCTCCAATGGCACTTTGCCAAAGGAGTCACAAATATTCCTGTTGAGTGTTACGCCGACGGAAGGAACTGAATGGGATCGTTTCATCAACTCAAGCGATATAATCGCTATCAGATTTCTCACACTGCTCAATGTTAAGTATTGGCAAAATTTGAAATATTGCTGAAGATTTAAATATATGTCAAGCACAAGGTATCGAATGTAAAATATTAAAACTTTGATGAGTAGTATTTCATAAAAAGTATCGACAAGCATCTCAAAATATCGAGAACACTTATAAATAATTATTATAAAGAACATTAGAGACACAATAAAATAACAAAATGGGAGTAAACAGTTTTCCGAATCGTAAATATTTTAATAATTCAAAATGTATGTGCTCCTTTTTTCCACTCTTGGGAAAAGAATTGTTTCTTTAAATTCCCGACTGACAAGTGTGGCAACTATGGCAAAATTCCCAACATGAGCTATCTATGGGCGAGCCTATGTTCAGCAGTAGACTTTTGGAGGTTGTAACTGTATAGATTATTATTTAATAAAAAATATTTTAAAAGGCAATCATGACTTTATTTGTTTACTTACCACTTTAAATTATTAATGGTATATTTATTTTTCATATTCTTTATTTATGTGCCTCTTTTGTCTAGTGGTCGTAAACGCGGCCGCTGACCATGATGTCCGGGGAAAAGAACAGTTATTGTGTTTTTCGGCCAAGAAATTCTCAGTAGTAACCTGGATTCAGGACGTCAGCAGTGTTGCACCCGTAACGCTGTTGGTCCTGCGCCTGATCTCTCTTCGGTCGTGTCGGATTGCCGTCCTGTCGAACCATGAGAGTGAGGGAATAGAGTGCATCTGTTGCTCATATAATCCTATCCTGCGCAGATAGCTAGTCACAGTAGAGACGGTCCGCCTTGACCGAAATTCAGTCTAGTCGACATTTTTATTATTATGTAATTACGTATTATCCACGTCTCTGATACACATTTACATAATAGATAAATTAAAATGTGTCGTTAAAAATAAAGTATATTATTAAAAACATGAACTATTAATAACAAATAACTTTTTCATTTTGCGGACACATTACATTCGTATGGTTGGCATTTAGGCGAGTACGGAAACTCTATGAGAAGCCTTATCGACTACCAACCTTGGGCTTTATATGCCAATCTATAATTTTTGTAACTAATCAAAGAAAAGTGAACTTGTATCCTATATATATATATATATATATATATATATATATATATATATATATATATATATATATATATATATATATATACGTCTCACTCTTGGGCACTGGCGACCTCATATTCCTGAGAAGGTATTTGGGCATGGAAGTGTCCAACGCGATGCCTTAATGCATGTTGACGTGATTCTTTTGTCTAGAAAATATTTTCTCAATTCTTCAGATATGCAGGCTACCTCAAGATGTTTTCCTTCACCGTCGAGCACGTGGTAAATGGGCACTTAAAATTGCAATTTACTTATACTGGCGTGATCGAACTCGGGTTGCACGTAAAATTGGCGAACGCAGCTCGCTCAGGTTCTTGAGTCACTATGGCTCTTAAATAAATAAAATTCAGAAAAGACCTGCCGTCACGTGATAACTGAATAAAATTATTTATTATAAGTTATACTAAGTGACGTTTTAGATTTATAATGAATAGGCTTAACAAATATGAATATTAATTAATGAAACTATAATCTAGGATATTATAAAGAACTTAAAACTACAAAGAACTAATTAATCAATGCCGCAATTCTAGACATGCATCTATTTCAAAATTCGATTCCACGAATAGTACCTACTAAAGTGAAACGGAGCATTTGCGAGGAAGACGTTCCCATCCGTTCTCGGCGTGATGAAACTAGGGGATTGGAAACTTTAACAATTGACCCAGTTACAGCTATTGCTGCATCCTAGCGCCCGGCTCGACCGTGGAAGCCGATAAAGTTCAAATGTTATTGAGACGGTGACATTTGCTGAGCAGTGCTGATTCTGATCAGTGTACCCTAGTTGTTCACTAATGGGTGCTATTCAAATATCAGATAAATTTAAAAAAAAAAACATAAATCAGATCGCGTCGCAGAAGTAATTAAATTACATTATTAATTACAAGTTTATTAAAATCATTTTATTAAAGTAAATGTAAGTGTAAATATAATAATTTATATATAAATGTAGTAATAGTAAATGTGTAGTGGCTGTGTAAGATTATCCACTACCCCATATAGACCCGTGGGTGTCGTAAGAGGCGACAAAGGGAAACTGACATAGGAAATGGGCAGCACCGTCTTCCCAATAACAACTCAGAATAATAAAAAACTGCTGTTGTCGAACCGCCTGCGAAGTGGCAACTATGGCAAAATCCCCTATGAGTCAATAGATGGGAGCGGCCTCAGCAGTGGACTTTTGTAATGGATAGGAGTAAATGTATGAAATTGCTTAGTTTAACTGAATTTTTACATTATTGTCCGGTTCTTCGTGAGTCAATTAAGATCCCGACTGAAAACCAGTTTTATGGTACCCCACAGATTTCACTGAGGCGGGATCCTTTTTCCGGGACACACAACTGAATAATTATTTCTAATATGTACGAATTACTATGTTTGTCAATGTTTTGTGTGTTGGTCAAGTAAATATAGTCTTTCTTTCAAATCAGATTCGCTTCGAAATAATTCATAAACAAACACACGATTCCTTTTATATTATTAATATTATTTTCGAAATCACTAAATATTATCGAGTTATGATGGTGAGTACAATCCCGTGTGCCGGTAACAAAACAGCTAATTATAATTTTAAATCCATTAGTTAGTTCTGTACCGGCTGCGCAGTTTGTTTTCATAACAAAAATTATGTCCATGCTTTTTAGCATGTTACCGCTAGGACCACTACTCGACCCACTTTTATTGAAATTATATACTCAAATTAAAACAAAAGATTTCACTGCGTACGGCGTATGGTTTATCAAAGTTAAAAATCTGCATGAATTCATTGTACCGCTAGTCTCACAACTTAGACCACTCGCAAGGGTCACGGTACCGCTACGCCAGCCGAGCCGGCGCCGGAGTTGTCCTGCACGCCCGTAATGAATGCAAACTGGTACTGCTTCCAGTTACGCAATACAGTTTCTCTCGGTTCTTGCACTTAGTGCTTGTTTATCATCGCCTTGTATACGCAATTTTAGATTTGTTTACTGCAGTCATTAGTATTTTGTAGTTATTATAATTTGTAATGAGACTAGTAAAATAACTGCTGAGTTATGAAAGTCTTATGAGACATTACACTTTATAAACATTCATTGTATTATTACGAAATTAATAATCATATAATTTTGTAATAAAAGAATCTTTTAGGCTTTCCCTAAAAGAATTGTTGTAAAAGAAACATTACCTTAAAACATTTACATTCCAGAGTAGGTACATATAGATACATGGACAAGTAAGCCACTTACCACCTGTGACTGTGGGCAAATTTGTTATCTTATGCTTATAATACGAGTATAAAAATAGATCCAATCCATCTATTTCAAAGCTATTTATCGCTTGAGAGATTTATTAAATCTAGGAGTCCATTAAAATTTTAAATGTAATTTAATACAGTTAAACAATTTTCGTAACAATTTAGTTTAGCTTGTGAAATATAAAAAAGGGTATTATTTAAGGGGTTAGCATAGTATTCATGTTGTTGTCAGCAGATAAATGTAATCTAGCAGCAGAAATAGATAATTGGTCAGCAAACCATGGCTAGCATACATTATTAAATCAATCGACAATTTTTGACATTCAGGACAGCTGTAATTTTTTTAGTACAGCATATTAATTATATAAAGATAAGAAATTAAGCTGTAATGAGTGAGTAAGCAAGTACATAATCAAAGTATACGCGGCTTTGGGGTGGCACTCCTTAACCTACTATCGCTGATATTACTTAATACGTATTTCCGTATTTTTACACATTTAACAGTACATCTAAATTTAACCAACTACTGCTGGCCGCACCTAGTTCTACCCGGTTAGAACTAGTTGTACCCGCACTTCGGAATGAAGTATCTCTTAATACAAATTTATCTCCAAGACTCTCGCAACTTACAAACATTTGATTCATTTGAAACATGATTAACTTAAGTACTTATACATTGACGCATACAAGCGGATTTTTATTTATAAGGCTCATTAAATCGCGCAACTGTTCAATGATTCAAGCACAATAATTTGTTTAATCACATCAGCAATAAAACTCTGCTCCTGATTTACCTCCGCTTTCCACGGCTTCCCTCTGCATTGCGTCTGATTGACGACCCCGATTCCAATCTTTCTATGGTCGCGTATCTCAGCGGTCGGCGTTAACCGACCTACTCTGTCAATGATCCCATTCCAGAAACTAGAAACTAATAATAGAGAAACTAATAACAAAAGTTATTAGTTTCATATCTTGATTTATTGTACAATGAACAATGAATTTTTTCTACATATCTCTTCAACCTATCGAAGACACAAGGAAGCAGAATTCACGAACAATTATAACAAACGTGGTTCGTTCAAATAATCAAACATATACAATAATCAGACAATAAAATATTACACGATCTGTTTCGCCCATAAAGTAATGAACGAAACAGATCGTGTAATATTTTATTGTCTGATTATTGTGAATATGTTAACTGTTAGTTTTCCTTCTTTGGCATTGTCGGGTCTATAATTATAGAAGAAATACTCCCGTTAACTACTATAACGAAGTTTAAAATGCTTGTGTGCAGTGGTTCACGACAGTAATCGAATCGCTTTTAAGTTTCGCAGTCCATGTTCATAACCATTAGATTGCTGTCATTAAACCTTCGAGGGCCGATTTTACGACCATTAGATAAAAGTTATCCATAAAATAAATTATAAACTGACTGAATATAAAAGTAAAACAATTAAGGTTCTCAATTCGATTCGATCCTCGAGACGATATTTTTTTTTTATATGTATTACTAACTGTTCTCCGCGACTTCGTCCGCGTGTAATTTTGGGTTTTAGTCATGTTGCGCGGAACCCTAATTATTTTTCTAAAATATCAGTAGCCTAAGTTACTCTTTATAACATCAGCTATCTGCCAGGATCTATCTATCGGTCAAGCCGTTTCAGAAATTAGACGGAACAAACAGATAGACAGACAGACACAAAATTTTAAAAATTGTGTTTTTGTCATAAGTACCGTGTATACTTTCATATGCATTTAGTAAAATGCTGCTATTTTAAAATTACAAACAGACACTTCAATTTTATTTATTTGTATAGATGTATTCAATATATTCGTCAATTTTAAACTGATTTTAAAGGTTATTTATTATTTGCTATAAATTTGATGGAAAAATTCCACTCATAAGTGAGAAAATTGAAGGTGAAGTAAAAACTTACAACTATTCAGATGACATTCAAGTTTATGATATTCCTTGGTCCAAGGGAGTAAAAAATGTCTATACTAGTATAGACATTTACTGAAAAGTAAAAACCGGATTCAAAGAACGAAATATATTAATTTCCACGTAATAGCTACAGAAGTCGGCGCTTTCGTTGTGTCATTTTTAAAACGCTTATTCGTATTCTATCTGATTTAAGATTAAGATATAACTTTTAGATATATAAGTTTACTGTTTATAAACTATTCGTCAAAAAGACATGTTATTTAGTGAGTTGTGATAAAATAATTAAAATTATTAAGAATAACTCAAAAACTATTGGTCAAACCTTGATCAAGTTTATATGGTACCACACGAGAAGCACCAGCATTCAAATAAAAAAAAGAATCATCGAAATCTGTTCACCGCTTTAAAGTCGGTAGATAAGTAATTGTATTTATAATACTATATAAGATAATAAGATAAGTAAATGTAATTAAGGTAATAATGCAGACTAACTCTAATCTTATTCTACCACAGAACAAACTAATAATAATGTTCTAACAACATTCAAAAACAAAAAAGAACAACTAACATTTATAAATGTCGTAACTCACCAAGTTTTAAAGGGGTTTCGATGGCGGTTAATAACGCGAAGAGGAAACAATAAAAAATCAGCAAACACGCACATTAGTTAACTCACCCAACAGGAAACCTGGTTAAATAAAAGCAGCATTACCTGAAACACAAGTACGAAGACGTTAAAAACCACTTATTACTTTTATCATCATAACAAGTATTTTTAAATCTACTAGTGGAACTAGCAGAAGCATTCGAATATTTCTCCGTACACAACGCTAGGTTAGTTTGGGGTTCGGCATTATGGAATAAATATACCGCTATTAGTTGGTCTCCAGAGCCTTGTTCATCAATTAACATGATGCACGAAGCACAGGTGAAATGGAAACAATTTGGAGACTTTTTTTTTGGAGGATTTTTCTTTATAAAAAAAAGGTTTAAAGTAGAATTTTAAAAAATCTCGGTAGATTTTCTGTTTCTTTATTTGATTTTTAAAATATATCTATTGCCAATTGTCTATCTGTCCGTACGAACGTGGTAGAGCCATGCTACAGCTGTATCAATAGTACATTTGTAGCACGAACGGGTCGGCTCGACCGGGGAAATACCACGCTCTCACAGAATATCAGCTTAAAATAGCAGCTTAATGCTGCTATGTTTCGTTTGGTGATTGTAGAGAATAGGAGACCCTTTTTACTGGAAAAGAGGCATTCTATCTTAGTCCTGCCAGGTGACGACGCATCTGCATTTTGATTCTTTATTCAGGATAGATATAGATGTCTATGGGGCACAGCAACCACTTACCATCAGGTGGACTATGTGCTCGTTTATCACATTATCCTATAAAAGAAAGAGAACCGGAGACCCTATTTACTGGAAAAGCGGCATTCCATCTTAGTCCTCAAGGCTAACAACGCATCTGCATTTCATTCGCAAACTAGGATAGATGTAGATGTCTAAAGGCCACAGAAACCACTTACCATCAGGTGGACTGTGTGCGCGTTAGTCACTCATATTCTATTAAAAAAAAATTTACTCGAAAACTATTGAAACTATCGACACAAAATTAGCCCTGAACAGATTTATTATTTATTTCCGTGTAATATTTCAAAAGATATTAATTTCTTGTTTTGAATTTATTCGAACAAAGGCACAGGCACAACTAATAATTATAGAAATAAAAAAAGGCTCGTAAGGCTAGTTTCTGGTCAAGTCTTCAAAAATATTGATAAAGACTGAAGAAGAATCTTAAACAATCAAACATCAAAATATGTTCCAAAAGCATACAGTGTTTCGTATGCTTCATAACTTATACATTATACATATATCGGTTCGCGAAATGGTTTCATCATTCCTTATATAAAAATTCACGAGAGGCCACTCGAGTATTTCTTGAAAAGGAGTTACCGTTACACATTTATTGCTCATTTATTACCCTTTAATTCCCTTTGCGAAGGTAAACAATCATCGCAAACGCTAATTTTACGACTAAAAAAAATAAAAAGAATTAGGGTTTAACCAGAAAAACATTCGTGCAGTAAAATAAATTACAAGAGGATTGAAAGCGGGCTAAGATGTAAGTGATAAGTGATAACGCAAATAAACGACGTCGGTAAACTAGTCACATAAATCAAATATCATGAGATAAAATACGAGTCGAGTTTCTTTATCCAACATGTAAGTTTTATTTGGAAATATTGGTAGTTTAGGAGCAGAGGCACAAAATTTTATCTGTTTTTTCATTTAAAAATTCACTGCCCCAATGATCTTAAACTGCAGTCTTAAGTGGAACTCGTATCGAAGTCGCATGAAAGGCATTTAAATAATTACCATCTTCGTTTTTGTAAGTACTTAATAGTGGATCTTTTTTATCCATAGGGAAATCTGCCGCCGAAATCACGGTATTCGTCTCTTCAACAGAGCTATAGTGAATAAAGTTGTCTTGGACTAACAATGGATTCTTTAAGCACTAAGCCTTACTTTTAGTAGTAATGTGTTTAGTAATATGTTTTTAAAATTAACGATACAAATAAATACGAAATGTCGGTCAGTGACTTTCGTTTGTATCACTGCAAAATGAAACGCTCGCTGGGCTCGGTTGTTCTGGGATGCATCAATGAAGGGTTTTTAGGCTGGCGTCTTTAACATCTAATGCAAACTTAGACCTAATAAAAAAAATGAATGTCTGTGATTTTCGTTTCTACTTTTTACTAGGATAGGACTCCATTTCAGCCTTGAAGCTTATCTGGGTAGGCACCACAGCTCTCACAGAATAGCAGCGTAAAATAGCAGCTTAACACTGTTGTGTTTAGTATGGTGAGTGTAGAGAACCGGCGACCCTTTTTACTGAAAAAGAGGCATTCCATCTTAGTCCTCATGGGTGACAACGCATCTGCATTTTGATTCTTTACTGAGGATAGATGTGGATGTCTATGGGTCACAGCAACCACTTACCATCAGGTGGACTGTGTGCTAGTTTGCCACTCTATCCTATAAAAGACTGCTATTTTGGTGGTAAATGTATGCTGTGGACATAGACACATTTATCCTCAATTAAGAATCAAAATGAAGATGCGTTGTCACCCTTGACTTGAAGACTAAGATGGATTGTCTCGTTTCCAGTAAAAACCGTCTCCGGTCTCTACACTCACCATATGAAACACAGCAGCATTAAGCTGCTATTTTACGCTGGTATTCAATGGTAATCATTTTCATAGATAAATATAAACGCAAATAAAACTCATTAGCTACCTTTCAGACTCCAGGCATTTAGTACTAATGCCTGATTTAAGAAAGATCTATTGATGATGTCAAAAACATGTGATTTGCCAACAAGAATACCTTTATATTTAACATTTCTAATACAAAAGAGAATCTTTATTAATGAAACTCTTAGATTGACAGCGCAATTAACTTAGAACTTGGATTAAAGGCAGCTTTTAATTTTATAAGGAAATTTTCGTTTCGCCTTAATCTTATATATTTCTGTACTATTAAATATTACTGTACTACCCTTACAGCAAAGGAGTGGAATAATCTGCCGGCGTCTGTCATTCCGTTCGATAATATCTGGGCGTCTTCAAGGAAAGGGTGAATGAGGCTTTGTTTTATAGGATAAGGTGACAAACGAGCACACAGTTCACCTGATGGTAAGTGGTTGCTGTAGCCCATAAACATCTACATTTATCCTCGTTTGCAAATCAAAATGCAGATGCGTTGTCACCCGTTAGGACTAAGATTGAATGCCTTTTTAGGGTTCCGTACCTCAAAAGGAAAAAACGGAACCCTTATAGGATCACTTTGTTGTCCGTCTGTCTGTCTGTCTGTCAAGACTCTTTTTCTCAGGAACGCGTGGAGGTATCAAGCTGAAATTCATATCAAATACTCAAGTCTACTGTCCCTTGGAGCTGTGAAAAAATAAAACTTCTAAGCCAACGCAATCAAAAGATACAGCCGTTTATGCCGCAAATTTTCGATATTCGCAAGGGAATCAAAAAAACCTACAGGATACTTCCCGTGAACTCAGAATCTTAAAATTTGGTACGAAGCAATGTATTATAGCGCAAATAAAGGAAAAATTGCGAAAAGCATAAATCATATGTAAAAAATATTTATAATAATTTTAAACTTATATTCCTACGGATTTATTCGGAACCCTCGGTGCGCGAGTCCGATTCGCACTTGGCCAGATTTTTTTTTCCAGTAAAAAGGGTCTTTCGGTTCTCTACACTCACCATACGAAACACAGCAATGTTAAGCTGCTATTTTGAGCTGATATTCTGTGAGAGCGTGGTCCTCCCCGGTCGAGCCGACCCATTCGTGCTACAACTATACTACTAATATACTTGCAGCATGGCTCTACCACGTATAAATTACACAATATATTAATACACATATATATAAAATAAATATATCTTTAACTTTTCTGTGCCCGAAGCTTTTTTTTGTTTTATTTTGAAAATAAAAAAACAGTACGCCGCCAAAGTTCTAGTCTAGACGAAACTTCCATTCGATACACCACTGCTGGTTATGAGCCTCCCCTGGAGTATACGCTATTAGCACCAAGCTAGGCTATGGAATTGATGATCACATATTTCATATTCCCACAGAATTCGTGTATTCCTCTACAATACGCACAACTAAAGTGACCTCAATTTTAAAACACTACGTTTTTTCCAAACTTTCCTCAGTCACTTGAAATATCTTGACTTCTTTTATCTTCCGATTTTACACACTACACTTAACCTACATGTGATGTGAACAAATGGAGTAAAAAGTTCACACTATTCGAAATGTTGTGCCAACATGGTGGTGTGAAATTGGCAAATTTTTTTCTTTATATGCCAATCTTTTTCCGATAAGTAATAGAATCAGGCGTTACTTTAAGGAAATCCATTACATGAAAGATGTTAAAAGGTGTATGTAAAAACACGTGTCGTATTATCAACGGTGGTGTGTCCTTGCAGTGGTGTTGGGAGTAGTGGTGAAGGGGATAGTGCACACAATTGAGGTAGAGCGGAAGATGCTCTTCTAACTAGGTAAGAAACATAATTTTAATTTTTACTCAGATTTAGCTAAATCATTTTAACATCTTTCATCTTTTTCTGCGCTACACCTTTCTAATAAACGGCGCGACGCTATGCCAAACGATAATCGGCGGTTTATTAATTCGGAAATACCGATCCCAATTCTTAAAAACTTGCTCCAATCAAAACCGCCTGTTGGACAAACAGCGCTTTTGCATTGGACAACATTCGGCAAAAATGTCTAGTGCGGCAACATACCGAACGCATTAACCCCGTTCTTGACACACTGCCAAAGTTGGATCTCGTACAACCGTGACGTAATTCGCAAGCCATCGCCGCGCCCGTTCATATGCTCACTTGAGAAGCGTACGCTCTGCAGCTTCTAAGCAATTGGGATCAACGACCCGGTTCAAAGGGAGTGTTGTGAAAACTGGCGACGAAAAATAAAATACATTTTTTGTGCTTTTAGGAGAATGTGTGCAGGAATTACATGCCTTATTCTTCCCTCCAATTTCAACCACCTTTTTGTTGTTGATATTCCACGCATTCGAACCAAACGGTATGCTTCGCCTTTCATAACAGTTAAAGGACAGCGTACAGGAAAGGTGTGGAATAATTTGCCGGCGTCTGTCGATATGAAGTATTGGCAGTGTGAGTGTGTGTGGCACGCTAGCCGTGGTAACTTTTAACGAAATGGATTTTAAAAAGGACAAAATTCAGCTGAGGACACAATGTGTCCTCAATTTAAATTTATCATTGTACTATACATAATATAACGTATATTATATAAGTACATAATATACATATATAAGTATATATACATAAGTATATATACATATATACATAATATAAGTATGCCTGCAAAATATATTATATGCACTACCATACTATAAATAACTTATAAAATAGTACAATATCACTTAAGGTGCCCATCAAAGACCCCGTATACGCCGAACGACCTAGGTCATACGTTATCGGGCTATTTATCCACGGAGACTGTATATCGTTGTTCCACCAAGAACGGCGCCGTTCATTTTGTTTCCCTATCGCTCTTATCTTCGCATTTCACTTATTAGTCTTTCGTTAAATTGCTTTTTAAGCTCACAAGGGTTAATGTAATTTTGAACCGAGTTCAAAGACACGAGAAGGTTCTATATTCGACGAATATGTTTTTATGTATGTTCATCGATTTCTCAAATACGGCTGGAGCTCAGGGTGAAAAAAATAGGGAATGCAAATTTTTATGTACCTATTTAAACGACATGCTAATTGCTATCCTGAACTTGTGATATTCCTATATTCCTTGGACCACTCAAAAGTGTAAAATAATCAAACTTTTTATAAAAAGTACCAACCGAAGAAAATTGAATTACAAAACAAAATCTATAATATAAAAATGAATCGCTGAATGTGTTGCTAAGCGCAAATCTCGAGAGCAGCTGAACCGATTTCGCTAATTCATTTTGACGTGACAACGTCTTATAATACGATGAAGCTGGCTGTACGCACGAAAAAACATGACTCATGCGGCGTTACCTCGCTCTGAGGCGTTCCATTTAAGGCTTGAAGTGCAAGCGAGAGCGCGGAACGAGCGACAAAGAGGCACAATCGGCGTTGTCACGTTCAACTATCGTCAGTAAACCGAGTAAACCGGAGAGAAAAATTTTAAAAAATGCCTGAAAAAGTCTAAAAACAACACTTTTCTATATTCCCATACAAAAGATTCTTAATAATATTTAAAAGTCAGTTTGAACTTTAATACCATACCATAAAGTGCATAAGTGTTAGTGGAGGGGTTCCGGGAAGGCATAACAATTGAGTGACGTTAGTATCGTATAAATATTAATGTCAATATTTATAAAATGGTAACATCACTCAAAAACAAAATTAGGATTCCGCGCAAAAAAATTGTTATCCATAAAATCGTAGTAAATTCCACGCAGGCGAAGTCGCGGGTCACAGCTAGTATTAAATAAATTTCTCATAAAGAGCTTCTGTTAAGCCCTAAGAGTTAAACCTATAATCCCATGAGAGACTTACGAGGCGTTGTATGGTATGCTAGAAAGATCTTGACTACCAATATCACTCCGCTTCGCTAAGGGCTTTGCAGCTAAGAAAAGAAAATAGAAAGCTCCCAAGACTTGAATTGCCAAGAGGCCTTCCACATAAACCGAAACTAATTCCAGTTTTTAGGGTTTGATGTTTTAAATGGAATCGATCGACTTGATATAACCGGAGCAGGACCACGCTCTTTCAAAATAGCAGGATGAAGCAAAACGCGGCACGAGTTTCATATAGTGAGTGACGCAAACCGGAGTCTCTTTTTCCTGGAAACGGAGCATCCTATGTTCAATCAAGTGTGACAACGCTGTTTGTCGTGTTATTAGCCACAGTATTAACTTATTTAATTTTTAATAGTAATGAGGTGGTATGTGTTTAAATGTCATATCATGTGTTTGTGACCCTTACAAAAAGTTAAGCAATATAGCGCTACTAAACTGACAGTACTGTAACATACTGCAAGCATCAAGAAATCATAGGGAATAGACTGATTAAAAAAAAGACCTGTTGCGAATAAGTTAAAGGACCCCGCAATTAAGGCCTTCTTATAGTACGGTGTGTAGGTATGAAATCATTACCTCATTCTACGCGATTGCATATTACAACGGCAGAATTTTTGAAGAAACGTTTCTTTATAGATTAAGGGTGACAAACGAGTACACAGTCCACCTGATGGTAAGTGGATGCTGTGGCCCATAGGCATCTTCATTTATATATTATAATTATAGTCTATTAAGAATCAAAATAAGAAGTAAAAAACGCATACGGCGTTGTCACCCCTGAGAACTAAGATGGTACGCCTCGTTTCCAGTAAAAAGGGTCTTCGGTTATCTACACTCACCAAACGAAATACAACAGCATTGAGCTTTTACGCTGGTATTCTGTGAGCCCACCCATTCGTGCTACAACCATAATATAGATGCAGCGTGGCCCTACAACATTAAAAACGAACGTCCAATCTCAATGATGTGTCAGTGGGCCCTGGCCGTAGCCTGCTCGAGCTATTTAACTCTTACATTTTTGTGAATTTTTCATAAAATGACAATAAAAACGAATTTATAATATTTGTTCTCAATATGACCTAAAAAATTAAAAAAAGCCTTTTCATTTGATATAACTTTTAGACGATTTCATTGTGGAATAAAATAGCGTTTAGTGCCATCGTTATTTAATTCTATAGTAAAAAGTGGCGGTGTGAGAATATCCACTACTCCATATGGTCCCGTGGGTGTCGTAAGAGGCGTACCTAGCCCCTCTCATTCTTAATCAACGTAAGACTAAACTTCTCTTAGATGTTTTGGCTGTAAAGCTCCAGGTTCACCTGATTTTTCCAGTACTTCAAGAGCTGAAATTATAAAGAGTAAAAGTGTATATACAATAACTTTTAAACATTATTGAGTAATGTACTACTCTCACTAGTTTCGAAACACCTAGATTAGTTTATTTCAGTTATTTCCATAGCATAATGTTTTATGAGATTTTGTTGGAAATGGAATGGAAATGCGGCTGATTTACAGCAATATTCTGCTGATAACATCTAAATAAAAACAAAAAACTGCGGTTCTCAATCTGCTTTTCAAACGTGGCAGCTATGAAAAATATCGCCCCTATAAGACAATCTAATGGCTCCGTGGCGCAGTGGCTTAGCAATGAGTTGCAGCGCTAAGATCCGCGGGTTCGAATCCCGCACGGAACAAGTATTTGTATGGCCTACAATTAATTGTTCTGGGTCTAGATGTTTGTCCTTGTGAAATCTATGTATGTAAACTGCCCCCGCGATACCGTAGAAAATCCTAGTGTGGAGGTAAAGTTATAAAAAAAATCTGTTGAGGTGTTAATGATTATGTCATCTTAATAATCTTTTTATCGCGCCAATTATTACGATTTACGTTTATGTCTTCACACAACCCTTCGTAAGTGCTGTATGTACAATTTTTATTAAAAGATTTTGATTTAGCGCAATAATTACATTCCAATATATGTACAGGCGTTCAAAAAGTAAAAAAAGTACTGCAAAGTCGCCTTAATTTATAGAACGAGAAACGCAGATAGTTCTAATTCAAATAATTATGCACAAATGAGCAATTAAATGCGCATTCACCTAGCACGTAGCCTCTGCGAAATATAGTTGCCAGGCAAAGTTTTTACGGTGACTCGCGCGAGGCTTACTGAACCGTAACGAATTTTAATAACAGCTATACTAACTACATGTATAGTTAAAACTGACATTGCGTTGTGGGATGTAAAGTGAAAATACAAGGTTTAAGCGACACCAGTCGGACGGACTGCAATACTCAAAAGTCGTCTTTGCAAGTCCGCCATTCGACAACTTTTGTAAACAATCTCACAAGCACAAGAGTTGCTAACAAGGAGAAACGAGTGTTAATGAAATTACTAGTATTCATTAAAATAGAATTGAAATGTCATTGTTTATAAAACCATACGAATATATGTTATATGTATTTCTACTTTTTTAAGGGTGGCAAACGAGCACACAGTTCACCTGCTTGTAATTGGATGCTGTAGTACATAGAGATCTATTCTCGATAAAGAAATTCAGATGCATTTGATCGTCGCCCATGAACTACTGCAACACTAGAAGAATTGCAAGTGCGTTTCGGCCTTTTAAAAGGAGTAAGCTCGTTTCTTGAAGGTCCCTAAGTCGTATCGGTCCAGAAAAATCGGCGGTGGTAACCAATTCCACAAAGAAGTCTTGTGAGGAAGAAGACTACACACACCATAGAATAGAATAGAATAGAATGATTTTTATTCAATATGGATTATTACATAATACTTATTGAAAGTCATTATTTTATTTACAGAATTAAATTTATAGAATTAAAAACCTGAGAGCAGTAGCTAGCCAGTGTTAGCGTCTTCCCAACACTACATATTATATATATATATATATATATATATATACATAAACATACTCACGCCTGTCACCCAGAGGGGTAGGCAGAGATTATGGACTTCCATTTGGCACGATCCTGACACCTCGTCATCGTCTCGTGCTCGACCACCTCGTCCTGACCTACGCATACACGCTCGTCGGTTAAAGGTACTCTTGATTTGGCCCATTTTTAATATATCGCCAATTTGGTCGATAAACTTTCGCCTAGGGCGACCCTTCCCGACTATGCCGTTCACCGGCATATATATAGGCACAATCACATGTGCCACGAACTTCGGAAACATCACCAATAATGCCTGTACATGTACTCTTTTCCTCCAAAACAAAAGGGCATCTACAGACCAGTGCACCGTCACAAAAGATGCGCCGCTTTGTGTACACCCTCCCTTTGATTCCCATACAACATAAGCATAGGGTTTGCCGGTCCGTTACGGGGAAACGTCTGTTCGGCTTTTCGGCTGCCGCAGTTCATTGAACTTCGGCCAGTGTTCTGAATGTTTATCGGCATTGTAGACGCCAGGTGCATGAACAAAAACATTAATTATGAGGATAGGTAAAGCTTCGCGTTTATTAGAACATTTGGCAGGTGTCCAAAACATTTTCATTGATTGAATAATTCCTTAATTTACATTCGAGCTACCCGTGAATTCCAAATTAAGAAACACGTTTTATTCGGTGAGACGTTAAAGGCTATTAAATATTTAATTTGGGATATATTATAAGCTTGTTATTTAATCATTTTTTATTATCAGTAGGAACTGTGTTCATATTGCTAAGAAAATTGATGAGCTTTGTTTCATTCACACCATCAAAAGTTTACTGTTGAACATAGGAATATTTACCTTATTTTTTAATTGCTGCCGTTACGTGAAATAAATATGAATGTATGTATGAAAAGGTGTATATATACCATAGACAATCGCAGATTTTATGAGTTGTTATTAGAAAGATGCTGTTGCCCATAGAGTATACCTAAGCATAGCTTACTTGTATATACTCTAAGCTGCTGCCGCCCCCTTTTCCCTAAAGGGGGTCGCTTCCGATTCGGCAGAAAGGCCACACAAGCCAATTTCAGTTTCACAGGTGGTGTTTAGTGGGTAGGCACTTAGGTTGAGTGCACGCAGTGAGTCCCACATAACCACGCAGCCGGCTGTCGTGGTATGCTTAGAGCATTGTAGTCGTTGACATTGCTTCTGGGCGCAAAAAAAAACCATCTCCTGTTCCATTTCCCTCTATCGTCTCTTAAGACACTCACGAGAAAAGTGAATTCTCTTACGCCTTCATGGTAATGATAAATATAATCATCAAATCAGACGTGGATATGGCACGAGGCAATCATGAATGTATTCAACAAAATTAGATTTATGCATTAAGCCACTTTTAGAGTATATCCGAGCATACGTCACATGCAACGAGAACTGAATCTACATTACGTCACGTACAGAGTTCAGGAAACTTGTTCTTTATGTTAGTACTAATAGCATATATAAATATTTTGTTTTAAACTTAACATTTTAATGATAGTAAAGATCAAACAATATCATCTTTACGTAATCAAATTAAATGATATATTAATTGGATTTTATTATTTGGATATAGATATATAATATCTATGTATATAAAATACAATTAATCTAATCTACAAAAAAAATATTTTTTGTTTGTTCGTATTTTATGCGCTTCCATACCGCAATGAATCAGATTTTTCTGGCATTTCAACCGTGGTAACTTTTTTTAAACGTGGTAGAGCCATGCTGCAGCTATATTAATTGTATAGTTGTAGCACGAATGAGTCGGCTCGATCGGAGAAGGACCACACACTCACAGAATACCAGCGTAAAACAGCACCTTAATGCTGTTGTGTTTCGTATTGTGAGTGTAGACAACCGGAGACCATTTTTAATGGAAAACAGGCATTTCATCTTAGTCCTCACGGCCGACAACGATTTTGATTCGAGGACAAACGAGGATAGATGTAGATGTCTATGGGCCATAGCAATCGCGCGGCAAATATTTGTGGACAATTATTTTCAATTTTGAATGCCGATTGGCTGATTCTGCACTTAAACAACACGCATAGATCTTGAGCTGAGACGATTCTGATGGTTATTTTATTTTATCCTTGTTCTCCTGATCAGGGTACTAGGCTAAAGTTATTAAATTATTGTATTTATGGTATCTATAGTATAGTAGTGTTATAACCCAAAATTATACAGCCAAATATAAAATTTTACTTCCTATTTGTAAATGTTGATAAATCAGCCAATGCCATTCATCAAAATTCAAAAGGTTTGTGTATTATTAATATCTCACAACTTGCCGAGTCCAAAACAGGATGTTTAATTCAGTTGGAGAACGAAAATAGGACAATTCAGAAATAGTTACACAAACACACATATCACTCACATTCCTTGCTCTACGACAAATCATACGAGACAAATCAAATTGTAATTTTAAGCCCACTTCCAGAAAAGGTGGAGGTTTACCAATACCAATACCAATATTGAAGATATATAGTTTTATTCAATAGTTTATACCTTCAGGGGTTCCATATAAATTCGGAGTAAAAATCCAACCCTAAAGGTGGCAAAATAACTATTTAGACGACATTGAGATTGTGATGTTCCTTAGTCGACTCAAAAGGGTCAATTAAAGATCCGCCGTCATGTTTTTGTAATTAAGGAAGGTAAACAAGGGAAGCATCGTTTCCGGGGCACCTGAGATTTTGAGCGAGATTGAGAGGTTCTATGGGCAGCTGTACACGTCATCGTTGGAGCCACACGCACGTGTGAGTAACGATCCAAGAGCGAGTCTCATCCGACATTATCCCGGACGTCAGTCTGAGCGAGATTAGAATGGCTCTCCAGGACCTTAAAAACGGCAAGGCCCCAGGCGAGGATGGAATTACAGCGGAGCTTCTGAAAGCGGGTGGAAAACCGGTACTTGAAGTCCTTCAGAAGCTCTTTAATTCCGTCCTCCATGGTGGCATTATACCGGAGGCGTGGAGCAGAAGTGCGGTGGTCTTGTTCTTCAAGAAAGGCGACAACGCTCTCTTGAAGACCTACAGACCGATTTCCCTTCTGAGCCGCGTCTACGTGCTGTTTTCGAGAGTCATTACGAATCGTCTCGCGCGCAGACTTGACGACTTCCAGCCTCCCGAACCTTCCAGCCTCCCGAACAAGCCGGTTTCCGAAAAGGCTTTAGCACCATAGACCACATACATACCCTTCGGCAAATTGTACAAAAGTCAGAGGAGTACAATTTGCCACTATGTCTGGCGTATGTGGACTATGAGAAAGCCTTTCATTCCGTCAAATTTGGGCGGTGCTGCAGTCCCTTCAGCGGTGCCAAGTGGACTGTCGGTATATCGAAGTGCTGAAGTGCTTGTACAGTAGGGCTACGATGGCTATCCGAGTACAGAACCAGAGTACGAAACCTATCCAATTGCAGAGAGGTGTAAGATAGGGTGACGTCATATCCCCGAAACTCTTCACCGCTGCATTGGAAAACGTTTTCAAGCTTCTGGACTGGAAAGGATACGGTATCAACATCAATGGCGAGTACATCACTCACCTTCGATTTGCCGACAATATAGTCCTTATGGCAGAATCGCTGGAGGACCTAAGCACTATGCTCAATGACTGGGACAAATAGTCCGACTAGGTAAGTCCAACTTCGACCGAGAGGTCAATCGACGGATTCAACTCGGTTGGGTGGCGTTCGGGATATTACGGCACATCTTCTCGTCAGGTATACCTCAGGTATACCTCAAAACTTCAAAACGAGACTGTACAACCAGTGCGTGTTGCCAGTGATGACATACGGAACTGAGACGTGGTCCTTCACTGCTGGTCGGATGAGGAAGCTCAAGGTCGCTCAACGAGCTATGGAGAGGGCTATGCTCGGAGTTTCTCTGCGTGATAAACTTAGAAATGAGGATATCCGCAGTAGAACCAGAGTAACCGACATAGCCCAACGGATTAGACATAGATACGGACAAGACGTAAGCTGAAGTGGCAATGGGCCGGCCATATAGCTCGAACAACCGACAACCGATGGGGAAGAAAGGTTCTCGAGTGGCAGCCTTGTACCAGCAGGCGAAGTGTTGGGCGTCCCCCCACTAGATGGAGTGACGACCTGGTAAGATATGCAGGAAGTCGATGGATGCAGGTGGCTCAGGACCGTGCTTTGTGGCATTCCTTGGGAGAGGCCTATGATCAGCAGTGGACTTGTGAAGGGCTGTAATGATGATGATGATGATGAAACAAGGGAAGATCAGTGCAGTGGATATGAATAAAATCACTCACTATACAACTGTACCCTATAAGTAATAATTGCTATTACACATATATTATATTGATATTATTTTGAAATAACTGTTCAAATTTACAGAGATGATTCAGAATAAGTAATATAGGCAAATGGTGAAGAAAAATTAATTTATAAAATCTCAAACACTGTGTTCTTTTTATTTTTTGAATTCAAAATGCATGGTAATGCATTCTTTGCACTGATTTTTACTGCGCAAGCACACATGTGTAAGGATCGATCGGTAGGCAGGAAAAGTTGTTGCACATAAAACATTTAAAATTTGGCTACTCTTTCAAAAATAGCCCTGTATATATATTAGTAAATAAATTAATTTAATTTAATTTTAATTTTTAATTTTTATAGAATAGAGTGACAAACGAGGACACAGTTCACCTGATGGTAAGTGGTTGCTGTGACCCATAGACATCTACATCTATCCTCCGTAAAGAATCAAAATGCAGATGCGTTCCCACCCGTGAGGACTAAGATGGAATGCCTCTTTTCCAGTAAAGTGTCTCCGGTTCTCTACACTCACCATACAAAACACAGCAGTGTCAAGCTGCTATTTTACGCTAGTATTCTGTGGGAGAGTGGTCCTTCCCCGGTCGAGCCGCCCCATTCGTGCTACAACTATACTACTAATATGTATAGATACAGCAACGTAAACAAACAAAATAAAACGTAATGGAAGTTTATATATAGATAAATTTGCATTACCGAGCTTTCATCAAGTAGTCGTAATAATTATTAAAACAGATAAAGAATACCAAACTCTAGATAGCAACAAACAACGGCCTATTTAAGCTCGCTGCAGGGCACAGGACT
Source organism: Parnassius mnemosyne (assembly GCA_963668995.1). Classification (NCBI taxonomy): domain Eukaryota; kingdom Metazoa; phylum Arthropoda; class Insecta; order Lepidoptera; family Papilionidae; genus Parnassius; species Parnassius mnemosyne. The sequence continues at coordinate 7,975,005 of CAVLGL010000084.1, read as the reverse complement.
TAAACCTACAATGAGGTTTTTCAACATGGCTGCGGCACTCCAACCGAATGGCCTACATTTTTCAACAATTGAGGAAAACAAAGGCAATTTTTCCAATTTTTTTTTATTACCAGAGACATTCAAATATTTACATAATCTATCTGTTTCTTTAGCATCATAAGCGATCTAGAATTTTTAACAAAACCGTAAAAATTCTAACGTCAATCTTATCTTTTACTTCTATGATCCAAATGAAAGAATTGTTCCCTTGTTGGAGTAAAACACAGCGAACTAACAGGTTTCTTTATAACAATACTAGAGATTCCTTATTAGTCCAATCCAATCCAAATACGAAATTCAAAAGCCCATCCATAACAAAAAATGGAATTTATAGGATTTAGAATCTTTGTAAAATACTTTATATTAAAAATTATTTAACAATTTTACAAGAACTACGTGGCGTAACTATTCTCCTCCTCTCTCTGATTCTGATTCTCACAAGATGGTATAAAATTGTCTCATTGTCATCTATCGTAGGCCATTAGATTTTAATAGATTTTCAATTAAGGAATCTTACTTACGTAGACGTCCCACGTAAGAGTATGAAATGAATTCAATTTTTCCGCAAGCACAAAAATAATTTAAGTTGACCTTAAAACGCCACAGTTTATCTCAAGCTGACTTTTGAAACTTTTTAGTCTGGACTGTCAAAAAACCATGGTCCTAAATCTTCAGCATCTATCGACTACCGCCATGCCTGACCTGGCGTTACATCATGTAGTTGTATGTAGCTCAAACCGCGCTGAGCGGTACAAGATCGATAACCTTCGTTCGCCATCGGAGTTTCCTACTAATAATTACTAACGTTTCCTTACTAAATACATGCATAAATTTTCTTTTTTACCCAATTCAAGTAAAACAATTAATTGAAGCAGCCAAACAAACCACTGCAGACATGGCCGGGCGCTGCTAGATCGTGAGCTACGCGGTCACGCCAGACAGCACTAGTGTTGTGTAGTGTTGAGTGGATTTATCGACAATCCCTGACCTGGCGCAATTTTAAAAACTAGCCTTTTTATGACTGAATATCGAACGGTGACTAAAGTTCTGATAAAACGATTAACATGGTACATATACATAGATCATTTTATTCATCTTCCAAAAGACATTAAGATAACTTAATGTGTTATTTTGTAGTACTTGAAAACAAACTTACAGATTCAATTTCATTTCAATATAACACAATCTCTTTTACTTAACTTAAAAGTATTTTGAAAGTATAATATAATTAAAATATAATTAGTAATATTATATTAATTTGTAATTTTAGATTGACGTTGACACAAACATTATTCCACATAAATAATAATTTATTCACGGCAAGATCGACCGGTTTCAAATGTATGAACTCTAATAATGTCATAAGACAAAACCGGTCGGTTTCGTAGCGAAAAATTAAAATATAAGTGAAACAAAAAGTGCATGTGTCAATCCAAATCACAAAAATGAAGATGATAGTGTCACCAAGTGACAACAATCGGAAATATAAATTAGAAATATATTCTCGTATATAACTTTCTCTCCAGACCTCACATGCTCGCAGTACATGTACAGACTACTAAGTAACGTCTGTATCGTAAATGGGTATTGATGGCCAAATGATGGTGGAAATCCATCAAAAAATGATAGTCAAAAAGAGCGTTTATGGGGAAATGTACTTACCAATCTGTCTGGCCAGTGTAAAGAGTATGTACCAGCTATTGCGATCCAAATCGAATGACCGCTTTCTTGGTAAGATTTATGTTACGGCGTGTATTTAAAAATGGATAATAGTGTAGCCATTACAGTCTTTAGCGACCAGCATTGTGGACGTGCGTTTCAAATTTACATATATAATCGAATAGATATTTTAATTGACGATATGAACTTTAACTGATTTTTTTAATATAAAAATGACGAACAAACAAACGAACTTTTTTTATATAAAATTAGAGAATGACAAACGAGCACACAGTCTACCTGATGGTAAGTGGTTGCTGTGGCCCATAGATATTTGCATCTCTTTTCGTTTGCGAATTAAAATGCAGATGCGCTGTCAGCCGTGAGGACTAAGGTAGAATGCCTCTTTTCCAGTAAAAAGGGTCTCCGGTTCTCTACACTCACCATACGAAACACAGCAGCATTAAGCTGCTATTTTACGCTGGTATTCTGTGAGAGCGTGGTCCTTCCCCGGTCGAGCCGAGCCATTCATGCTACAACTATACGATTAATATTGCTGCAGCATGGTTCTACCACGTACATTACTTACAGACCACGTAGTCCACGTAGACTTACAGTCCACCTGATGGAAAGTAGCTAATGCACTCCATGGACACGTGCAGCCAACTTCAAACAAAATAGACTACATATGATTTGTCACCTGTGATGTAGAAACATGTAAACGACACCTTCCAACCAGACGAAGTCCTAGGCAGAAAAGAAATCGTTCCACCTAGTAAATCCGAACCCAACATAACAGAACACGTAATCTATTTATCATCATCATCATCATTACATCCTTTCACAGGTCCACTGCTGAACATAGACCTACCCCAAGGAATGCTACAAAGCACGGTCCTGATACACCTGCATCCATCGACTTCCTGCATGCCTTACCAGGTCGTCACTCCATCTTGTTGGTAGGGCCGCCCCAACTAGATAGAATTTGTTCTAAGTCCACATGAAAATAAAATATGTTAATTTCCAACTAACCTATTATTTTAATGACACAAATTTTTGATTTTTTTTTTTATAAAATAATTCTTCTAAATTCTTTTTTTTTTTCTTTTCTTTTTTTGAAAAACGTTACCCCCACACTAGGATTTTCTCCTGTATCGTGGAGGCAGTTTACAAACACAAATTGCACAAGGACAAACATCCAGACCCGGAACAATTATTTGTAGGCCATACAAATACTTGTTCCGTGCGGAATTCGAACCCCCAGCGCAGAAACTCATTGCTAAGCCACTACGCCACGGAGCCGTCTTAATTAGCTGCCTGCTTACCAAATCTTTAATCAAAAAGATAGTAGTAAAGAAAAAATAGGTTATGAACGTTTAATTATTTTCAACGTCTACTTACAGCACTATTGCAACTCATACAACTTTTTGCTATTATAGAAGACGCTTAAAAACTTTGTTTGTAAGGCTTGGTGGTCGCTATAATACCTTTATAATTGGGAATAAGAAAATAATGTATGATCAAAGCGCCCGGCAACGGTTTTGCAACGTTAATGCTTACAAATAGATCGTGAGCTACGCGGTCACGCCACCTGACTCTAGTGTTGCGACACTTATTTATCGAATATTATTATTACCTTAAGGAATATAATTTTTAAAACAGCTAGAGTATTTAGGGCAAGTTACTTATAACATTACGTAATTTTAATTTATTTCACGCGGAATTGTGCATACCTACATTAAGGTTATTGCAATAATTCTATTTATAGGTTTGACAGGTCTCAAAAAAGTCAGCGCCAACACAGTTTTTTTTTTAAATCAACTACTTATCCATAAAAAAATGTATTATGAACACCTATGAGTCCCAAAGCATATTCGCATAAATTATTAAGTTATTCTATCGATATTCCACTACACATCCTTACAAATTACCATAACTCGTGGGTCATCGACACAACTGGGCTAGAGTTTTTGCACCGCGCGGCCCTGCATTGCTTCCTGTCAACTAATGAGATGTAACATCCTCACATTTCAACGTCTCGCGGATGAGACAGCTGCGACATGTTTATTGTCTCTATTACGATGTTTGAATTAGTATTATAATGATAATAGAGAATTGGCTCACTACGTGTTTTATTTTAATTTTCTATATGCTACAATCTTATAATACCTTAGAAACTGGTGCCCTAACACAATTGCACAAAGATATAACTCAAAATCATTTTCAAAGCCTTTTTACAAAAAATCCCGCCCATGGATCACTGCAATATCACAGGAATGACAGATGTCTTTTAAATATTATAAGGCTGTTTTATTGAAGATCCCATGAAGATTTATCAGTCTGGAAAATTCGAAAAAAATATCATGAAGTAGTCAAGCGAGGAAGTAAACTTAGGTAAAATAGCAAAGTGGTCGGCAGCTAAGAATCCAGATGATGTGGATGGTAAATTACAATTTATTGTAACGTTAGATGATGAAAATAAGTGGCTAGAATTTAGTACGATTGAGCTAATTACCTAAAGGAAACGAAAATAAATTCCAGCCATTTTGCTTATAGGCGACTTAAGACGTACGTGGACTCCAGCGTTTGTTCAACTTTTTTTTGTGACAAACGAATATACAGACCACTAGTCACACGACTAGACTACACTAGACACGTCTGAGGATTAATATGAATGTCTCACAGCCAGTAATGGTTCTTTATACCCTTCAGTCCGGAACAAACGTGAAACCGTTGGTCCCGCCTATGATCTTATTCTGATCGAATTCCCGTCCCATTGCTGCGGGAATAGAGGGTCCACCAGTGCTTGCGCATACATTCGTGCACTATTACTATCCCGCGCAGATGGGTCTCCGTTGAGACTGACCGCCGTGACCGAAATTCGGTTTACAGGTAATTATTATAACTTAATATTACTGAATAAAAAGTATTTCAAAAAATTAATTCGTTTTTTTACAAGAAACGAGCATACGGCTCACCTGATAGTAAGTGACTACCGCCGCCCATGAACAACTGCAACAATAGAGGAACCAGGGGAATTGCTGATGCGTTGCCGGCCTTTTAAAAAGGAGTAATCTCTTTTCTTGCAGGTGCCTAAGTCGTATCGGCCCGGAAAAATCACTGGTGGTAATCGATTTTCGATTCCACAAGGAAGTTGTGCGAAGAAGAAAACTTCTTCTAAATCGCACAGTGATGGACCGCCATTCATCCAGATGTTATGGATGGTATCGCGAGTTTTGTCGCGATGTGTGATGGTGAAATTGAGCGGCTGGAATTAGTCCGAACAATTCCTCAGAGCACTCCCCGTGGTAGATGCGATAAAATACGCAAAGAGAAAATCCTGATCTTGTATGTTGATGAAATAAAAAAGAAATAAGTTTATAGTAGAGTTGAGTTTATATCTTAAACGAAATAATCGATCATAGGATTGTCCGCGTGCATAACTGGATATTTGGCAACCATTACGAAAGGAAATGGAAACTCCATTTCGGTAAATTGAATCGGGGATCGATTCAAGCCGCTAAGGCTACTACACTAAAGTACTAGTGAATTTTCATATTGGTTTCATCACAATAATGCCATTCAGTGTTTATGGCACAATGTGTAAAATGTAAAATTAGTTGGTAATCATGACGAACAAATATCGTCGCAATTATAAGTGCCGACTTTTATTATAGAAGTCAATTTTAAATACAAATAAAATGGGTCACGGCAACACTTAAACTTTTAAAAGAGCACACATATCACTTGATGGTAGGTGGATGCTGAGGCCCGTAAATACATCATCGATTAAGAATTAACATGCAGAGTATTGTCGACCCTGAGTAAGGTGGAATTTCTCGTTATAGGCAAATAGTCTATGGATATCGTCACTAATCATTTGAAATACATCAGCGTTATGTTTCTTAGAGAGCGTGGTCCTTCTCCGATCAAACCGACCCATTCTTGCTACGGAGATTATACAGAAATGCAGCGTCCACCACCTAACAAATCAAGGAAAAAATCAAGTTATAGGTCATACAAACGAAACTAGAATTTATTGTTTGTTTTGTGCCGTTGTGTTTTGTTGTCTTGAGTTATTCGGTTTCCGGTCCATGTCTTAATACGAGCTCAAAGGCATTATGATTTTCTTTAAAATCAAGATATGTTGTTCGTAAAGTAAAATGTAGTAACTACATACAAGACCGAAACTGTGATCATTAGCCTTCTCTTATCTGTGGAAAGACTTTGGAGGAGGGAAGAGTTTGATGCTTACTGCTCCATATGATTACTTTCATTGCAGGGGCGGTGGAAAATCAACACTCAAAATTGCAGTTAAGAATTTCATAATTCGGGGATAAAACCAAGTTTTATCCATCCATCCATCCATTACTGCCTTTAAAAGTCTACTGCTAAACATATACTTTCCCCATAGGGGGCATTTTGCTATAGTTGCAAAAAAGTTGTGAGGAAAGAGGAAACCCTGCATGACTGGGCAGTCAAAAATATTTTAAATGTAGATGTAGATGCCTCATCGTGTGAAATATATACATTTAAACCGCCTCCAAAATACGGGAATTCTTAGTAAAGTTACCACGGAATATCCTGCAGTTATGAATTTCTGGTATAGAGGTACAATAGGTTATTGTTGAAGACAGAATTACTAGCATAAGCAGTAGCACTAGCCAGTAAATAGTTCACAGCAGGATTTAGGCTCTTCCCAAGAAAGATAGGAAAGATTTGCCAAAGTCACTACACTTGGCTGGCAAATTGGCGATTACGATTTTCAACTGGTTTAAACACTAAATAGTTACTAGCATCTATCACAAGTCGTGAGGTCGGTTTTTACAAAATTGAAAAAAAATGGAGTGCGAATTTTGTGAATTTGTATATATGTAGAGGGTAATCTCCGGAAAGATACATTATTCGTAATGGACACAGAACATGTAGTGCCTCTTGAGAGCTAGAGATGTTCTGAAGATAAATCACAAAAAATTCGCACGACAAAAAACAATGGTGGCGGTCGGTGCAGCGGTGTCGGGAATGTCGACGCGGAAGTGTCATAATATTATAAGATTATTATTCAACACAGGCAAAGCTGGACACGCCGCTAGTATATAAAAAAGGTATTTATGAGGAAACATATCAAATTAGAGAGAAAGCACGCGTGATATAAATGCAAATGGATAGTAAGAACCCAATACCGCTCATGCATGCCGCAGACCGCAGCCGCGTGTCTGTATTTTACCATCGTAATTAATACTTAGCAGGGCGGCTGTGTAGGTTCACAATGTTACCTATGCGATCCTAGGACGTCTATATTTACTCCATTATCCTCTCCTTAGCGAGGGATCTAAGGGAAATGCTACTACTTGCAACTGCAAACAATGCACCCTAGCAATTAACGAACGAAACACCAGTGACCGAAGACCAATGGCGACATATTCAGAAATACCATACTCATTTTTTTACACTGTATTAACAAACAGTCAACTTGACGGTAAGTATCAACTGCAGTCTCATATATCGTGATTTTTTGTAATAAGAAAAGTTACCTCACGTTCAATTTTCTCGAGTATCGTGAAGATGTTTTACATAGGTACCTACTTTTTTTTTTATAAAATAAGGGTGACAAACGAACACACAGTTCACCTGATGGCAAGTTGCTGCTGTGGCCCATAGACATTCACATCTATCGTTGTCTGCGAATTAAAATGCAGATGCGTTGTCAGCCGTGAGGACCAAGATGCCTCTGTTCCAGTAAAAAGGGTCTCCGGTTCTCTACACTCACCGCTGCTATTTTACACTGGTATTCTGTGAGCGCGTGGTCTTCCCCAGTCGAGCCGACCCATTCGTGCTACAACTATACTATTAATATAGCTGCAGCATGGCTCTACCACGTAAAAAAAAAGGTACTTACTTAAATTGCACATCAAAAACACTAGACTCGGATTAATTATTATTCGTGGACCATTCAACGTGTATATCCTGAATTATCAAACCGTCGACACTTTAATAATATTATATTTATTCTCCACTCTCTACGTAAGTTTCTTTACGTAGTAGACACGCTACAGGGTGCTATGGCTGCTGCATATACATATGGCTCGGCCGGAGATATCGAAATGATATTATGCGACTTATTATTATATATGAGAGACGAGAACCAGAGAGTCTTTTTGCTGGTAACGAGGCATTCCACCTTAGTCCTAAGGGGTGAGAACGTCTCTACATTTCGATTCTTAGTCAAGAATAGATATTTAGGTCTCTATAGGGTCATTGCCTCCATGTACTGGTACTCGTCTGTCACCATCACTAAAAAGACCCATTTTACTGGAAAAGAGGCATTTCATCTTAGTCCTCACGGCTGACAACGCATCTGCATTTTAATTCGCAAACGAAGATAGATGTAGATGTCTATGGGCCACAGCAACCACTTGCCATCAGGTGGACTGTGTGCTCGTTTTTCACCCTTATTCTATAAAAAAAAGGAAGAGGACAAAAGAAAAAAAAAGAAAAAAAGGAAGAGGATGGTTCAGGCGCAAACCGACTCATAGGCAGAGAACTCTACCACCTAGTTAACCAATATTCCAAAAACTGGTGATATTGTGGAGGACACCTATTGCGAGGGCGTTGTCTGTGTCCACTAATCTGCCTACTGAACGTGACAAGTAATAGCAAATCTTTTACATTAAACAGTTACTTTACGTTACGTTACTTTAAAAAGTTTAAAGTAGAAGAAGATAAATAAGAAGAAGCCTAAAAAATTAAACGTTGTTATAGGGGTGAATATACGGTATTTGATTTTTTTGTGTCCCTGAAGGAAATGTAGTCTGTTTAATTCAATATTAATAATATCACTATTTGACACTATTTGTGCATTTGTAATGATACGGGCCAGAAGATTTTTCCATTTTTTTGAATTTTATAAGCACCAGGGGAAAATGTGTTATCAGGGGAGTGACACTATTGGCAGAGTAGTGACAAATAAATGCAGGATAGTAAACAATCCATTAATTATTACCTAAGAAAGGGGAATAATATTGAATAAAACACATATAAATTATAGTCTAGATATTTTTTAATATATTAGATACATGTTAACGGTTTTTTCAGCTTCTTTCAACAAATTAATTTTTAATATTAATGGTTTGTTAATGCTTAAGTTTCAATTGCCCGAATCAAATGATGAAATTAATGTTTTCTACTTATCAGTCTCATCTGAGATTTAAAGTAATTATTAATTAAAAGTTACAGCACATGGTATTTGACAATTTTAATTATAAAATGTTCAAAAACTTAAAGCAATGTTTTAGGTGTATCTAAATAAAACTTCTAAATTAAACAAAAAAATAAACTGCAACAAAAAAATAATAGTCTAGTGAAACACCTATCATTATCGAGGCTATCTAAACACATAAACTTAAAAATTATCAGTGCACAGTATAAATGAAAACTTTCATTTATTGCAAAGAAGATAATTTCGACTAAAGTAATATATTTTACTTTAAAACAAAACAATCAACAATTTACTTTTCAAATACATTAACTGGCTCTGGAAACTTGTAGAATAATCTGTTACCTTTCATAAGTATATTTGGCACTGGTAGTATGGTCAAGATCCGTTCCCATTTAACATCAGACAGATATTCTAAAAAGAGTACTATCTTATTGGAGATCTTTAGGAAAGTAACCCTGAGCTATCTTTCTTCTTCATCATAATCTGACAAACGTGCGCCAGCATACCTTTATTTTTTATTATTCCACAAGTATAAATTTACGGTTCTTGACAATCATACGCTCTACCACGTTTTATACATGGTAGAGCCATGCTTTAGCTATATTAGTAGTATAGGTATAGCACAAATGGGTCGGCTCGACTGGGGAAAGACCACGCTCTCACAGAATACCAGCGTAAAACAGCGGAACCCTATCCTATAAAAAAAAATCATAGTCCTGTCTTTATTGTCTATAATATTAATCAGATTAGTAGATGTTTGTGGAATCATTTTGTTTTGCACAATTTCCTCAGAATCGGTGTATACTGCAGCAACATGCAATTTGGTTTTATCATTTTGGGTGTATTTAATGTCGTCTAAGTGGAAGTCAGGGCAAAAGTTGCTACCAAAGCAGCTGAAGCTCTTGATGTACTACGTACTGCTCATAAAGGTTCCTCGGACTTCATGTACTTTTATTGTACCAGCAAAAGGTTTAATGTTCGGTCGATTATCTTTAATTATCTTCCTTTGTAAATCAATTTCTTTTTCGTGTATCACAAAAATATGAATGCTGGGGCAATTTTTTTCTAATTCCTTAACAAAGTCTTGTATGTGTGTGTATGTGTATGTTAGTTCCTAAAGCGACAACTTTGTCTGGGGTTCGTTTACATGTCTCTCCGATATCACTTGGAGCTCCTTCTTCTGTTTTTCGATGCGCCTTAGTTTGTTTTGTTACTAATGTAGTTTTTGACGTAATTTCATATTTTTGTTTTTTTATAACTTTATTTTGTACTTAATGCTGACTTTCTGATCGTCTTTTAGCAGCCAGAGCCAAATTGCTTTTTGAAAGTGGAGGTTGGTTTTCATAATCAGATGACGGTGGTGTTACTTGATAGTTTCTGGTAGAGTGTAACTTTATAGTCTTCTCTCTCCGTATTTTTCTAACAGCTCTCTGTTCCCTTTCAATCATGTCATTAATGCTCTTAGTTTGACCCTTTTCCTTTTTTTATTAACCGGACCGTTTTAATTATTTGGTAGCGTAATTTATCATCTTGATTCTCATCTCCCTTGTTTGCTTCTTTTTAACATTCGCCATGATATCATGGTACATAGAACAAATAAATTGAAGCGTTATAAGATTAAATATTAACGAAACAAAATTTCATCACTTCCCTGGGACGGCTGTATTTCCCCTGACATGAAATATGCCAGAGAAGTGATGCCAGAGAAGTGACAAAATCACACACAACCTACAAAAACAACATCACTTGTTTTTATAACCACAGTTTAACGTAATACATGACATCTACACAAAATAAACATTGCACTGTGCAAATTTACAATTTCGTAACAACAAAATACAAAAACGTATACTTACCAAGGGAAATACTCCAACGACTGGCACAAACACGCTTTCTTACAGTGAATCCGAAACTGACGCAATATTATTTGAGTTTTGCTCATCACCGTTAGCTTACTTCGAACTTCACACTGTACTACGCTTGTAATTCAAGCTCAAAAACATACTTTAGCGGTTTTATGTAAAATTTTTATTCTTTCAGTTTCGCCAGGTGAGGTGACATAATTGTAACGGCACGTGAAAATAAGATATTTTTTTTTATATTAATAAACATTTTTACAATGTATTTTCATAAAATATGTTTCGATGTTTATTTAGGCGTATGATCATGTTAAAAGAAAACATAATGGCTTAAGTATATAATATATATGGCCATAAAATTATACAATCTAGTAATGAGGGAGGCCAGGGGACTATATATTTATAACTATTTTAAGCTATTAATGCCTTAAATTAAACAATTATTGTGAATTGACTCTGTGGGCCAAATATTAGACGATATTCTTTATTGCTTAAGCATACAGTAAAAATAATATATTATGTTTAACATAAAATTTGTCTATGGACCGTTGGAATTCAAATAGCGTATATTCACCCATAGACCGTTGTGCTGTTTGTACTTTATATTGATACATGGGTACAGTAACCGATGTAATCAGACCCAAAAACAGTCGGTTTGAGTTTTAACACCAGCGTAGACTTTAGGTAATATTCAAGCCTGTACGTACGCAGCTCGGAACACTATGTCACGCGATTGCAATTTGGCATCCAAGTGAACTACCATTAACGCGTATTAAGCGTTACTTCAGAACTTCAAAATCTCAATATAGATTTCTTAATGACTCACGAAGAGAATACAATAGGAATAATAACCGGCCAAGTGCGAGCCGGACTCGCGCATGAAGGGTTCCGTACCATTATAATACACGTTTCTAATAATATTAATTTTAATTTATTTTTGTTTTTATTGTATGTTGTTAAAGGGGCAACAGAAATACACATTCTGTGAAAATTTCAATACAGCTCGCTGACAGACACTTTTTATACGTGGTAGAACTATGCTGCAACTATATTACTGGTATAGTTGTAGCACAAATGGGTCGGCTCGACCGGGGAAGGACCACGCTCTCACAGAATACCAGCGTAAAATAGCAGCTAAACACTGCTGTGTTTCGTATGGTGAGTGTAGAGAACCGGAGACCCCTTTTACTGGAAAAGAGGCATCCCATCTTAGTCCTCACGGGTGATAACGCATCTGCATTTTGATTCTTTATTGAGGATATATGTAGATGTCTATGGGTCACAGCAACCATTTACCATCAGGTGGACTATGTGCTCGTTTGTCACCCTAATTCTATAAAAAAACACAGACGGACGGACGGGCAGCGGAGGCTTAGTAATGGGGTCCCGTTGGATACCCTTTAGGTACGGAACCCTAAAAAGGAGACGAATAATGGAGTCTTTACAAAGTAGTACCGTGGCATCAATAAACGTTTCCTAATGGAAGTTCGATCCAAGTGCATATTTGCCTTAAGTGAGGCAGTCTTCGAGGTACACAATGCGCTTTCACCCCTCGCCGATCGAATGAGCAATGGTGGAAAGCGGTATCAGGTCGCTGACGAATGTCTGTCATTGTGCATTATATTCGCTGCGTTATGCGGTTTACGCTTCGAGGAATATATTAAGGATCGTGAAGTTTCGACCACTGTGTAATGTCTGATAATGATAGCTTTCATGCCACTAAAAGAAATTAGGTTTTTAGCCGAGTTCAAAAAACGAGAAGGTTCTATAGAGGTGTGTATATTCGACGCGTATGTTTTTTTAATTAATTTTCACCGATCTCTCGGAAACGACAAAACCGATTGAAATGCTTCTTTTTATAAAATCGATTTTAATTCAGAGGGGGTGAAAAATAGGCAATGAATATATTAGTGTAACTATTAAGTCTACATTCTAAATGTTACCTTGTGAAGTCGGGTTTTATTTATATTAAAATATATATAATATTTGTTTTAAATTGAGTGTCAAACGAAATTACAGCCCTGATGACAGAAATCTACTGCAGCCCCTGTATACCCAACTTGGACAACAACAACTGAACCAACTTTAAACAAAGAAGCCTGCATTACTACCTCTGAGGACTAAGAATGCCTCACCATCATTACAGCCCTTCACAGGTTCACTACTGAAAATAGATCTCCCCCAAGGAATGCCACCAAGCACGGTCAATAGCCACCTACATCCATCGACTTCTTGCACGTCTTACCAGGTCGGCACTCCATTTAGTGGTGGGACTACCTACACATCGTCTATCGGTACGAGGCTAATCTCGACCACAGCACCACTTATCGGGACAAGATTTTGTAGTTTCTTTTTTGGATATAAACTAAACATGGTAAATACGAGTTAATTTAAACTTTTTTTAGTACTTATATCTTTTTTTCAATATATTTGTATTTGTGCTGCAGCTATATTAATAGTATAGTTGTAGCACGAATGGGTCGGCTCGACCGGTGAAGGACACGCTCTCACAGAATACCAGCGTAAAATAGCAGCTTAATGCTGCTTTGTTTCCTATGGTCAGTGTAGAGAACCGGATACCCTTTTTTCTGGAAAAAAAGCATTCTATCTTAGTCCTCACGGCTGACAACGCATCTGCATTTTAATTCGCAAACGAAGATAGATGTAGATCATACGTGGTAGAGCCATGCTGCAGCTAAACAGCTAGTCTATACAAATAAATAAAATTGAAGTGTCTGTTTGTAATGTCAAAATTACAGCTTTTTACTAAATGCATGTGAAAGTATATACGGTACTTATAACAAAAACACGATTTTTAAAATTTTTGTCTGTCTGTTTGTTTTTTCCGGCTAATCTCCGAAACATCTGGACCGATTTCGACGGAACTTTCACTGGCAGATAGCTGATGTCACAAGGAGTAACTTAGGCTAAACTTTTATTTTAGAAAAAGAATTAGGGTACCGCGCAAAAAAATTAAAACCCCAATAAACACGCGGGCGAAGTCCCGGGGAACAATTTGTTAAAAATATAATACTGCGGTTGCCAATGCAGTCTTACCAAGCGTGAACACTATGGCAAATATCCCTCCTATGAGGCAACCTATTGGAGAGGCCTGCGTTCAGCAGTGGTCTGTCGATATAATGTATCGGTACATCTCAATAGTTTTCTCATAATTGCATGGGTGACAAACGAGTCCAAGTGATGGTAAATGATTGCTGTAGCCCATAGACATCTTTTTTTCTTTATAGGATAGGGTGACAAACGAGCACACAGTCTACCTGATGGTAAGTGGATTACTATGGCCCATAGACATCTACATCTATCCTCGATTACGAATCAAAATGCAGATGCGTTGTCACCCGTGAGGACTAAGATGGAATGTGTCGTTTCCAGTAAAAAGTCGTAAGAGGCGACAGAGGGAAACAAATCTGGAGATGGGCAGCAGCGCCTTCCTTATAACGACTAAAAATAAAAAACTGTTGCCAACCCGCTTGTCAAGCGTGGCAACTATGGCAAATATTAAACAATATATGGGGGGCTATATTCAACAGTGGACTTTAATAGGCTGTAACGTTAACGGTAGTCTGCCGCACTGCTCCGGTCTGTTGGTGGTATACACGGTATATCTTCGAAATATTTTCAATCCTCAGCATATGCAAGTTCCCTCACGATGTTTTCCTTCACCGCCGGACACGTGGTTAATCAGCATATAAAATTGCAACTAACAATTTCATTGGTACCCGCGGGGTTCTAACTAGGTTTGCGCGCATTCTTTGCAATTAAACTCGGCTCAAATCACTAGATAATAGAATTAAATTTCGCTGCCAGTAATTAACGCTGATTATAGAAAAATTCCTTAGCCGCTTGTGCTGAACTGGAATTTTAGAATCACAACCTCCATTTAATGATTCCTTTAAATAATTTGCTTAACATTAATTAGCCTGTTTCAATACAAACAAATTAAGGCGATTGCACATTTGTCAGTATCTTTTTTTTATAGGATAAGGGTGACAAACGAGCACACAGTCCACCTGATGGTAAGTGGTTGCTGTGGCCCATAGACATCTACATATCTTCGCTTACGAATCTAAATGCAGATGCGTTGTCACCCGTGAGGACTAAGATGAAATGCCTCTTTGCCAGTAAAAGGGGTCTCCGGTTCTCTACACTCACCATACGAAACACAGCAGCGTTAAGCTGCTATTTTACGCTGGTTTTCTGTGAGAGCGTGGTCCTTCCCCGGTCGAGCCGACCCATTCGTGCTACAACTATACCAGTAATATAGCTGCAGTATGGCTCTACCACGTACAAAATCGTATTTACGGTAGACGCTGACCGAAAGTGTTCTCCAGAAAAACTGTCAGTCGTAGGACTGCTCGTCAGAAGTGAAAACTTCTTACCTTCACTAACTTGTGAACATTATTTTTATATATATTTGTATCTGAGCATGACTGTAATGCCAGTTGTGCTTTTTCCCCACCCTAAAAGTGCCCAATGTGTCTAAAGAATTTTTCACTTCAATAACGGTTCTCTTTTTTTTTTTGGAACGGAGTTCTTTTTTGTACTGTACGGATTTGGCGGATGAGGGCTAGGCGACAAAAAGTGTAAGATTTTTTCGTCACGCCCTTTCTGACGTAGTTTAGACGGCCTTGGCAGCTATAAGCAAGCGAGATGGAATAATATCCATCTCCCACGCACTTTTTCTGATCTTGCCATGAAAGAAATATTATTTTATTTTAAATGAGGCTTCATTTTAATAGACGCTTGTAAAATTTAATTGTATTTGTGTTAGCACAATGAAATAATTTATTATAAATAAATATACACTTTCAACATAATAGTATATGTATTCAATTAATATTTGTACAATGCACTCAATATTACAGTTGTTGTAATCACGACACTTAATTACACTTTGACTAATTCGATGCGTGTTCTCAAAATAGAATGCCTAAGAAACGAAGAATCATAATGCACCCTATTTTATAACATTTCCCTTTCCACTTGTCTTCCGTTGTGCACGAAGAGGGGCGGACGATGTTGCCAGTAATAAAGTTGCCAGCATTTGTTAATCAATAATATAATAAGTTTATGAATAATAATAATATACTACGAAAGGAACTTCGTTCCAAGCGAGTGTTCTACAACACTCACGCATGTTTTTTTTTTCTTCGTCGCTTTTCATTATCTTCATCCTTTTACCGTATATTAGCGGAGTAATAATATCAACTACCATATCGTACTGTGGTTGTCGTCAGAGACGACAGAGGGAAACTGAAACAGGAGATTGACAGCAGCATTTTACTGATAACAACTCCAAATTATAAGAATCTCCGTTTGTCTACTCGCCTGCCAAGCACGGCAACGACGGTAATATCCATTATGGTGCAATCTATGGAGTAGGTTTGTTCACGTTTGGACTTTAAAGGCTGTAATGGAAGGAAGGATCATCTAACAATAAGCAACTGACAAAAACATCCCCAAGTTTCATACCACACGTTCGAACTGAACAGAAATATACGAGTATATCATGTTGTCATATTCTTAAATTGTCATCTGGTTCGGAGCTATGTTCAAAATTTCAAGTCTCCAGTTCATTTGGACGTTAGTTTAAAATCATTTAATAAATTCGACCAGTACAGAGTACAGACAAACACAAAAGCGAGTTAATAAAAATGTAGTAGTAGTAATAAAAACGGATGCGATTCGGACAATACCGCACGTTTGGCGCGTTAGGGATGTACAATGCGGATAGGTGCACAATACTTTTTTTTATAACAGCAAACGAGCATGCGGCTCACCTAATGGTAAGAGATTCTACCACCGCCCATGAAAACTGCAACATCAGGGAAATTGCAAGTGCGTTGCCGGCCTTTTAAAAAAGAGTAAAGGATCTTTCTTGTAGAAAGTTCCTAAAAATCTACAATCTACTCATAACTATCAGCAAGTCGACGACTGCGGCGCGTACTGCTCTAAGGGCGAGTTTAGATGAGCGTTAACCTTAATGCAGCGCGTAATAAGCGAAGGTATGCGAGTCTGCATACTATTATTTAAAAAAAGAATTCTGGAAACATGCGCGTGTGGCACGTACGCTACTAATAAATGTGCGATCACCTTACGAAAACAATACGTATCGTGCGCAAAACCGACTTTCATTACAAAGCCAGAGAAAGCAAAGTTGCCATTTTAACATCGTTATTACGGAAAGAGGTTTTCTCTGTTTCTAATGCAGTCGCGTGGAAAGAAATTACTCATACGTACTTCGGTGTTTTTGTGACAAAACATGACACTGTTTTAAAAGTCGTTTCTAATAAACACTTCCTTTAGTGGTTTCAGAAAGCAAGTGTATACCAATGCCTGTTTAATACGTAGATATTGAACAATCGATTTAATAGAAAACTTTCTATTAAATCGATTAGATATATATATGGTCTTAATACAAAACGTGGTTTATGGATCTTAGGTTTAAAGAACCGTTGTCTCAATTCCATACTTTACATTTTCGTTCGCATATTTTCCACTGGACTCCTTTATTGAAACATACTCTAGTTTAAACTGGAGATTAATAATAAACTACTTTTTGTAATAAGACAGATCAGGTTTAATTGAGCAATTGAGCGTGATGTATATTGCTATGGAGACGCTATTATCATTTTTTCTCGAGATATCTTAGACGAAAACTTCACAAACATGACGTCCAAACTGCATACATACTTAAACAGACATCCTTAACAACAAACTATTTAGTTTACATACTCGTAGCTAGTATTTTTTTATTAAAATTAAAAATTTATATATGAATCTAAATGGCAGGGTGAGAAATTGTGTGATAAGAGAAAAGTGTAGTTTGCAAGATGATGTTGTGACCAGGATTAAAAAAGGAATGCTTCGGTGGTTTGGTCATGTACAAAGAATGAATGACGAAAGAGTGACAAAGCAAATTTATGTTGCCGAGGTGAACGGTAGAGTCGGAAAGGGACGCCCCAGGGCCATAGGGGAAATTTTATCGACTAAATTGGCGATATATTGAATTTAGAGTACTTTTAGGCGACGAGAATGTATGCGTAGGTATATGGATGTGGAGGAGGAGAGAGAGATGTGTTTCGTGCCAAATGGAAGTCCGTAGTCTCTGCCTACCCCTCTAGATGACAGGCGTTAGTGTTTATAGTATTTTATGTTTATGTTAAAAATTAAAGTGATAAACCATTTGATGGTAAGTAGCTACACCTGTAACAAACTAAATTTATAGAAGACACTAAAGATGCGTGTCACCTCTGAGCTCTGAGTACTAACATCGAAAGTCTCATGACCTGTAATTATACTGGCTCACTATACACTTCAGACTGTAAAACAGGAGTTTACGCACTGCTGCTAGGAATAATTAAGAAGTTAGTTGCAGGTTAGTTTTCCACGTGGTAGAGCCATGCTTCAGCTATATTAGTAGTATAGTTGTAGCACGAATGGGTCGGCTCGACCGGGGAAGGACCACGCTCTCGCAGAAAATCAGCGTAAAATAGCAGCTTAACGCTGCTGTGTTTCGTATGGTGAGTGTAGAGAACCGGAGACTCTTTTTACTGGAAAAGAGGCATTCCATCTTAGTCCTCACGGGTGAGGACGCATCTGCATTTTGATTCTTTATTGAGGATAAAAATGTGGATGTCTATGGGTCACAGCAACCACTTACCATCAGGTGGACTGTGTGCTCGTTTGTCACCCTATACTATAAAAGAAAGGTCTCGGTTTTGTACCGATTTGGGAGTATGTTCACTGCACATATTTTTGGATAGTCTGATTTATACTTAGACAATTTATATTCAAACACGCGGATTCAAACACTTCAACTGTAACAACACAGTACGTTGAGTCATTAACCCGGTAAAGAGTTCGCTCGGGATAGGCTTCGTCCAAATATTTGCTGTAATTCTACGCTTTCACGGTGCTCAGGCATTTAATAATTAACTAATATTCGTTATAACGTTTAATAATTGGCGTTATACAATTGAAACAGATAATGACATTCTATACAAGAAATATATGGAACCGAAACACATCACTGAATGATGATGTGGAATTTAATTACGGCGATAAGTTCCATATGCTGTCAGATGGTATCAAGTTAGCTAGAGATATTGTAACGTAAGCGCAAGCGTATACACAAAGGCATGTGGCACTGTCATCGCCCCATAGTAGCGTTTCAAACGATCCGAACAACCGAAGTCTAAATCACACTAACGAAGTTTTCGGACCACTCTGCATATATATAGAACAAGTTTCGTAATATCACACGAAGCGTGGCCTGCTCCATAGGCTAAACATCATGCCCAGTCGGAGATCTTGCCTTTCCTATCGACGATCAAATGCAATATACCTTACTAACCGTGCTCGATTTTAAAGCTTATACGATAAGATCAGATCTAGTCTTTGGATGCATTATCGGAGAGATATTCAAACATAATATATATAGAACAAGTTTTGTACTATCATACTAAGCGTCGGCTGCTCCATAAGCTAAACATCGTGCCCAACAGATCTTCCCGTTCCCATCGATGATGGTCAAGGGCGTAGAGGTACCATACACCTGTGACCGCGTATAAGATTGGATCTAGTATCGGATGCAATATTGGAGATATATTTAAATCTTGTGTGCTGTGATTGTGTCCTCAACACAACCAGATTTGAAAATCAATATAAGATTTTGGGTTTTGATATTTTTGTATAACGCAAACCTTGGAGCGAACGAGGTAAGGTAATTTTATTATCCGCCAAAGAAAAAAACGCAATTCAATAATGTACTTCACTGCCCTCCTAAAATGCTTAGTGTAGAAACTCATATCACTTGGAGCGTCTGCCAATTAGGATACTGTAGATTTACATCGCAAAGAAGAAGACAAGAATTTTAAAGACCAAATCTGAATAAGTTTTATATAAAGATAACTACTTAGTCCTCAATCAATATCTTAAAAATGCGCAACATACTTTTGATGACAAATTGATTAAATTTGTTCCGAGAAAAACGTGTGGGAACAGCGCGGCGCCAAGGCATCATCTTTTGCAGACGTGTCCGACCATAGCATAATCATGTAGTTTCCTATTACAAAGCAAGCATATTTTGTTCTCGCGTTTCACCGTGTGAATGTTGAGTCATTAGATAATAATCATCATCATCGTTAGCTTTCAAGTCCACTTTTGGACATGACATAAACTTACCAAGAAATTAAAAGTTACCACGCTTCCAGCCGCCCGTGCTCATTGCGTTGATCAGACGGGTTGTTAAGCAGAAAGCTGATTTATTTATTTATTATTGATTGTCACTCACCAACAAGTTATAAACAAAGGAATATTTGCCACTAGCGAATCGGCCCGGCTTCGCACGGGTGATTTCTGGATTTCAACGATGACAGGACCTAAAGGGTCTAATTGTGAATCTAAACCACTTAAACACACACAAAAATTATATCATATTCAGGCCAATCATCTAGGAGGAAATAAGTGACAAAGACACGTACAGAAGTATTATATATATATAAAGATATCAATATTACCTAACTATACAGAAATCACCGTCATCATTACAGTTCCTTCACAAGTCCACAGCTTTTTTTATAGGATAAGGGTGACAAACGAGCACACAGTCTACCTGATGCTGAGTAGTTGCTGTGGCCCATAGACATCTACATCTATCTTCGATTAAGAATCAAAATGCAGATGCGTTGTCACACGTGAGGACTAAGATGGAATGCCTCGTTTCCAGTAAAAAGGGTCTCCGGTTCTCTACACTCACCATACGAAACACAGCAGCGTTAAGCTGCTATTTTACGTTGGTATTCTGTGAGAGCGTGGTCCTTCCCTGGTCGAGCCGACCCATTCGTGCTACAACCAAATATAGCTGCAGCATGGCTCTACCACATAGGCCTCCCCCAATGAACGCCACAAAGCACTCTCTGTAGTTTCTGTGATGTTATCCTACACGGGTCTTACATGTTCATCGGACTCAGGGCTCGCGGCCTGTTATTTACCAACGGAGACTAACAATGCGCTCAGCACAAGATTATAGTGCCCGAATGTATGAGTAAGCACAATTGCACTCTATTCCCTCACTCTCATAGTCCGATTTGAAGGCAATCTGACACGACCGAATCCTAAACCGTCATAACATCATCTCTGTATAAGTATACTTTAGTGTAGTAATCGTATTACATACATAAAAACGTACGGTCGAACTGACAACCTTTTCTTTTTCGCAGTCGACTAATATTTTGAAAACGCATACTTTTTTCATCTATATATATATATATATATATATTTTCATCTATATATAACTACATTTCATCTTAATATTGTCTGATATTAATGTTAATTGTCATTAGAATCAACCCCTAATACTTATAAAAAATCTTTTTGTACCCGGACGCCTTTCAAGAGGATAGTGTACGGGAAAAAAGGACGAATAGCGAGCCTACGTTAATGGCTCACGAAAGTACCAAAGTAGAAAGTAAGTTGGAATTTTGTGAGTGGTTGTACATAATATAACAAATAGACTTAAGTCTGTTTTAGTGAAACAAAAGTCCTTACGTGAATACATTTAGCAAATGAGGTTTAAAAGGGCTAAAGCTATTTCGAAAAAACACCTGAGGACTCGTGAGCCATAAAATAGACATAGTGGTATTAACTTGTTATTACTACGAAACTTTGCATAGGTAGCTAGGTATAGTGTCACATAATGTATGTAATTAATGATTTCTCGCGAGTCACCTTAGTAGCTCTAGTAGACCACTGTGCTGTGGTGATTCTGTGACTCTGATTCGGTAGCTTTTTAGTTGCTTCAATCCGGCGTGAGCTTTGTATTTTTATTGATATTATTTTGTAATTTGTGTATTTATTTCAATGTTTATTTTTAAATAGTTAAAATGCTAGCAACGAATAAGCAAGTTCTTTATTATTTTTAATACAAAACATATAAAATTTTGTCGAACTGTTATCAGTACCATTCCTGTTTCTATTTAGGTATATAAAAAATAATGACGAAGTCTTATAAAGAGTTATTATGTTTAAAATATTACTAATATTTTCTTACTTACATAAAAACAGACAAGTGCTTTGAACTTTTGATTCTCCCCTCTGACAAGACGACCTCTAAATCATTCTTTTCAACTTCCCTTTTTCTAATCCTTTCAGTCCAATTCGTAGTAAGTAATATAATTGAAAAGTTTGTAAAATCGACTTCAATATAAATAAAATGAGAACATCATCAATGTAGTCGAAGTCAATTAAATACACATTATTAACCGTAATTCAAAAACTACTGGTCGAATCTTGATCAAATTTATATGGAACCACGTGAGAAGCACTGGCTTTCAAATAAAAAAAGAATCATCACAATCGGTTCAACCAGAAAAAAGTTATGAGGGAACACACATCCTCGTCCTTTTTTTGAAGTCGGTTGAACATCATAAAAGAAAACACTCTCAGAGAAAAACCTCTGTGACAGGCAGATAAGTGTTCTGTTTTTTTTTTTCTACGAAGCACTATAAAGGCGCTAAAACAAAGAACAGGCGCACCGATACGAAACAACCCGACATGATTGCATTAATACGCTTAGCTAATACGCATACGTCCATTATATCTAACCTCGTATTCAAAACCAGCAAGGAGAAAGTCGATAAAAATGCAATTTTTAAACAAGCACCGGAAGTTCCGTCGATATTCGCGGTTGTGGATATTATGAAATATTTTCAATACGATAAGTAATGGTGGAAAGAAAGATATTTTGTTATTCAACGTTCATAATGCAATGCACCGTGAAACCTGGCACATTTTCGGGAGGACTTAAAAGTTTAGGAACAACAAAAAATTTACTAAATAATGTGGGGTATCAATATAGTTCTCTCATTTGGTTGGGCTGTATAAATATATAAATGTAAACGAAAATGATAAATATACATAAATATCAATAAAATAAATAAATAAAAACCATCAGTTCATCATCATCAGTTTGAAGCTCTCGGCAGGGGATACCAAACGGACGGGGGTTAGGAAGAAAGGGGAAAGAAACCGGCGGATGATGCGGGCGGTATCGAGGAGCACCGCCTTCTGCATCTGAGTCAGGAGCGGTCCGTCACGAAGTCCCAGTCGCCTCAGATGACCTCAGAGGTTGATTGGGATTAGCCAGTTTACAGAAACGACCACAGGAATAATTTCGGTCGACAGACTACCCCACATGTCGGTCACCTCGTGAGCCATATTTATATCCGTATTTGTTCGCTTATCTGTTTTGGCTTTCACGAGGTTCTCGACATAAGGAATGGTAATGTCGACCAAAAATATTCTTGACTGTGCCCAGTCCATCAGGACAACATCAGGCTTATTCGCAAGAATAATCCTGTCTCTGATGATGGCTCGGTCCCAGTAGAGCCTGGCGCGGTCATTTTCGAGCACGGCTTCCGGCAAGTACTCATAATAAGGCAGTTTCCGAACCACGAGACCGTATTTCAGAGCGAGCTCCTGGTGTAGAATCCTGGCTACTAGGTCGTGCCTGTAAAACAGGAGATGGGCAGCAGTATCAGCAGTGGACTTTTGACAGGCTGTAATGATCGAATGAATGAATTATATGTTTGGAAGTATTCGAAATTTTTCATGATCAGTGAACGAGTGAGCACACTTATAAGAGTTTATAAAGCCATAAAAAACTTTTTATATTAAAACCACGATCTGAAAAACAACAATTTGATAAACAAACGAAATCATAAAAACCGACCAAGTGCGTGTCGGCCACGCACAATGTATTGGTAGGGTTCCGTAGTTGCCCGTCTCGTGAACTTAGAATGGGTTTTCTTGATACTGACTGCTATAGCGACTAAAAATTTGTCCAAATGGGACGATAGTAACGAAAGAACATATTTTCTAAGCAGACTTATAGGGAGAAGTATTCAAAAAAGATTTAACGTGTGTGTGTGTGTACTTATGTTAGTGTTGCCCAAATGCAAGAACAAGACGAGACTTAGCAAGTCTTGGTCTTGCGCTAATACACCCGGTATTGGTCTTGGTCTTGGTATTGCGCTCCCAGTCTTGGTCTTGGTCTTGGTCTTGCAGCAAGAGTCTCGCAAGTCTCGCAATACCTATTAGCCTATTACTTCCGCCGAGCTGGCGGCTCTGGGTTTACTTAGGTACTCCTTCAACCCGTTAATTATTAAGCCTTGAAGACAAGATCCAGATCCATTTTTACACATTTCAAGTGTTTTAAAAGTGTCTACAATATTTATCAAATATTCGAGCACTTTGTGTTTTAGAAACACACACTTCCATAAGTCGAGATTTGCAGTGAATTTATTGAACATGTTTATCTATTAGGTAATAATAATAATAGTAAGTAATTATTATAAACCCATATAGTTAATATTATAATAATTACTTACTAGAATAAATTATGATGATATCTATCTATCGTTACATCCCTTACATCATCCTTACATCTAATTACAATATTCCTTGCCAGATCTGCATAATGTATTCGTGTCCATTCTGAGCACCCGGAAACTTATTTTATTCTTTGGAACATGTACTCTGTGGCGGCAATCAAACAGTGTCAAATAAAGTGCGTGCGGCGCGGCGGCAACGATTGTATGCGATATCAAAAGTAGCCACCGGCACGTGTATCTTGAACTTGTAATTTCGAATAGCTGCACAATTTCTTTGACAGATTAGTATCCGACCTTTGATGACGCCGACAACAAGACGCCGCGCTCTATCACGGTGCCGTTGGTCAAAACTAGGGATGCACTCTTTTTTTCTTGTACTGGACATTTTCATTCGCTATGTATGTTTATGGTATTGTTTGTAATGCGCATAGGTCCAATTTTCCATTTTTTATTATATTTTTTTGCGTCTCATAGAGTCCCTAAGCGTATACCCGAACTCTTATAGTCCCTGAAACGATACTTAGTCCTAACTGCAAGACGCAAGAGTCTCGCAAGCTTAGTCTTGTTCTTGCGCAAATCTTGCACGGTCAGTCTTGGTATTGGTCTTGCTAAAAATAGGCGGTCTTGTTCTTGGTCTTGGTCTTGAAAAATGCAAGAACAAGACCAAGACTGTAAGACCAAGACCGATTTTGGGCAAAACTAACTTATGTACGCACGTAGGAAACAAAAAACTTGAGACAATTACCCACTGAAGTTGACGCTTTAGGTGTCAGTGTGCGCACGCATCGTAATAAATTCATGGTGTCGTTGTAAGGTGTCGGTGTACGCGCGCATCGTAAAAATTCACTCTCATCATTATTTTCAAACGCTCCAAAAGAAGTATAACTTCAAAAACTTTTCAATTTTGAAAATAATACAATCTACATTAAATCATTCACATGCCAAATCCATCCAAAAATGATTATAGTTCCTTATCCATCCATTACTTCCCGGCAGTGCAACCTTAAGATATATATGATCGTAACGAACCTTCTCGTAAACCACCACCGCGCTAAACTATTCTAAAGTTCAGCCGCGTAAACCAAGAGTACCATGAACGAAACTGTAGGCGTACAATAACTACTTACTAAAAAATAAGCGAAAGCGATCGATCTCTTGGCGATCGATTCACTCTCCCTACTTCACAAAGATAAACGTAAAAACGTAAAGCTACAGTACTGCATAAGTCGTTTTCTTAAAAAAATATTTATTACAGCTTACAATAACATTACATAGTTATAATAAAGCTATTTGTAGGTAATTTTATATTGAATTGTAACAAAATTCCAAATGTATTTTATAAGTTGGTAAATTATTACCCGTAAACTTGTTAAGTTTTTTTAGTTATGACAGTTTTCCTTTTAACTTCATTATATTACGTAGTACCATTATTTATTCTGTAATTATACATAGTACTATCGTGCAAAATAAATAAATTATCTATGTATGTATATATATATATATATATATATATATATATATATATATATATATATATATATATATATATTTATATATATATATATTATTACTAAATTACATTATTAGATTTCATTATTAAGTTAAGTTAAGTTTATATAGTATTTAAACTACTACTATCGTATTTGTATATATATATACCTCACACGATTGAATAGACGCTTAATACCTATAACTATGTCAAATTACAGCTTCCACCTAGTAGCACTTTTACAGTCTGTGAGTAAAACTACGGACGAAAGGACATGGCGAAACGTGTTTTTTAACTACGGAACCCTAATAACGATTTCAGATACTTGCATATTTGAAAACTGAATGTCTAAATGTGAGGCAAGAACCCCATAACTTCGTTCATCCGCAAACAAAATTATTTTATTGATATGTCGCCCACACCTACCTTCCTAATTTAGAAGTATGACACACCGATAACAAAGACACTAAGTATGCAAATTAGATATAAAACTCCAAATGCAAACAGACATTAACGCCTTCGTATTTGAATAAATGCGATCATCTATTCACCTGTGTATGTCTTCTTATACGATTGGGTGACAAACGAGCACACAGTCCACCTGATGGTAAGTGGTTGCTGTGACCAATAGACATCTCGTTAGCGAATCAAAATGCAGATGCGTTGTCACCCGTGAGGGCTGAGATGGAATGCCTCTTTTCCAGTAAAAGGGGCCTCCGGTTCTCTACACTCACCATACGAAACACAGCAGTGTTAAGCTGCTATTTTACGCTGGTATTCTGTGAGAGCGTGGTCCTTCCCCGGTCGAGCCGACCCATTCGTGCTACAACTATACTACTAATATAGCTGCAGCATGGCTCTACCACGTATAATGTATATGGTGAAATTAAAAAAAAATGATATTTTTTTCAATATACTCTTGCACATAACTCCAGCTCAAAATAGCAGTATAATGATTCGTATGGTGAGTAACGAAAACCGTAAGAAGGTTTTCTCAGGGGTGAAAACGGGAGACAATCAAGGACAATCAATCTTGATAAAGATGATAACGTTATTTGTGATTACATTCAATAAAATATGCTAGATGTTTCAGCCATCAGTTGTTTTAGCAATGTATTCATCATCATCATCATCATTACAGTCCTTCACAAGTCCACTGCTGAACATAGGCCTCCCCCAAGGAATGCCACAAAGCACCACATCTTGAGCCACCTACTTCCATCGAATTCCGGCATGTCTTACCATGTCGTCACTCCATCTAGTGGGGAGACGCCCTACACTTCGTCCGCCGGTACGAGGTTTCCACTCGAGAACCTTTTTCCCCGTCGATTGTCGGTTCTTCGAATTATATAGCCGGCCCATTACCACTTCAGCTTATTAATCCGTTGGGCTATGTCGGTCACTCTGGTTCTACTGCGGATATCCTCATTTCTGAGTTTATCACGCAGAGAAACTCCGAGCCCTCTCCATAGCTCGCTGAGCGACCTTGAGCTTCCTCATCCGGCCAGCAGTGAAGGACCACGTCTTAGTTCCATAGGTCATCACTGGCAACACGCACCGGGTGTATAGTTTCGTTTTCAAGTTTTGAGGTATACCTGACGAGAAGATATGCCGTAATTTCCCGAACGCTGTCCAGCCAAGTTGAATCCGTCGATGATCTTACGTAGTACTATTATAATTGCAAAGTATTCACTCACAGACAATCTCTGAAACATTTACTAAAATATTATACTTTTGCCGCATCTGTTGCAGAAGTGTCAACCGTTGGAGGTGGCGTGGCGAGTATTGAGACTGTTACAACGTGGGATGCCCCTGGCTGGATGGAGCGACGATCTGCGCAAGGCGACTAACAATAACAGTATATATGAAGCCGAAGATCATGTTTAGTGTGACACCTTGTGAGTGGCATATCCAGCAGCGGACTGCCCGTGTTAATCATGATGATGATATTTTTAGAGTTACAGTATAAGGACCCCTAATATAGTAGAATACTATATAATATTACAGTGTGGACAACCCTAGTACCAATACCCAAAATCTAACGTCTTAATAAGAATACGCGAGCCATGAAACGTGTTCATCAAAACATCGCACATTATATTTAATCTTCATTAACATTTATGTTGCATATATTTTAGGAACACTTGTCTACTTAGAGCTTAGAATTCGTAATATACTTATAAATAATATATTAATAATATTAATATAATTATAAATTTACTTAATCAATATCGATCCGTGGGGTCCACGTGCGTTGAAATTCCTAAAGGAACTCTATACGCAACTGGTTGTCGCTGCTGGTGATAAGAGGGCTGAGAGCTCTTTTCTCCCTCAAAAGGTAAATATAGCCATTCAGCAAGGAAATGCAGCCAGCGTTCTTGGCACGATACCACAGGGAGTAGGACTGCATGATAACTAAGTTATTAGTTTTAATTTAATAAAAATAAAATAAAAATAGTGAACGGCAGGGTCGGGAAGGGACGCCCTAGACGAAGGTTTATCGACCAAATCGGCGATACATTGAAAATGGGCCAGATTAGGAGTACCCTTAACCGACGAGCGTGTATACGTAGATATATGGATGTAAAGGAGGCGAGAGGTGTGTCAGGATCGCGCCGGAAAGGAAGTCAGAAAGTCCGTAGGGATGGAAGTCCAAATGGACAAATGGAAGTCCGTAGTCTCTGCCTACCCCTCTGGGTGACAGGCGTGAGTGTTTGTGTGTGTGTAGTTTTAATCTTTTAATATAGTTTTTTTTAATTGTATATATTTCAATGTTATAAAAAATTAAAATCAATATTGATCATAATATGCATGAATATTTATGTACACGTATTTCACTTAGAGAGCTATCTTAGGGCTATTGTTTAGCTAGCCCACACGCGCATGTTTACGAAAGTTCGGAAAGCTTGAAATAGAATGTCTGGATTGTTTCAGTTATTAAAACACGTCTGATGAAATTGGTAGTGGCCGCAGCGGAACTGTGGTTGCCACACATACTTCATAAACATAGGTAAATATAAAAGAAAAACGTGATAAAAAGTAATCATTTCTTGTTATATGTTTAAGCAGTAAGTGGTAAGACTTTTTTTTTCTGCCTAGAAGTCCGTCTGGGTAGGTACCACCTTCTTACCTATTTCTGCCGCCAAACACCAGTACCTGTACTGTTGTGTTCAGATCTGAAGGGTATAGAGAGCCAGTACAATTACAGGCTGTGAGGTATTCCATATTGGTGTTTAGAGGTGACAGCGCATCTGTAAACATGGACTGCATTGACAAATTTACCATCAAGTGGACTGTACGTTCGTTTGATCAATATGTTTTTATTTTTTTTTTAAATCCTAGTAAATACGTCTGATACGCTTTCCAATCTTCGGATACATCAGCACAGATCTTCAGGTGGGATATAGTCAAGCAAAGGCTATTCCCTAAACATTACCGATTATTCTAGAGTTACATTTCTCTATTCCTCAAAATCTATTATTTTTGAAAAATATATAAATAAAAGCTGTACCGCCCATATCACATAGGTAACATATTAATTTTTCACTAGAAACCCTAGAGCGTCAGAGAGATTTTCTGTATTATATATACAAAGGCTGAGCGTCAGCCATACCGCAGCAAAGCAAGCTCTCGTAATGAGTAGGCTTAAAGAATAATATATTTTGTTTGAGCTGGCTTCACGCAAAGGCATTTAGTACTTTACGTGTAGCGGATTTAAACTAAATTGTATGATTAAGTTAGACAGTAGTCCACACGTGTCATGGTGATCAAGGCATCACGGCATACTGTTTATTTTATTTCTTTTTCTTCTTTTTCAGCCAGTGAAAGTCCACTGCTGAACATGGGCCTCTCTAATATCCCCGGATTCAATATATCGTCATGCGATTTACAACCATAGCGCCAGACGTTTCGAACCTTTGACACTGCTGTCTGCCGCCACGCCGAACTGAATTTTTGTATTTGATTTATACTAACACCATGGTATTCGACCAACCTTGGGTGGTTTGAGAACTGTTGCAGATGCAATTTACTTTTTTTTTTTTTTTTTTTTTATAGGAGAGGGGGCAAACGAGCATGCGGCTCACCTGATGGTAAGTGACTACCGCCGCCCATGAACAACCGCAACACCAGGGGAATTGCAGATGCGTTGCCGGCCTTTTAAAAAGGAGTAGGCTCTTTTCTTGAAGGTCCCTAAGTCGTATCGGTCCGGAAAAATCGCTGATGGTAATCTATTCCACAAGGAAGTCGTGCGAGGAAGAAAACATCTTCTAAATCGCACAGTGGTGGACCGCCAATCATCCAGATGGTGTGGATGGTATCGGGAGTTCTGCCGCGATGTGCGTTCATGAAATTTGGCGGCTGGGATTAATCCGAACAATTCCTCAGAGCACTCCCCATGGTAGATGCGAAAGAAAATGCAAAGAGATGCAACATCTCTTCGCAGTGCCAATGAATCGAGCCGATCGGAAAGGGCTCGGTCGTCGACGATTCGAGCCGCTCTGCGCTGGATGCGGTCAAGTGGAAGGAGCTGGCACTGGGGAGCCCCTGCCCAGAGATGGGAACAGTATTCCATGTGAGGCCGAACCTGCGCCTTGTAAAGTTGCAGGCGGTGTGCCGGCATGAAATACTGTCCCGCTCTGCTGAGCACGCCAAGCTTTTTAGAGGCCAATTTGGCCTTCTCTTCCAAGTGACCACGAAACTGCACGTCACTCGATATGTCGACTCCGAGGATACCGATACTGGCTGAGGCAAGAAGGGGAGTGCCTTGAAACTGAGGAGATACGACAAAGGGGTTCTTTTTAGCGGTAAACGCGCAAACTTGTGTCTTCTGAGGATTAAACTGGACTAGATTTAGTCGCCCCCAATCCGAGACTTTGTCCAGCAAAGACTCGACTTCAGACACAAGTTTGTTCCGGTACTCGGCGACGTTTTCCCGAGAAATATTGGCCCGGCCGGTGTATAGAGCATCACCAGTGCTGTCATCCGCATAGCAATGAATGTTACCAGTTAGCAACATATCATTGATATGCAGAAGAAACAGCGTTGGTGATAGCACACAGCCTTGTGGAACACCAGCGTTAATAGGCTTGTAGTCAGAACATGCACCGTCTACAACGACCTTGATGCTCCGATCTGCAAGGAAGCTGGTGATCCAATTGCACAATTTCTCGGGAAGCCCATAGGAAGGGAGCTTCGAAAGAAGCGCTTTGTGCCAAACCCGATCGAAGGCCTTCGCAATGTCCAGACTAACGGCCAACGCCTCCCCCTTGGACTCTACTGCCTCCGCCCATCTATGGGTCAGGTAGACTAGAAGATCACCAGCTGATCGACCCCGACGAAAACCGTATTGGCGGTCACTGATCAGCTGGTGATCCTCAAGGTACCGGATGAGCTGGCAGTTAATAATGGATTCCATTATTTTGGAGAACAAGGAGGTGATCGCGATAGGCCTATAGTTGGACGGGTCTGAGCGGTCGCCTTTTTTAGGGATCGGGTGGACAAAAGCTGTCTTCCATGAGTTCGGGACAACGCCATGGGAGTAGGAGTACCGGAAAAGACGCGTTAGAACCGGTGCCAACTCCGGAGCACACGTCCTCAGCACAATTGGGGGGATTCCGTCAGGCCCACTCGACTTGTGGATGTCAAGGGAGAGGAGTGCTCTGCGAACCAAGCGCTGTGAGAATAGCACATCCGGCATAGAGCACTCACACCGCGGGATGGTCGGCGGTGTGTTCCCCCCGTCATCAACAGTCGAGTTGGACGCAAAAAGGGAGCCTAAAAGGTCGGCCTTCTCTTTTGCGTCGTGGGCCAGTGAGTCGTCCTCCCCTAAATAAAGTAAGAAACAATTCAATAAAAATAAATAGAATATAAAAAAACATACTTGCAGTTTACAGTAAATAACGATTAGCTAATACAGTGACTGCGGCGTTTAACGATCCTTATCCCACGGTACGAATTTGACGCATGGGGGCTAGGCGAGAAAAAGTGTAGAATATTTCTCGCACTTTTTCTTATTTTCCCATGAAAGAAATATTATTTTAAATGACATTTCAATTTAATAGATGCTAGTAATTCATTTATTTGTATTTGTTAATCAATAATATAATACGTTTATCAATAATAATATACCACGAAAGGAACTTCGTTCCAACCAAGTGTTCTACGACATTCACGCATGTTTTTTGAAGTTATACTTCTTTTGGGGTGTTTGGGAAAAATGATGACATTGAATTGTTACGATGCGCGCACACACCGACACCTAAAAACGACACCATGAAGTTGTTACGATGCGCGCACACACTGACTCCTCCCAAACACCTCCGACACCTCAAAGCGATAACTTCAGTGGGTGACTGTCTCTTAAGTTTTCGTGGGAACTGAAAACTATATCGTTCGTATATATAGTCGTATTATAATTTGATACCCGCCGGCACTACTACTAATGGTACATTTGAATTACTAATTGCATTATCAGCGTACCATTTTTTGTTTGAAGTTTAGCTTACAGACAAATAAGAACACTTAAAGATCTTCATACCTGATACGTTGGATTCGAGTACAAAAGCAAATTTTATGGTTTAATCGATTTCTTTTAGAGAAATTAGATATCTGTTTCCACCGTCGGGATAATTAAAAGCTGTTACTTAAACAATGGAACTGAATCTTAGTTGCTTGAAGTGTTTTAATTATCTTTTAAATTATTTCTTAATACCCACGCTCTCACAGAATATCAGCATAAAATAGCAACTTAATATTGTTGTTTCGTCTGGAGAATGTAGAGAACCGGAGCCCCTTTTTACTGGGATACGAGGCATTCCATCTTAGTCCTCAGGGGTGACAACGCATCTGCATTTTGATTATTAATTGAAGATAGGTGTAGATGTCTATGGGCCACAGCATACACTTACCATCAGGTGGGCTGTGTGCTTGTTTGTCACCCTAGTTATATTTAAAAAAAAAGCCAGGATTCCAACAGTTGACATAAATTCGATACAATCGTAACATCATTACCAAGTACTCGCACCGAAACCAAACTTCATGTATGTAGGTACCTATGTAAACACAGAGGCGGTATGAAGCAGAACGGTAAGCGACAGCCTCGCCGCAAACCTATTTCCGGTAAACTAAAAGCGCGATGCTGTGACCATGCGATAGTAATATTCGAGACTTTAAAGGGGATTTGGTGTTCGTATTACCAGACATTCTTGTACATTTCAATCTTGCACATTTAAAGCTGTTCCGGGTGAACGATCTTAATCTTTTACTTCTAGCGTAAACGGTGATTTTACCGCCATCTGTCTAAAACTATATGAGGTATTTTTTTAAATATTTTTAAATCGTATCGTGTGGGCAGTTTACATAGATACATTTCACAAGGACGAACATACAGACTCGGAACAATTCTTTGTAGGCCATACAAATACTTGTCCTGTGCGGGACTCAAACCCACGACCCTTAGCGCTGCAACTCATTGCTAAGCCATTGCTCCACGAAGCCGTCAAAGGTCGGCATTGCATATAGAGTGGATTTTCTTACGCCGCCACCATAAGCTAATTATTAACTTTATTATCACAAGTAATTTTGTCTGAAAATTACTGTTTTGTTACATCTATACTACGAGAATTAGGGTAGTTTAAGAGGCGAGCTGCAGATTAGTAATTAAACTCGTTCACGGATCCGTCGGCTTGCAATTAAAGGGGCAGCTACATTTTGTAAAACGGATTATCCGCTCAAGCCGCTTTTAAGCTCAAATTAACCGGAAAATCCGGGAACGTTCGTCGTCCTAAAACTAACGTACCGTTCGCAAAGCGCTAATTGTTATGCAGTTATTTTTAAATATTTTAATATAACTGTAAACTTAATAACAACATTCTCCAGACCGAATTTCAGACAGTATCAACGGCGACCAACCATTCGAGCAGAAGCGGATTACAGTGCCCAAGTCACTCTAATATTGCGATGAGACGGTAATACGACCCAGGATCAGGCGCAGAACAAACGGACTTAACGTGCATTCTTAGGCATGGGGGCGTAACACCGCCATCTTCCTGACTCCCTATATTACTGACAATTTCTTGTCAGAAAACCTAATAACCGATTTCAACCCGATCCGGGATTCAAACCCAAGACCTCAAGATCATCGGAAAAATTGATAAAATAAATGGTTTGTAACTATCTAAAATCTAAATAACACCACATTAATAGATCTTACCCAGGCAAAGTCGGGACGGTTCGCGTATACTTCGTAAAACTTTGTTATTATCAACAACAACTACACCTAGTTATTTTGTACCACGAAGGCGGACGAGTCCTCTCCTGTTTAGCAAAGGTCACATTAATTTATTACTTACAACACTGCGGAAAACTTCTCTCCATTTACTTTCCGTTCTGACGGCAATCGATAGTAATTGTAGACTCTCGAGCTTACGCAGACTAAAATTCGCCATCGAGATATAAAAATACACTTTTTTTATGGAATAAGGGTGACAAACGAGCCAACAGTCCACATCGTCACATCTATCCTCGATTAAAAATCAAAATGCAGATGCGTTGTCACCCCCGAGGACTATGATGGAATGCCTCGTTTGTAGTAAAAAGGGTGTCCAGTTCTCTACACTGACCATAAGAAACACAGCAGCATTAAGCTGTCATTTTACGTTCGTATTCCGTGAGAGCGTGGTCTTTTCCCGGTTGAGCCGACCCAATCATGTTACAACTATTGTGCCCTACAGGCACATTTGTGTGCTGGATTGGTGGAGAATAAAACCGCTGTGATATTTTTCTTTCTTCTATATTTGGTGTTTTCCTTGAGGTAGCTGGCCGCCGACTGTGTCGAACGACGAAAATCGCCCCTCTTTTATACCGCCTCGGGCTGGGTCAATGGATACGGCCGACGCATCGTACAAATGGCGTCGACCAATCAGCGCGAGGCGTGACAGAGCAAGTGACGATGCTGAGTCCCGTTACATTGTTTGTCTTAAGCTAGTTCTATATCTTACTGAGTCATTGTTTACATTGTTTACCTTAAGCTAGTTCTGTTATACAAAGTGACCAACTAATTTTATTACACAAATATAAGCTCTACACTATTATTTTCTTAACATAAAATGCTTATATCCTATCTAAACTATAATCTCTATTAATATAGATGTTTATCCTATCTAAGTACAAACTAACTATAATATTTATTCCATTAATATAAATGTTTTTGTCTTATTTATGTATCACTATTTGTTTTTCTCTTGTCCCGCACATCACTCCCGCCGTGCGACCGCGTCGCATCAGCTTCCGGTGCGGGCTCGACGTCCGTAGATAGAGGCAGGATCACAAGCTTCCTTACGGGCCGGCGTAGGACACCTCCCTTAGTTAGCACGTCCACAGTCCGCACGATATTGTCGGGACCCGGATATGTAGCGATGACTCTTCCTCGTATCCACACGTTGCGAGGCAGGTTGGGATCGACGATCTGTACGAGGTCGTCGACGCGTGCTGCTTGGCCTTGTCCGTGGGGCTCCCGCCGGTGTTGAAGCTCAGGGAGGTACTCCTTCACCCAGCGTAACCAGAAGGTGTCGGCTAGCCTCTGCGCAGCTCGCCAACTTGACCGTGAGAGGGCGTCTCGTTCGGTGAAAGTGCCTAGCTGTGGTACTCGTCCCGGTCCTCCCAACAAGAAGTGGTTAGGAGTGAGAGCTTCGGGATCCTCTGGACTGACTGAGACGTGAGTCAGCGGTCGGCTGTTGACGGTGTATTCCACTTCTACCAGTAGTGTCGTGAGGACTTCCTCCGTCGGATGACGTTCGTGCAACGTCGCGATAAGAGCGGTCTTGACGGAGCGAACCATTCGCTCCCAGGCTCCGCCCATAAATGGAGCTCCAGGCGGGATGTAGCGCCAGGAGATAGTCCTTTTTGCTGCTTCTTCTGCGGTCGCTGCGTCGACCGCCTGTCGTAGTTCCTTATCGGCTGCCTTCAGGTTGGTGCCGTTGTCTGACCATATTTCTGTCGGGCAGCCTCGCCGTGCGATCATCCGCCTTATGGCCATTACCGCGGAGTCAGCGCTAAGTGAGCCGGCAACTTCTAGATGTATGGCTCGCGTAGTGAGACATGTAAAAATGGCCACATATCTCTTTTGTCGAGTTCGTCCGACGGTCACCGAAAGAGGTCCGAAATAGTCCACCCCGGTGTAGGTGAAGGGGCGCTTGTGGTGAGCTAAGCGACACGTTGGCAGGTCCCCGGTTCTCGGATGCGGCGGTACTTGCGTCTTCATTCTGCAGAATAGGCATTTTCGTAGTATTGTGCGTACGATAGGGCGCAGTCTCAGTACCCAATACTGCTGCCGGCACTCGTTAACTGTGGCTTCTACACCGGCGTGATGGAGTTGCCGATGTATAGCCTGCACCCAGAGCTTGACTGTGTGATGATCACCGTCAATTATCAACGGGTTCTTGAATTTTTCCTCCATGTCGCAGACTGCTCGAATACGACTTCTAAGTCGTAGTGTGCCGTTTATTGACTCGACGCTGAGCTGGCGAAGGCGGCTCTCCTTATTGATCGGCTTCCCGCTGTTTAGGCTGTCTATTTCTTCCGCAAAGGATTCTTCTTGGGAGGATCGCATCAGAAGCTCTTCAGCTGTCTTAAGCAGCTCGGCTGAGACCATTAGCGGCTTTATGTCTTCTGGCGACCGCTTCTTTGTCGTCATGTGCGCCTGATATTTCACTGTAGCTTTGTTCTTTTTCCAAGTGGGATCAGCCTCTTTATTCTTCTTTGTTCGTTTGTAGTTGACTCTCTGTTTGGTGTTTCTGCAGAGTTGAATGAACTGTAGAACACGTGCGGTTGAGTATCGGAGTCGGTCCCAGTTGGAGAACTTCGCTGGATCAGGTAGACCTTCGGCAAGCCTCAATCTTCTTTTGTTGCTCACGTAATGTGTCCTTTCTTCGTCGGAAGGTTCTTCCGCTGTTGCTCTTGTGGTTTCTGTCGGCCAGAAGTCTTCTGTTAGGTATAAGAAGGCCCTTTGAACCATCGATGTTCTTTATTAAATGCTGCTGGTACGTCTCGTGTGGAGTCGTCCGCCACGTTCAGCTTTGTCGGAACCCAGCGCCAGTCGTTAACTTTGGAACTCTCTTCTATTGCTGCTAGACGGTGAGCCACGTAGGGCTTATATGAACGTGACCCTGTCCTTATCCAGGTTAGTACTGTCTTGCTGTCTGTCCAGAATACTTTGCGGTCAGGTTTCCTCTCGTGTTCTTCGACTACTGTTTCTGCGAGCCTGGTGCCCATGACTGCTGCCTGTAGCTCCAATCTTGGGATGGACGTCAGTTTTAACGGTGCCACCTTTGCTTTCGCCACAATAAGGGATAGGTGGACCTCGCCTACTGCTGTTACAGCTCTCCAAAAGAGGACCGCAGAATAAGCTGACTCGCTGGCATCGCTGAAGACGTGGAGTTCTAGGGAGGCCGCGTCACTGTAGTGAAGATATTGTCGCGGGATTGCTATTTCGTAGAGGCCTTCCAGATGCTCCATCCACATTTTCCACTGCTCTGCCAGGTCTTCGTCGATCTTGTCGTCCCATGCTGTTCCTCTACGCCAGACTTCCTGGAGGAGTTGTTTTGCCCTGATGGTGATAGGCGAGGCGAATCCGAGCGGGTCGAAGAGCGACATCACTATTCTCAGTGCTTCCCTTTCCGTCGGCTGCTTCCCTTCTAGGAGTGTTGAGGGTATTCTGGCTAAGTTGAGGTTGAAGGTGAGTTCGTCCGAGTGGATCTTCCAAACAACACCCAGAACTCGTTCCATCTTTTCTTCTGTTTTGTAGAGTTCCATGTCTTCTGTCTGGCTGTCTTCTCCAAGTGTTTCTAGGAGTGATGCTGAGTTTGATTTCCACTGTTTCAACTCGAAGCTGGCTTTCATGTGCACGGCTCGTACACTCTTCGTGATGCGTTTGGCATCTTCGAGGGTTCTGAAGCTGTCCAAGTAGTCGTCGACGTAATGCTTCATTATGATGGCCGCTGCGGCTTCTGGGTGAGTTTCCCCGTGCTGTTTGGCGTTTAGGTTCTTGACGTATATTGCTGTCGAAGGCGAACTCGATGCTCCGAAAATTAATGATGTCATTCTGTACTCTTCCGGAGGTTGGTTGTCTCGTCGAATCCCACGCCATAGGTACCGCAGTGCGTCCCTGTCTTGTTCTCGCAACTTGACTTGCATGAACATCTCTTTGATGTCCGCCGTAACCGCGATCATGTGTTGTCGGAAGCGCATGACGACACCTGGTAGCGATTGTAGTAGGTCGGGCCCTTTGAGTAGCATGTCATTAAGTGCCACCCCTTTGGTCTTGGCTGCGGCATCGTGTACCACCCGTAATTTCTCCGGTTTCATTGGGTTGACTACTGCAAAGTGAGGTAGGTACCAAGTTTTGTCAGCTGTCTTCTGTTTTGGGGCGGGTTCGGCGTACCCCTTTGCGACGAGAGCGTTCATTTGTTCCACGTATTTCTTCTTTAACGTGGGGTCAGGATCAATCTTCTTTTCTATGTTGAAGAGCCTCTTCAGCGAGTTTTCGTAATTGTCTGGTAACTTGACATCGTCTTTGCGCCAGAGAAGACCGGTCTGGAATCTTCCTTCTTCTGTCTTCGTTGTGGTCCTTTCCAAGATACGAAGTGCTTGTTCTTCTGGATCAGTCTTCGGTCTCTTGGGCTTTATACAAAGTGCGTCCATCTCGAAGTATCGCTTCACGAGGTCTTCTAGATTCTCCTCTGGATCTTCTACGATGTGTGACACGAAATCGATGTTCCGTCCGAAGCTTCGTGTCTGGCTGCCGTGGAGTACCCAACCTAGTGGCGTGAGAGATGCCACTGGGTGGTTCTTGTCTCCTTTTCTTACTTCCGATGTCAGCAGAAGATGCCAGTTATCTTGTCCGATCAGCACTCGTGGCTTGGCGTTTGCATATGTGAGATGTCCTTGGATATCAGAGAGGTGTTGACACTCCTCCACTAGATCCTGTGGGACCCGTTGAGATGAGACTTGCAGGTTCTTCACTGTGCGTGCTTGTATTTGTTCTTCATGATCGTTGAGCCCCTTTAGTTTGATGGTGACTCTCCTCGATGCTGACTCCGATACTTTCTTGTCGTTGATGGTTTCTATCTTCAGTGGGTCTATGGGGCCCGTTGCTCCTACGTTTGTTACTATACTATCGTCGACGAGCGTGACTGTTGAGCCGTCGTCCATCAACGCGAAGGTGTTGACAGCTCCTTTTGGTCCTTTGACCTGGATCGGTAGGATTTTTAAATATGATTGCTTCTTGACGGTCCAGGTTGAGTTGATGACCTCTGTTGCCCCTTGATTTTCTTTTGCTTCTGAATCTTCTGACTTCTTTTCGTAATGCAGCATCTTGTGGTGAGAGTACTTGCAGCTGTTGACATTACATGGCTTGGGTCGGCAGTGGTGTGTCTTGTTCCTATAGCGAAGACACCTGAAGCAGAGGCGCTTGGACTTGGCCATGTCCCATCTTGCATTTGCATCTAACTTCTTGAATTGTTCACATCCTGTGGCGTTGGTGTGCCCCGTATCTTCACATACGACGCATCTTGGTATGTATGTCTTCTCAGTCACGTTGTTGATCCTTTGAGTCTTCCTTTGTGGTGCGGCTGTAATAGGCGGTGTCATCTGTTCGGGCAGCGCGTAGGGTCCACACAGTTCTGCTTCCCTTTTGAAGAACTTTTCTATCTTGATGAGGCAAGGGTCTTCACGTGGCTGCATGGCTGAGAAGTCGTAGTACCTATAACGCAGAGTTGGCGTCAGTTTGTCTACTATTGTCTTCGCGAGTTCAGGATTGTACATGTAGTTAAAACAACCCAAAGTCTTCAGTGTCGCCACTACGTTGGAGATCTTGGTGGCGAATATGCATATGTCTCTTGGTGACTCAGTAAGGCGCGGCAGACCTCTAAGCGTCTCCATCTCCAGCATGGCTATTGACTCTGGTCTTCCAAATCTTGACTCCAAAGTCTTCATTACTTCAGCCGAGTGTGCGTTGGTCATAAGTAGGCCTTCAACTGCTTCCTTGGCCTTCCCTTTCAAGTTTCTTCTGAGTCGATTCGTATTTTCAACTACGCTGAATGTCGCTTCTGTCTCGTAGTAGGCGGCGCGAAAGGGTAGCCATTCCTGATGAGACCCGCTGAAGAATGGTAACTCGACGAACTTAGGTCGTTGGGCGGCGCTGACAGCCCGAGTGATGGCTTCAGCCAGGAGGGCTACTTCAGTTTGACCTCCCGCAGGTGACTGATGTGTTTCTTCGTGCCTTGGTTCTTCTGCGTGG
Organism: Parnassius mnemosyne; assembly: GCA_963668995.1. Classification (NCBI taxonomy): domain Eukaryota; kingdom Metazoa; phylum Arthropoda; class Insecta; order Lepidoptera; family Papilionidae; genus Parnassius; species Parnassius mnemosyne. The sequence continues at coordinate 7,935,029 of CAVLGL010000084.1, read as the reverse complement.
GCGGCTGTTGGTTCTTCTATGGCATGGTGAGGTACGTTGGTGATTGCTAACACCGGGCGATTCACTTGATTCTCCAACCAGTCGTCCACTCTTGTATTGTCTTCTGATCTTGAGTAGAGGGATGCGTCATCTTCTTCTTCCTCCTCCTCTTCTGAGTCTTCCCTTTCTAAGGCAGCAAGGCGTGCTGCGGCTAATTCCACTTGAAGGCGTAGTAAATCTTCTTTCGCCTTTGCAAGCTTGAGCTGCTTCGTTCTACTGCGTGTAGATCCCCCTCCACCTCCCTTCTTGCTGGGCGGGCGGGGTTCCTGTAGCCCGGTTTGCTTTGATGGACCGGCGGTGCTTCTTATGGCTCGCTTCACTGTAGAAGTTTCTGTTTCTCGGTGAGTTGCTCTGGTGACAGTAGCGGGCGGCTTCATCAGCTGTTTGGCCTTCGCACCCGCAGTTAGTGTCGTCGCCGCGGATGGTGTTACGGAAGGAGCGACGGCGCTGGCGGGGTGCGTGGCGGGGGCGGCGGTTGCGGCTGAGGCTGAGGTGGCGGCGGACGAAGTGGTCGCTGCGGTGGCGGAAGTCACGGTGGATGGATCAGTCGCCGCGGAGGTGTCTGTATACTCCGAAGTCTCCGTGGCGGTCGTCCCTGTAGCTGTTGATTCCGTACTGGCTTCCGCACTGGTGGTACCGGTCGCCGAGGTGGTAGCCTTGGACGACGACGGCTTGCTGCCCCTTCCCTCAGAGCGCGTAACGGCCATGCTGTCAGCTGACTTTTTCTTCGAATAATCTTGAGTCTTGAAAAACGATTTCCGAGGAGTCTTCTTAATTATTTTTCTTCAGGTAATTATTCCCCACAAGATCCGGCTCGAAGGACCATTAAATGCGCCCTACAGGCACATTTGTGTGCTGGATTGGTGGAGAATAAAACCGCTGTGATATTTTTCTTTCTTCTATATTTGGTGTTTTCCTTGAGGTAGCTGGCCGCCGACTGTGTCGAACGACGAAAATCGCCCCTCTTTTATACCGCCTCGGGCTGGGTCAATGGATACGGCCGACGCATCGTACAAATGGCGTCGACCAATCAGCGCGAGGCGTGACAGAGCAAGTGACGATGCTGAGTCCCGTTACATTGTTTGTCTTAAGCTAGTTCTATATCTTACTGAGTCATTGTTTACATTGTTTACCTTAAGCTAGTTCTGTTATACAAAGTGACCAACTAATTTTATTACACAAATATAAGCTCTACACTATTATTTTCTTAACATAAAATGCTTATATCCTATCTAAACTATAATCTCTATTAATATAGATGTTTATCCTATCTAAGTACAAACTAACTATAATATTTATTCCATTAATATAAATGTTTTTGTCTTATTTATGTATCACTATTTGTTTTTCTCTTGTCCCGCACAACTATATTGCTGCAACATAGCTCTGCCACGTATAAAACCATATACCATGAAACTGGGCACCTGTAGATGATAAGTAAAATTAAAGCCTATATACGTCTTAACGTCACAGCTGGGTACAAGAATACTGTAATTTCTGAAAGGGGTTTCGGGGCAAGAAAATGTCCGCCGCACTGCCCCAATGCGTTTTGGCGAACTTCACGTCTTCGCAATATTTTTATTTTTATCTTACGAAGATCCGCAGATTTGTTCACGATGTTTCCCTTTAAAGCACGTAGTTAATTAGCAGTTGAAATTTCAACTAAAAATTTCGATGGTGACGGAGGGGCACGTACCCGGGTTGCTCGCGTACTGAGAAATTTTAGTACGGTTAGCACCTAAACCACCGTGGCTCTTCCTTTAGATTAAAAGAAAAATAATTGACGCGCTTGGCAGATGGATTAGGGACCGCTGTACGAAACGTTTCGCAATTCGACGCCGCGTTCCTTCATCGGTCTATGTATTACTAATATATATGTACATATATACGATATCGTTATTCCGCCATCGGATCCTAGCATAGCTATGAACCATCGTCTTGACAAAACAATTAGGTATATTATATGAATATGAACCAGAGAATATATTATACTACTATACCTACTCACTGAATATGACCTCATACGGTCCAAACGTTCATGAACGATCACAACCGCTAATAGTCCCAACAATCATTTATTATTATTTTTATTTATTTTAACTTTTATGCACAAAAAATAAAATCGCACAAACGGCGATTTAATGCCTTAAGGCATACTCTCCCAGTCAACCATTATATATAATAAAAACAACAAATTCTACAAGAGTATTAGCAATCATAGTAACAATACTAAAATCCATGTTATATACGACAGTATATGACGGTAGTCGAACCTACAACTTTTTTTGCACGGGCGGGACTCTTTAACTATTAGACAATAGACGATTAAGTTAAAATAAAAAAAAAACGTAGCTATTTTTAAAAAAAGGTAGACAATAAAAAAGTTCCTTACAGATTTTAATTTTTAAAGAGGACATGATTAAACTAATATTCAGAAGCGAATTTTGTAAACTAATATAAAAAAGTAAAAATGAAAAATATCCAATGTCTAGGTAATTATTTCAAATAATATTTATTTGAAATAGGGACCGATTTCACAATAGTACAAATACTAAACATCAAAGGAGAAGTAATTGCACTTCAATTGTTTAGTATCTAGTCCCGAGATAAAAGGATCCCGGTATAACAAATTTGACGAAACCCTTAGTTCCACTTCAATAAACAATGAGAACCAGGCCGGCAACACTCGATAAAATGCTAATTGAGCGTAATTAGTTAATTTAAAGTGTCGCTGCCATGTATCTATCAGCAATTTACATATCACAAAGTACTACAGGTGAAAAACAAACAAGTGTTAATTTTTAAACGCCTCATCGGTGCCGTTTTATTTCATATAACAAATTGTTTTAGATTAAAAGGTATAATAAGCCTTTTCGAAGGACGATAATTTTGCTCAGACAACTGTGAGTGTGTTCTGAAAGGCCCACTTTTCCGTATTGTACCTGTTTTTATAACGCTCGTTCGTAATATCGATTTAAAATTTCGAGTTATTCGGTTTGAAAATCGAAAGGTAAAGCCTCTATGGCGTGCTTTATTTTAACATACTTTTATAAGTAAACTTGACTCGTATGTATAATTGTATGACTGTATGGCAACTTTTGTAACTTCCCGAGTAACTAGAGACTTGAAACTTCAAACATAGCTTTTTTTTAATTGTATTTTGTATTTATTACTCATATTGATCAGGATTAAGATAATTTTATTATATTTTACTTTTATTTCTGCTATTTAACCTCCATCGCAAAAAGAAGGGTTTTATATGTTTAACGTGTGTATCTGTGTGTCAGTCTTCGACATCGTAGCTTCCAAACGGATGAACCGATTTAGATTTTTTTTTTGTTTGAAAGGTGACTTGATTGAGTGTTCATAGCTACGATTCAAGAAAATCTTCTTTCGGGGTTTTTTTTAAATTCTAATTTAATTTATACCACATTCTAATTAACTCACTTTCTTCTCTGTGTGTGTCTGTTCGGAATTAATATTTGTAATATTGCGATTCTTTTTTTTAAATTAACTTACTCGTGATCTAGAGACTTCAAACATAGCTCAGAACTGGTGATAAATATCGCCATATTCAATTATTTAGTTTTGCTTCCCTACGATATTACAAAAATATTCAAAGATGATTAAATGAAAGGTAACTTTAGTAATATTTATTACACGGGACAGTCCTTGTGACGAACGTTAGCATAGCCAATACACGACTCCTCGCAGCGCAACTAATTCAATAATAAAGCAATTTCAGCACTGCAGAGAACACCCCGCCAAAAACCGCACCATGTTCATAGCACGTGTCAATTATTACAGCTGAATACGCTGAAAGTTAATTAAATACCAAACAAACTGTTACAGAGCGATTTAAGTAGGTCTATCTAGTTTAACTATCACATTTTTTCCACACGTCCCGGGTCAACTGGGACAGAGGCATTATGGGAAAGACATTAAGTCACCCTTTGTAATTCTGGTGTTATAAATAAGTATATTTAATACAATTAAGTATAAATAAGTATTTTTTTACCGTGTAGTTGGGATGTACGAATATCCACAACCCCATATCATCCCGTAGGTTTCGTAAGAGACGACAGAGGGAACCAAATCAGGAGATGGGCAGTAGCGACTTCCTAATAACGACTATAAATAAAAAATTGTGGTTGCCAGCCCGCTTGGCAAACGTGGCAACTATAGCACATATTATTTCCCTATAAAGCAATCTATGGAGGAGGCCTATGTTCAGCAGTGAACTTTAATAGGCTGTCAGGGTAAATAAGTAATTAACATAATATCATCATCGCTCGTAATGATACCGAGTGTGTGATGGAGGCATAAGGGAATTCCATCTCATACTTCATCATGTAGGTCTAGTGAGAGTCCACTGTGGAGGCAAGATCACATGGCCCGTGATTGATGTTTTTTTTTTTTATTAAATACTATCAATACTTTTCGACCATTATAGTGATATCTATGTTACAGATGGTGAAAGACAGCAGAATAACATCTAATTGGTGCTATTAAATATAGACAAAAATTCTTCTTTACAAGTTCATTAATTATAAAATCATAAAACTGGTCGTTTTAATTTTCATTTTAAGTATAGGATTATTTATCGATTTTATTTTTAACTTATTAAATAGTTTAATGTTATTTAAATTATTATGTTAGTTTTATTCCATATTTTATCGTTGTTTGTTTTTAATCCAAATTGTTATCTAATATTCTAAAATGTTTAAATTCAAACTCTACAATATCAAAATTATATTTTAAGTTACAGAGATTTGGACATTGTAGAGTTTATAGTCGAGATTGTCAATTAATACTGACTATAGAGTCTGGTCAGCATATTTAAAATGTGAAGCAGTGTAAGGCTCGAGGGCGAAAAGGAGGAGGTTTTTTATAGGATAGGGTGACACAACAACAAGCACACAGTCCACCTGATGGTAAGTAGTTGCTGTGACCCATAGACATCTACATCTATCCTCAATAAAGAATCAAAATGCAGATGCGGTGCCACCCGGGAGAACTAAGATGGAAAACCTCTTTTCCAGTAAAAAAGCTCTCCGGTTCTCTACACTCACCATACGAAACACAGCAGTGTTAAGGTGCTATTTTACGCTGGTATTCTATGAGAGCGTGGCCCTTACCCGGTTGAGCCGACCCATTCGTGCTACAACTATACTACCAATATAGCTGCAACATGGCTCTACCACGTATAAACTCCATTCGACTGTATTTTTTATGTGTTGCCTAATGACTTTTTTCTAGGTTTCTTATTTGAAAACTGATGCTTCTCATGTGGTCCCATTTAAATTTGATCAAGGTCTGATCAGTAGTTTTTGAGTTTATATTGAAATCGGTTGTACAAAATTTTTAATTTTTCCACTTGTACAGTACACTAACAAAACGCTATTACGAATATTCCAGGGTTTCTTTTTACATAAAGAAGCGACAAACGAACTCCCAGTCGACCTGATGGTGAGTGGCCACTGCAGCCAATGGACACCTGCATCCAAATTCAAATAAAGAAGGCTATATCACTGAGGACTAAGATAGAATATCAAGCTGCCTCTAATAATACAACACACTCTCTATACTCTATAGACCACGACACGGCAATTCACGCACTACTATTGGACAGAATTAGGTAAAAAGGCAAAAATAGGTATGCAGAAAAAGTGTCCTTTCACCTAGGTTACACCCAATATTTTGAGGAAAATTCGTTATTGTGATACAACACCTTAGATCCCATTTTTGTAAGTTATTTTTATTGGGGATCGCGTGGCCTAGTCCCTGTCAAAGTATTGTGATCTAAGCCTCCGAACTGTAGAGCACCGAAATAACATTACAAATGTTAAATACATATTATACTTTTGAACTAAATTAAATTGTTGGGTGGGCATAGGGGAAGATAGTGTCCCATTTAGAGTTCGTAAACCCTCATTACACGTACAACATTGTGGCTTACCTCGAGTGAAATAAATAAACATATTCTGTGTAATTTGATGACTATATATCGTACTAAATACCGTCAGGTAAGAAAATACATTGATACATATGTGCACCTTAGGACCTTAATTCACCCTCAGAGGTGACCACGCACGGTTACGGACGTCTAAAAACATCAATAACCACTTACTGTCAGGATTCTACTCCTTTATAAAACGACTGGCAACGCTCCTGCAATTTCTCAGCTATTGCAGATGTTTAAGGGTCGTTTGCCTACTCTTCAATAAAAAAAAGCTTGTTCGTCAATTGAACGTTATAACGAAATATTATTCGCTAGTATTTAAACGTTCGATAAACGGCAGTCAATAAACTAGTGGCAGTTTGGGGTTAGTTTGGGGTTGTTGAATTGCTAAAGTCTAGACAAACAATGTGGGGTCTCTGTACTGTGTATAATATACAACCTGGCAAAAATAAACCACGCTCTTTGACGTGTAATATGTACGATACTGGTGTTACGAGCTTGGGGTTCGAATCAATTAAAAACTGCAGATTATATATATATATATATATATATATATATAACCCGCTAATTACAACTTAAAACTACACTAATAATAAAACACAATTGTAATACTGATCACTTTGGTTCGCAGTTATTTCGCTTCGAAGTATTCTCTTGTATCACCAATTCAATACTAACTCGGTCGTAGTCCTTATATAGGACGTCAGATAGTTTCCAGAACCTTCTACTGTAGAAATATCTAGAATGTTCGAGTACATATCGGTCCCGAAATTTCTAGATCTTGACTCTCCTAGTTCTGCTACTCGACACTAGAGGGCGCTAGTGGTAACTAGTGTTGCCATCTACAAGACATTAATAGTAGCGCGCAACACCGGACTTATTATTACTGTATGAGCTGTAATATATACTACGAGAATTGGAATTGCGTATTCATCTTGAGACAACTTATAATCTTTGCTTTGAGTTCTCGCATCTTCCTATCACTATATGAGCGATTTAAAAAAAAATCTAGTATAATATCACCGAGGCGAATACACGCGTAAATGTAAAAAAGGCGGGACCTCTTCAAGAAAATTCCGAGTATCCACTTATTCGTATTCCGCCTTTTCTTTATTACACATCGAACTCATTCCCAAATTAATATAAATATTTTTCGGTAATATTTTTTATCAACGTAAGATCCTAACCATTAGACAATTACGGCCATTCGCTGACTAGTGCCGGCTTAAGAGAATCCACTACCCCATGTCATATCGTGGGTGTCGTAAGAGGCGACAGTGGGGAAATGAAGATGGGCAGCAGCATCTACCTAATAAAAAAATTAAAATTATAAATAACTGCGGTTGTAAACCACGCCCTCCAGCGCAAGTAACCCATTGCTAAGCCACTGCACCACGGAGCCGTCAGAATATACTAAATTTAAGTCTTATATGTAACAGAGTCCATTGTATATCTCATCCCTCAGGAGTTGTAATAAATAAACAGACAATGGAAGTAAATACTACATGAATATTCGGGTGCAGCCAACCTTTCATTTGCAGAGGACGCTATAATATTATTACAATGACGTAAAGTGTCGTAAGCATCGTCAATATTGGATGAAGCCACAAATTCTCTACGACTGGGAGATAGCATATATGTACTGTTAATTATAGTTATAGTCTAATAATAAAGTTGTGAGCCGTGGTAGTTCGGTGCTTAGCGCTCGCTTTAAATTTCACAGTACGCGAGCAAGCCAGGTTCAATCCCCACCGGCACCAATGAAATTGTTAATTGCAATTTTAAGTTCTGATTTACCAGTTTTGTTCGGCGGTGAAGGAAAACATCGTGAGGAAATCTGCATGTTTAAATAAAACTAGTTTTTATTTTATTTTATAGGATAAGGGTGACAAACGAGCACACAGTCCACCTGATAGTAAGTGGTTGCTGCAGCCCATAGACATCTACATCTATCCTCTATTACAAATCAAAATGCAGATGCGTTGTCACCCGTGAGGACTAAGATGGAATGCCTCATTTCCAGTAAAAAGGGCCTCCGACCACCTGCACTCACCAAACGAAACGCAGAGGGAAACCTCTACTTCATGCTGGTATTCTGTGAGGTCGTGGTACCACCCCGGTTCGAGCCGGCTCAATCCGTGCGACAGCAAAAGCTGCCACGTGGCTCTACCACTGAAACTGGTATTTGATTTCCTCTTTGTGTATCGATGGTAAACGCCTGGGTTCAAATTCTGGATCAGGCCAGAATCAGTTACTGATTTTTTTTGTCGAGAAATTCTCAGTCAGGGAATCTAGAAATTGGCGGTGTTTCAACCTTGTGCTTCGGAAAGCACGTAAAACCGTTGGTACTGCGCCTGATCACTCTCCGGTCGTGCCGGATCACCTTCCCATCGGAGTATTAGACTAAAAAAAATAGAGAATGCATCTGTGCTTGCGCACACACTCGTGTAATACTGTCCTGGGCAGATGGCTAGTCTCCGTTGGGACTGGTCGCCGTGACCAAAATTCGGTCTGGAGGACATTATTAGTAATTGTAGAAATAATATGTGTAGGAACTTTGAAATAATATTATATTCTAAATTTACAACCTATAATGCGCAATGTGGCGCAGCTTTGGACAGAATTATACTAACAGCGCGACACAGAAAATACATAAAAATGTTAGACTAACTAAATAATTTTGTACTGTGATGACAGTAAAGCTCAACCTTTCCGCTTTACGTTCAAAGTGTGCAATACATAATCACCAATATATTTAGTTTTTTATTGAACAGGTATAATATTCGTCTTCACTTCCTATATACTATACATTACCTTTAATGGTCTCTTACTATATCTTACAATGTGTAGATAAGAAAAGCTTTATTTCCGTGCTCCTTTCGGCAATAAACACGATCTTTTCGTACCTGAAACAATTATTTTCACATTTATTTATGTAAAATAAATCATTCTCCAGAAGAGTGAGTAACTGTACTATCCGGCATGTTTTTTTTTTATAGGATAAGGATCCACAGTACACAGTCCACCTGATGGTAAGTGGTTGCTGTGGCCCATAGAAATCTAAATCTATCCTCGTTTGCGAATCAAAATGGAGATGCATTGTCAGCCGTGATGACCAATATGGAACGCCTCTTTTCCAGTGAAAAGGGTCTCCGTTTCTCTACACTCATTATACGAAACACAGCAACATTGAGCCGCTATATTACGCTGGTATTCTGTGAGAGCGTGGACCTTCACCGGTCAAGCCGACCAGTTCGTGCGACAACTACATTTTACGTAAGTTATCACTGGCAACACGCACTAATTGTAGCTGAGTAACTGATATAAGCCCAACGGATCAGTACTCTGAATTTGCAATAGGCCGGCCATGTTGTTCAAAGAACATTTCTTCTCTATCAGTTGATCGTTTATTGGTGCACGAAATCAGATCTTCAGACAGAAGTGTAAGTGTCACCACTATACCTATCCAATTTCCATCGGACGCGAAAACCTAGTGTAGTAAGATAGTCCCAAGGCAACCCCGACAGTAAGCCGCCCCGACCCCGCACTCGACCTGCTTGCAGGTTGTCGACCCCTACGCCTTATTGAGCTGTCACACGTGACTATTGCACGTAAGGGATTAAGACGTTCATGGAGGAAGTTTTTTAACTTTAATTAAACAACGCGGGGAAGAAAACTACATTTCCATCTTAAGGATAGAGGACAGAGGTTCACATAATGATTTCTTACATTTACGCGAACACTGCACATTAAATTAAACAAATTTTTCCGTATTTTATCGCGTTTAATTTTAACTGTTTTATTCCCGACTTTACATAGGACAAACAAAACAGTGGTAGAGCCACGCGGCAGCTTTTGCTGTCGCACGGATGGGCCGGCTCGAACTGGGGTAGTACCACGACCTCACAGAATACCAGCGTGAAGTAGAGGTTTAACCTCTGCGTTTCGCTTGGTGAGTGCAGGTGGCCGGAGGCCCTTTTTACTGGAACTGAGGCAATCCATCTTAGTCCTCACGGGTGACAACGCATCTGCATTTGTATTTATAATAGAGGATAAATGTAGATGTCTATAGGCCGCAGCAACCACTTACCATCAGGTGGACTGTGTGCTCGTTTGTCACTCTTATCCTATAAAAAAAAGATCCTATAAACCTCTTATGGACCAAAAGTCTGAAATAAATTCATTTTATTTTATTTTATAATAGCTGGCGTAAAAGAACATATATGAAACTGACGTGAAGGACGGACGCTACGGGAAGTCTGCAGTCTATGAACATAATCAAGATCGACCCTGCCATTACATTAAATTTGATAAACCACAAATAACACAATAACACCGATTACTACCAGGGATTCGCGAAGCTATTGATTGAAATTAAAAACATCCTCATTTCAATAGAGAAGATGGATGGGTGCTACCACATGATTTGGGATCCTATAATTAATAGAATTAAATCCAAACCCATACCACTGCAAGATTTCAAGATAGTGTAAGCTCATTCTGCGTAGATGGGACCAAAATTTAATATTCAAAAACTGAAGGTAGTCGGGCTAAGTATGACATCGGAACGTCAGACATCTCAGTCACCCAACCATGCTGTAAAGACTTACAATATTATTGTAATCTATATTGAAATGAATCTTGTAATCTAAATTTAATTTTACGTAGTAGAGCCATGATGCAATTATATAATGGTTGTAGCACGAATGGGTCGGCCCGACCGGGGTAGAACCACGCTCTCACAGAATACCAGCGTAAATAGCAACTCAATGCTGCTTTGTTTCGTATGGTGAGTATAGGGAACCAGAGACACTTTGTACTGGAAACGAATCTTTCCTTTTAAGTCCTCAGGGGTCACAACGCATATGTATTTTGATTCTGAATTGAGGATAGACGTAGATGTCTATGGGCCACAACATCTACTTACCAATCCGTGGACTGTGTGCTCGTTTGTCACCCTTATTCTATAATAGCACAATAATAGTAAAAATATTACAATGAAACTCTTACAAACGTTTACATAATTTTCCGTTAACTCGCTCGATAAAACCGCACTTACAGAAAAGAACATCCCACGCTACATTCCAGTACATAACTAAAAAAAAAACAATTACAGTGTTGTGGCTTCGAATAAGCAATGTTCTCCTGGTTGGTCAAAATCGTATTACCATAATAGCCTATGTAAGTCCACAGCTGAACATAAACCTTCCCCATAGAGTGCTTCATACGGGAGGATTTTGCCAATGTTGCCAAGCTTGGCGGGCGGGTTGGCAACCAACGTTTTTTTATTTTTTTGTGTTGTTATCAGGAATATATATATTCTGTGTTGTAAGCAGCCCATCTCCTGTTATGATTACGCTCTGTCGCCTCTTACGACACCCACGGGACGATTTGGAGTAAATAAATATTCTGACACCTCCACTACACGGTAAAAAAAATAAACATAATCGTGTAATAAACAAAATATTAAAAATAAAAGCTGACCTCAAAGAACTAAGAATTAATTGGTGTCACATTCTGAAGTCGAGCTAACTCTTAAATAGTGTATACATCCCCAATTTAGAATTTGAAATTATTTTATCCTTTTTTAGCAGACTTCAAACAAAAGATGAACAATTTCTTTTATAGTGTACTAGCTGGTACGCTGCGCATTGCTGCCACAGAAAAAATAATTGACGAAATATCGTTTTAAATTTCGAAGAGTTATATTGATTAAATTGAAGTTGAGTGATCAAAACCCCTTTTTTAAAAATAAAGATAAAAAAAGTTGAGTGCTTATAACTTTCCAATAAATTTGTCGGTACCATACGCGCGCCAACTATTTTAATTTAGTTGTAATGCCTTTAACCTTGTCACAAGTGCAAGCAATAAGTTGACAAAGTTTTAGCGCAATCTGATGAATGTATTAAATTAACAACAAAAAACAAGTATTAAATTTTATATAGGTACTAGCTGTTCCCCGCGACTTCGCCCGCGCGTAATTTCTTACGATTGGATTTCATGGGTTTTAACGGGTTTTTACTATACGCATATAAAAGTATATACGGTACTTATAACAAAAACACAATTTTTTAAATTATTGTCTGTCTGTCTGTTTGTTCCGGCTAATCTCCGAAACGGTTGGACCGATTTTGACCGGACTTTCACTGGCAGATAGCTGATGTTATAAGAAGTAAGTTAGACTACTAGAAGTAACTTAGGGAACAGCTAGTAATAAAATTAAAATTGGTAAATCCAATTGAGCATGCCTTAAGCGCATTAAAAAAATTGCGTATAACATGATTATACGGAATTTTTTAAAGTACTGTAAATACATTTCGACAGCACTATCGGCTTCAACACCCTCGAAAACCATGAAAATGACACCCACGATGAAAAAAATGGTACCTAATTCAGCCGCCATCTTGGATTTACATTTCGACAGCACTATCGGCTTCAACACCCGCGAAAACCATGAGAATGACACCCATGATGGAAAAATTTATACCTATTAAAGCCGCCACCTTGGATTTATATTTCGACAGCACTATCGGCTTCAGCACCCTCGAAAATCATGAAAATGACACCCATGAAAAAATTTATACCTATTGCAGCCGCCATATTGGATTTACATTTCGACAACCCTATCGGCTTCAACACTCTCGAAAACAATGAAAATGACACCCATGACGAAAAAATTGATACTTCTTACTTTTAGTACGTAGTACTATTATTTATTCTGTGCTTTTAAAATATTGTAATAAAAAAATCTCTCATTATTATTATAATCAAGTATTTAAGAAATTTGGTTATTCGAATATTGAGTATTTGTACAAAGATCTTTTTGAGCCGCTGCAAACAACCGAAACAATATCGACTCACGACGGCGACCGACGCCGAACTGAGTGACGCAGTCTCTATTCTATCTATTTAGTAATAATTTTTCATACAAGGCTGTTGAATACACCGAAAATTTCGCCATTTCGCAGTCGAAAAAAAATTGTTATAACTAAACTAAACAAAATTAAACTGCCATTTACATTCCATGGCTTCCCACATGATAGATGAAGAGTTTTAAAAATATATTGAGCTGAACAATTGATATTTTCAAAAGTTATCGTGTTTACATGCCTTGCGGACTTGATAAATCCACACCATTAGCCGCTAAAACCCCTTTTTATTTAAAAATAGCGGTGCTGACACTCGGGTTCGAATCCCGCACGGATTTGATGTTCGCCTTTGTGCAATTTATGTTTTTAAGCTGCCTCCACTATACAGATAAAATCCTAGTATAGGAGTGTCATTTTTTTAAAGAAGAAAAAATAAGGAGCCGTAATGTGACATAATATGTATTTCTTTTTGTAGACGCAATCGACCCATTACATTAGATTACGTCCTCTGATACTAAGAATCAATCTATCAACAAACACCTTCCTGCATAATCTGGAAAAACGTCTTTCTCCACCGACCACAAAGTGCAAATTTCTACGGAGAGCAATCCTCACAATGCCGCCAACCACGTTTATCATACAAACAACACCCGCTTCGGAAACAATCTCGATTTAGATTCGGCTTTCGTCACAAAAACTGATTTCGTAATTGCATTGATTATTACACTGCTATTGTATATTAAGGGTAGGCCGTCTTTCGTGATAATAAATAAATAGATTCCGGTTATTTGATAAAAGCGGTTTAAATTTCACAAGTCGCTTTAAGTTATTATATCTAGCATTACATGATGCGGCAGTCCAAAGCAAGGCAGAGACCCACTCCAAAGTTATTTTTATTTATTTAAGACTAGCGAGCCGCTCCGGCTACACCTGAGTAGAATCTATAAACGTGGCGTTATTTAGCTTTCAGATAATCATAAAGGACCATTTATTTATCAATTTTTGGATTTCTCAAAGAAAAACATGTTTTCAGATAAAATATAGCCTAGATCAATTTTGGTTTTGTTCTCTATCTGTTCGTGAAGTTTCATTACATTCCGAAGACGAGGACGGACAGAGACAGATAGACAATTTTTTAAATGATTATTCATATCTTAATAACACGAAAATAATGCCCACAGATCAATAAAAGGCAGTTATTAACAGTGGTATATATTTAACAGTGGTAGAGCCGAATGGGCCGGCTGGAACCGGGGTAGTACCACGACCTCACAGAAAACCAGCGTGAAGTAGAGGTTTACCTCTGCGTTTCGCTTGGTGAGTGCAGGTGGCCGGAGGCCCTTTTTACTGGAAATGAGGCATTCCATGTTAGTCCTCACGGGTGACAACGCATCTACATTTTGATTTGTAACAGAGGATGGATGTAGATGTCTATGGGCCGCAGCAACCACTTACCATCAGGTGGACTGTGTGTTCGGTTTTCACCCTCATCCTATAAAAAAAAAAAGTTATTTCGTTATTACAGGAACATCAACCGCTCCGCCCCGGCTTCTCCTGGGTAGTTACCACTTCATATCACAATATGGGTTGGTGGAGATCGAGTAAAATATCATCAACAACCATAAAATAAGGAATGGCAACAATGTCAAATATGTGGTGTTGTTTCGCTCTGTCGCCGCCTAACACCTACGGGATTAAATTGGTTAGTGGATATTCTTACACCTACACCACATGGTTCCATTCCAGTCATGAATAAATCAAATTCCTAAGTTTAACCAACAGCAATCGACTGCACAAATTAGTAGCTATAGCCAGCTAAACCTAGGTAACCTAGGTGTAACCGCACTTCGGCTTTTATTTTGCAAGGTAACACCTCATACCAACTCTATATTGATACTATAATGATGTAAAAGAGGCGAGAGAGGTGTGTCAAAGTCGTGCCAAATGGCAGTCCGTAGTCTCTGCCTACCCCGCTGAGTAACAGGCGTTTTATTTTTAGAGGATAAGGGTGATAAATGAGCACGCAGTCCAGTAGTCCGGTAAATAGTTGCTGTGGCCCATAAACATCTATATCCATCGTCAACTACGTAGTAAGGACTAAGATGCCCCGTGTCCAGTAAAAAGGGTCTCCGGTTCTGTACACTCACAACACGAAACACAGCAGCGTTAAGCTGCTATTTTACGCTGGTATTCTGTGAGAGCGTGATCCTTCCGCGGTCAAGCTAACCCTATCGTGCTACAACTATACTACTGATATAGCTGCAGCATTGCTCTACCACGTACAAACACGTGAGTGTTTATGTGTTTTTATGTATACATTCCGTGTAGTGGCGGTTAAGAATATCCACTACCCCATATCTTCCCGTGGGTGTCGTAAAAGGCGACAAAGGGAAACAGGCACGAGATGGGCAGCAGCATCTTCCTGGTAACGACAAAATACAATAAAAAACTGCGGTTGCCAACCCGCTCGCCAAGCGTGGCAACTATGGCAATATACCCCCCATAATGAAAGTTACGAAGAGACGGCCCCCAGTCCCCGGCGGCCCCGCTATTCCTGGCTACGGTGGCGACCATGGTAACGGCGGGGCAGGGGGTGCTAAGAATCTCCGGTGGAGGTTCGGTTGCCACCTACAACGACTCGACCTGGCAACATACAACGCACGCACCCTGAGGACTGACGAGAAGATTGTGGAGCTGGAAGAAGAGATAGACAAGTTACGCTGGCATATTATAGGATTATCCGAAGTCCGAAGAGAGGGGGAGGACACGGTAATCCTCGAATCCGGCAACTTGCTCTATCACCGGGAGGGCGACCATCTGTCCCAAGGAGGTGTCGGATTTATCGTCCACAAGTCTCTCGTTAACAACGTTGTAAAGATTGAGAGTGTGTCGACGAGGGTTGCGTACCTTATACTCAGAATCACCAAACGGTATTCGCTGAAGGTCATACAGGTTTACGCACCAACCTCGGCACACCCCGATCAGGAGGTGGAGGAAATGTATGAGGATATCTCTAGAGCCATGCATTCCTCCAAAACCCAATATACGGTGTTAATGGGAGACTTCAATGCAAAACTAGGCACAAGAGAGAACGGTGAGCTGAAAGTGGGGAAATTTGGAATAGGGCAACGGAACCCAAGGGGCCAGCAGTTGGCCGACTTCATGGAGAAAGAGGGACTCTTTATGATGAACTCTTTCTTCCAGAAGCGGCCCCACAGGAAGTGGACCTGGTCGAGCCCCGACGGTTCGACAAAAAATGAGATTGACTTCATTATGACGACCAGACGACAACTGTTCAGTGATGTCTCAGTGATCGCGAGGGTGAAAACCGGCAGCGATCACCGAATGGTTAGAGGCACACTGAACCTAAACGTTAAGTTGGAGAGGTCTCGTCTAATGAAGTCAACGCTCCGTCCCCCTCGTGCTCTAATCCAGAGTCCCGAAACCTTTCAGCTCGAGTTGCAAAACCGTTTTCAGTGCCTAGAAGACTGCAATGAAGTGGACGATTTGAATGACAAGCTCGTGGAAACTGTCCATGCGGTCGGAGCTAAGTTCTGCAAGACCCGCCGCAGAAGAACACAAAAACTCTCCGATCACACTCTTAATCTCATGGCTGTTAGACGGGAGATGAAGCTACATTCTTCAACAGATTTGACAGCATACAGGCAACTGAACAGACAGATCTCCAAATGCATGCGGCGGGACTTACGCAACTTCAATACAGCTTGTATTGAAGAAGCGATCGAGCGGAACCAAGGCTCCAAAGTCTTTGCCAGAGATCTGTCTGCCAGAAAGAGCCAACTGTCAAAGCTGAAGACCGAATGTGGCAGCATCGTTTCCGGGGCACCTGAGATTTTGAGTGAGATTGAGAGGTTCTATGGGCAGCTGTACACGTCATCGTTGGAGCCACACGCAAGTGTGAGTAACGATCCAAGAGCGAGTCTTATCCGACATTATTCCGATGATATCCCGGACGTCAGTCTGAGCGAGATTAGAATGGCTCTCCAGCACCTTAAAAACGGCAAGGCCCCAGGCCAGGATGGAATTACAGCGGAGCTTCTGAAAGCGGGTGGAAAACCGGTACTTGAAGTCCTTCAGAAGCTCTTTAATTCCGTCCTCCATGGTGGCATTACACCAGAGGCGTGGAGCAGAAGTGCGGTGGTCTTGTTCTTCAAGAAAGGCGACAACGCTCTCTTGAAGAACTACAGACCGATTTCCCTTCTGAGCCGCGTATACGTGCTGTTTTCGAGAGTCATTACGAATCGTCTCGCGCGCAGACTTGACGACTTCCAGCCTCCCGAACAAGCCGGTTTCCGAAAAGGCTTTAGCACCATAGACCACATACATACCCTTCGGCAAATTGTACAGAAATCCGAGGAGTACAATTTGCCACTATGTCTGGCGTATGTGGACTATGAGAAAGCCTTTGATTCCGTCGAAATTTGGGCGGTGCTGCAGTCCCTTCAGCGATGCCAAGTTGACAGTCGGTATATCGAAGTGTTGAAGTGCTTGTACAGTAGGGCTACGATGGCTATCCGAGTACAGAACCAGAGTACGAAACCTATCCAATTGCAGAGAGGTGTAAGACAGGGTGACGTCATATCCCCGAAACTCTTCACCGCTGCATTGGAAGATGTTTTCAAGCTTCTGGACTGGAAAGGATACGGTATCAACATCAATGGCGAGTACATCACTCACCTTCGATTTGCCGACGATATAGTCCTTATGGCAGAATCGCTGGAGGACCTAAGCACTATGCTCAATGACCTCAATAGTGTTTCCCAACGGATAGGTCTTAAGATGAACATGGACAAAACAAAGATCATGTTTAATGTCCATGTCACACCTATGCCGGTAGTTGTTGGGAACACTAAGCTCGAAGTTGTTGACGAGTATGTTTACCTGGGACAAATAGTCCGACTAGGTAAGTCCAACTTCGACCGAGAGGTCAATCGACGGATTCAACTCGGTTGGGCAGCGTTCGGGAAATTACGGCACATCTTCTCGTCAGGTATACCTCAAAACTTGAAAACGAGACTGTACACCCAGTGCGTGTTGCCAGTGATGACATACGGAACTGAGACGTGGTCCTTCACTGCTGGCCGGTTGAGGAAGCTCAAGGTCGCTCAGCGAGCTATGGAGAGGGCTATGCTCGGAGTTTCTCTGCGTGATAAACTCAGAAATGAGGATATCCGCAGTAGAACCAGAGTGACCGACATAGCCCAACGGATTAGTAAGCTGAAGTGGCAATGGGCCGGCCATATAGCTCGAAGAACCGACAACCGATGGGGAAGAAAGGTTCTCGAGTGGCAGCCTCGTACCGGCAGGCGAAGTGTAGGGCGTCCCCCCACTAGATGGAGTGACGACCTGGTAAGATTTGCAGGAAGTCGATGGATGCAGGTGGCTCAGGACCGTGCTTTGTGGCATTCTTTGGGGGAGGCCTATGTTCAGCAGTGGACTTGTGAAGGGCTGTAATGATGATGATGATGATGTATACATATATACACCTCTTACAAAAGTTGGCTGTGGCTAAGTTGGCTGAACCATTAAAATCCTTTACCCATGAACGTCCTCGGCTACATGTGGTTACAATTAAAAGAAAACGCTCGTAAAGCGTGTGCCCTTAACATCGAAGTCAAAACAATGAGTCAACGTATGTGCTTTCGGCACACAATGCGGCGACCGTGCGTGCAAAGCAATTGGGTTTACGACTTGCTTACGCGAAATCAATAACCAGGTCAATATTTGTGGCAATCCACTGACGGCCTTTCGTGCCAGAAAATCATGGGAGCGATAATTAGAACCTGTATTTCCATTCTCCATTAATCAAATTAAGAAACGGCTGAACCGATTTTGACGGGACTTTCACTGGTAGATAGCTGATTTCATAAGGAGTAACTTAGGCTACTTTTATTTTAGAAAAAAAATTAGGGTTCCGCGCAAAAACATAAAAACCCTAACACGCGGACGAAGTCGCGGGGAACAGCTAGTACAAAATATAATTTCAAAGCTGTCTGACGGCTCCATGGGGCAGTGGCTTACCAATGAGTTGCAGCGATGGGGGCCGCGGATTCGAATGCAGCATGAAACAAGTATTTGTATGGCCTACAAATAATTTTCCCGGGTCTGGATGTTTGTCCTTGTGTAAACTGCCTCCTGGATGCAGGTGGCTCAGGACCGTGCCTTGTGGCATTCCTTGGGGGAGGCTTATGTTCAGCAGTGGACTTGTGGAGGGCTGTAATGATGATGATGAAACTGCCTCCACGATACAGGATAAATCCCTTAAATGGAAGTAACTTTAAAAAAAATTCAAATACCAAGGATGTTAGTCACGCAATTTCTAAAATTTAAATAACAATAGCTAGAACGATAAACAGAATTTAAAAATACATTAAATAGAACAATAAACTTCATTAGGAAACCCGTTGATGTTGTTAATAGTGACATAACTATAAAATCTATTTTAAAAGAATACTATGTATATAAATATATAGATAAAAAGGAAAATTAAATACAAACATTAATTTTACACAAAATTATTCACATATAATTAACATGTTAATCAGAATATATTTTACTTTTAATGAGCAGGTAAATGCTATCGAGAAGCCAACAAGAAGCCTCGCACTTGTTTAGGATATTGTTAATTGTTAATTGAATGAATGATTAAAATATACTTAGCTCCCTACTGCAAATGCTTAAAGTACTTACATTACAACACATCGCAATAATTAAAAAAAAAACTATCCAGATAAATATAAAGTTCTTGAGTTTAAAGTAATGTTTCTTTTAAAGAGACAATATTTTTACTATAACAAAATTACATTAGTTTATTGCTAGTTAAATTGGCAATCCATACAAATAAATAAAATTGAAGTATCTGTTTGTAATGTCAAAATAACAGCTTTTTACTAAATGCATATGAAAGTATATACGCTACTTATAACAAAAATACAATTTTTAAAAGTTTTTGTCTGTCTGTCTGTTTGTTCCGGCTAATCTCCGAAACGGCTGGACCGATTTTGACGGGATTTTCACTGGCAGATAGCTGATGTCACAAGGAGTAACTTAGGCTACTTTTATTTTAGAAAAAGAATTAGGGTTCCGCGCAAAAAATTAAATCCTTAAATTACACGCGGGCGAAGTCGCGGCGAACAGCTAGTCTTGAATAAAACATTATTTTAGATTTTTACGCTCTGTATTTAAAAAAAATATTATGTATTTTTTCTAACGTGACTTAAAAAGGTAACAAGCATTTACTATCGTCGTATCATTATATATATATATATATATATATATATATATATATATATATATATATATATATATATATATAGCTCAAAGATTGGGTATATCTACCAAAGTTACCACACTTGCCTGCCAAGTTTTTTATTACTAACTAGCTGTTCCTCGCGACCTCGCCCGCGTGGAATTTACTACGATTTTATGGGTTTTAATTTTTTTTTGCGCGCAACCCTAGTTCTTTTTCTAAAATAAAAGTATCCTAAGTTACTCCTTAACATCAGCTATCTGCCAGTGAAAGTCCCGTCAAAATCGGTCCAGCCGTTTCGGAGATTAGCCGGAACAAACAGACAGACAGACGGACAGACAGATAGACAAAAACTTTCATATGCATTTAGTAAAAAGCTGTTATTTTGACATTACAAACAGACACTTCAATTTTATACTGCCCATCTCCCGAGATGAGCGTTCCCCTCTTTCGTCTTTATGACACTTGCGAGTAGAAATGGGAAGACGGATAATCTTCTGCCGCCACCGACCGGCTGGTTTATGTACATTGCGGGTACTTATATTATTAGTTATTTACTGCTAAAATTAAATTATATAAGATAAACAGAATTATGCTTGATTGGTAGTCTATGAAATCTGTTGTAACGACAGTGGACGTCTCATATGTGGTCATAGATTATATACAGACTTCCCGGAGAGCCAGGTGTTTCATGTCTACTCTTTTATTCTACACACGAGCATTTAGGCGCTGCACAAACTTGGACACTTTTTGTTACCGACACGGCACACCATCACAGGACACCGTAGTTGCTGTGTGCGGTAGCGGCAATCGGACACAGTCGCCGGTTGTTACTTCTGGTCACTGGTAACAATTGCTTGCTTGTTTCCCGACAGTTTCACGATGTATGTCGATGAAGAAACATTACCTTTGCTTGTTGTGTTGAGTACACGTCGACGTAGACGTCTTCGTTTTCAATATTTATAGGCAATTAAAGCACGTCAATGACGACTTAGTTTCCAGTTACCTACACCGAACACTTTTTGATTGGCGATCGGTATGTGTCAAGTGGAAACAACTGGACACAAAAAGTGTCTGCTTCTGCGCAAAGAATGACTGATTTCTAAAATAAATATTTACTGGTAGCTTGTATCCCCCACAAGACACAAAAGTGTCTACGTTTGCGCAACGCCTTACAGATCAACATGTTTTCATATATTTAAAAGCACTCACAACACATTACTTTATATATTCGTAAAAAATAGTTCTATGCAATATATAAAATTCACGTAAATATCTACTACCAGTCTAACAAAAAAAAAATGTCTCATGCATAGTGTAAAACAAAGTCGCTTCCTGCCGTCTGTACGCTTATATCTTTTAAATTTGTTGTGTGTTTGAATGGGCGAAATACTAGATGGTTTAGATTCACATTTGGATCCGTTAGGAGGTACTGTTGTCCTGCTGTGTCCCGAAATCACTCGTGCGAAGCCGGGGCGGATCGCTAGTAAATAATAATAAATAAATATTGCAGATACGTTACCCGCCTTTAAAAAAAAACGGTAGTTTCTTTTCTTGAAGATCCCTTAGTTCAATCGGCCAGAAAAAATCGCTCGTGGTATTCGATTCCACAAGGAAGTCGGCAAGGAAGAAGAGAAAAGTTGATTTTAATGAAAAGATATTAAAAGGAATCAAATGTGTAATAACTAATAACCCTCTAATGAATAGCCCTATACATATTCAAATAAAACCTACTTATCAAGCACAAGAGATGTCCCCTCTCGTCCGTGTCGTAACACGCAGGCAAGTTTATAAAGACGTGCGTGCTTCTCCACAAGCGTGTCTAATTACCTCGACGCAACACGGCTAACGGAACGGCCCTGTATGTAAGACTGGACCTTGCTTTACGTTGTGTAGTAAATTGATAATTCGTTAAAACTAAAATAGGAAATCGACGTCGTAGTCGAAAAAAAAAGAAATTAATCCATGAACTTGTGGATGGTTGTGTGCAAATATTTATTAAGTCATTACTCCAGCTTCTACTAGTAGATACGATCCATACGATCATTAAAAATTGACATCATCTCATCTCTTACGTATGTATATACATATATCTTAGAAAATTTGGTTAGATAATGTTTGATGAGGAAGCTCAATGTCGTTCAGCGAGCTATGAGAGGGCTATGCTCGAGGTTTCTCTGCGTGATAAACTTAGAAATGAGGATATCCGCAGTAGAATCAGATTGACCGACATATCCTATAGGATTAGTAAGCTGAAGTGGCAATGGGCCGGCCATATAGACAACTGATGGGGAAAAAGGTTCTCGAGTGGCAGCCTCGAACCGGCAGGCGAAGTGTAGGGCGTCCTCCCACTAGATGGAGTACCTGGTAAGACATGCAGGAAGTCAATGGATACACAGGTGGCTCAGGACCGTACTTTGTAGCATTCCTTGGGAGAGGCCTATGTTCAGCAGTGGACTTGTGACGGGCTGTAATGATGATAATAGTGTTTCGGTCTGAAGGGTATTGGGAGTCAGTGTAACTACTAGGCTGTGAAGCATATCCATCTTAGTTCTAAGAGAAGACAACGCATCCACAATAATAAAATATATATTATTTCAGCTTAAGAAATATAATTTGTTAAGTTCTCAACCATGCAGGTTTCATCGCGATGTTTTCATTGGTGCCGCGGGGGAGGGGGGAAAGGGCAAACCTGGGTTATTCGCGTACAGTAAAGTTTACAGCGAGCGCTCATATATACCGCCACATGATATTCTTGTAGAAATACAATATATAGGTGTATCGATAGGAAATACCAATATATCGCATCCCTACTGTTTGCAATGCAACAAAGTTTATTCTACGATCCGAGCTACAGTAATTGCAGGTACGGAACACGTACGTGAGAATATCTAACTAAAAATCTTGTCTAATGTCTAAGTCAGCACTAACGTACAATACCTGCCTTTCCAATCGCTGCAACATACTCTACTCAAGAAACTTACATGCGGTACAGCTCTCCATTACTCAAGAGTCCTGATGAAAGGGGTCGGAGAGTTCTTAATACGTGTGGGAAGTACGTCACTTCCGGCCGACATTGCGGCGTCCCTTTGCGTTAAGATGATTTGAAGATTAAATAACTTAGTGAAAACCGACTATATTTAGAACTGAAAATAGCAATCACAAGGTTCAGTGGTTATATACCTATAGTAGGGTGTAAAATCGATGGTCCTAAATTCTATTAGCAATCGGATCCAATTGTGTAAAAACACTATACTTCCGAAAACTTGGAGTATATTTTTGTGAAATTGAAATTAGTTAAAATAAATGATCATTAATGATTATTTTAAAAGTTACTTAAAACAACATTAATAAATTCTACCCAAATGAAGCCGGGGCGGATCACTAGTATAATCAATGAATGTTTCTTTATAGGACTTTTTATCTGATTACGATAAAACTTTGGTAAGTTGTTATACGTTGGTATAACGCCTTCTATATGTATAGAAGGCGGTATGGTATACCAACTCGCAAATGCACACTAAAAGTTCTGTATTCCTGGCCGCTCACATATGTTTGAATTGCGAATGTTATATTTTTTTAAAACATAAGAAACTTATAAATTGATTAACATATTTTTTGGTAGAAAGTCGCGAATCAATTGTTTTTTACAGTTCCGGTTTTAGGTAAACAGTTGAAATTTTTACAGAATGTGTATTTCTGTTACCGCTAAAGAAATAATAAAAAAAAATAAAAATTAAAAAAAAATTAAAAAAAAATTAGAACCCCCTACGTTGGTACGGAACCTTTCATGTCAGTCAGACTCGCATTTGACCGGTCATTTTTTCATCACAAGTTGAAGTTCGTCAACCATAGAAAAAATGAAATTAACGCAAAAAGATTCTAGGGCGATAATTTTTTTATGATTTTAAAAGTTCACTCTACCCTCGAGATTGCACTGCTGGTCTTCAAAATGCTTTTGGTAGAGAAGCAATTCATTTGAGCACGGTAAGGCGTTGGTACGCAGAATTTGATCGTAGCCTTGTTTCTCTCTATTATGAAATTCATGAAGGTCGATGCTCAACTGAATCCGATCACTGAGGAAAGCAATTTATTGTTTCCAATTTATTTTATTAAGTTAACTAATGTTTAGTTAAATTAATCTAAATTTAAAATTTATTATAATCGAAATAAATGTCGCTTAATACAAAAATATACACTGTAAATAAAAAGACGAATAATAGGCGACGATTAAAAAATGTTATAATACGACTTCGGCTAATAAACTTGGGAAACGTTGAACAGTTCAAGCGAAATGCGATCAAAACTTCCTCATGTTCAAGTCTGAAGCTTGGCTAATTCTATAGCGCTTAGTTGATCTTTTTTTTTAATTTCTCCAAAATGTTGACTGGTTTAAGCGACAAAAAGTACTCAGATATTAACGAGACCCGGATAGATCGTCAAAGCCGACCAAGATCCATTCTGTCTTTCACCCGTCGATATAAAGTAAGTACTCTTATACATGGTAGAGCCACGCTGCAGATATATTATGGTTGTAACACGAATAGGTCGACTCATAGGACCACGCTCTCACAGAATACCAGCGCAAAATAGCTTAATGCTGTTGTGTTTCGTATGGTGAGTGTAGAGCACCGGAGACCCTTTTTACTGGAAACAAGGAATTTCATCTTAGTCCTCAGGGGTGACAACGCATCTAAATTTTGATTCTTAGTTGAGGATAAATGATGTTTATGGGCCACTGCACTTACCATCCAGTGGACTGTGTGCTCGTTTGTCACCCTATTCTATAAAAAAAGGTAATACAATTTCTTCAAGAAATATAACGATCTTTAAGAAAACAATCAAATGCTCCACTCGTTGGACTTTCAACTTTACCATTACTGAACAATTACCGTACTATCAATAAACCAAACGTTGATAAACCTATTTCAATGTTGATTTAGACGACCGCTAGATAATCAAGCTAACGGTTACCATTGCGACGTTCTATAATAATCAATACGGTGTTAGATCTGCTTTATTAAATAAAAGCTATGCTCGCAGCTTCTGATGATTTGTTTTTATTTCGATAGAAATTTCAAATATGACGATAAAACGTAAGTGGGGTGAAACAGAAACAGAAACTTTTTTATTCAATATATAAATAATAATATAAATAATACTTATTGAAAGTCACACTTTTGTATAATTGCCACTGGTTCGAAAAAAATCCTCTGTCCTGGGAAGAACCAGCAAGAAACCCAGTGGGATTTTTTTAAAATAACAGCTTACAATCATGTATGTTACACAAATTAACAACACAACAAATTAGAAATAGCTTGGTAGCGATCACCTCATTTCCAGGGGTTATTATCATCTATAAATTCTTTAATATTATAACATTATTTTATACAAACTTAGTTTAATAAAGTTTTTGAACTTTGAGCAAGTCAAATTTTATATATTTTCTGGAATTTTGTTGTAAAAACGTATACATCGCCCCAAGAATGAATTACTGACTCGATGGAGTCGAGTAACTGGTACTACTAGCTTTCTCTGTTCCTAGTATTTACAGAATGAATATCACTTATTTTTGAAAAACTACTTTTATTTTTGTGTCGTACATTACATTTTCATAAATGTAATGAGATGCCAAAGTTAATACATTAATTTCCTTAAATTTTTGTCGCAGCGACTCTTTAAGCTTTAAATCATAAATTGCTCTTATGGCCCTCTTCTGTAAAACAAATATAATTTCAGTGTCAGCTGCGTGTCCCCATAGCAAAATACCATACGACATTATACTATGGAAATAACTAAAGTAAACTAGTCTAGCTGTTTCAACACTAGTTAGATTTCTAATCTTTTTTACGGCATATGCTGCAGAACTAAGTATGCTTGCTAGTTTTGATATATGGGGCTCCATTGAAGCTTCGCGTCTAATGTGATTCCAAGAAAAATGGTGGTTATCTACAAGACTCAGTTTCTCCCCATTTAAAATTACTAAATTTAATTGTTTGACATTTGGAGTCATAAATTTCATACATTTCGTTTTAGTGCCATTTAAATGCAAATTATTAACATTGAACCAATTTACTAATTTAGATAATATAGCATTATTTACTTCGTCATATTTTAGCAATTGTCGACTTAATTTGAAAATTAAAGAAGTGTCATCTGCAAATAATACTATATCATGGTTATCCCCTACTATGTAAGGTAAGTCATTAATGTATACAAGAAACAGAAAGGGGCCGAGAATTGAGCCTTGAGGCACGCCCATTTGTACCATCGACCCGGAAGAACTCATACTGTTAATGACAACTTTTTGCGTTCTCTTACTTAAATATGAAAAAATTAATTTAAGAGCATCACTTCTTACAGAATGGCTGCATGCTGAATGATGAAGTTTCGAATTTAAAGAGATGGAAGGAATACTTTGAAAGCGTGTTTAAGAATGAAGAATCGTCTGAAGTAAGTGAAATAGAAATTCCGGAAGAATTGGAGAGAGGTAGGGAGATAAGTGTAGATGAAATAATGAAAGCAATGAAAAGCATGAAAGCAGGTAAGACAGCCGGATATGATAGAGTATCACTCGAAATGCTAAGGGCTGGAGAGGGTGTGGTTGCAGGCCTGCTGTACACCTTGTTTAATTTATGTTGGAAACTGAAGCGGGTACCGGAAGACTGATGCAAAGCCGTTATAGTCCTAATATAGGGTAAGCAGTATAATGATTGGCACTTTAAGCGGATTTCTACTTGTAAGTGGTTAATTCTCGTAAATAAACAAATTTGTTATATTTTTTATTGTTTTGTTGGATTTTAGTTTAGATAGCCATAAATAAAATAACGCATTACGTTTAAAAAGAAATGTTTAATTAATTTAAAAATATAATAAACCTTTTTCCTAGGGAATGTTACAATCATTGGCGTTTTAGCATAGTGAATGGCACTGTAAATTAAGTATCATTGGCACCATTGGAAGTTACACCCAGATCTTTCTAAGCTCCATCTTATTGTTATAACACTTATTTTGAACGAATCTTCTTCAAACATTTTCCTTAGGTCTTCATCTGAAAGCGGTTTTGTTTGTCTACCATTTTTTTTCTTTCTTCGTATACATGCGACTTTTTTAGAAAAACCTTTCGTATTTTCTCGATATTTTGTAGAAATAGGACTTTATTTCGGTTTTTTAGATTAGACATATATTATATGTCAGAGTATGTCATAATGTATATAATGTCAGAGTTTTTGGCTTCGTTCTTCTTATTTTGTTTGTCAGTTTGTTTCTATATTTGCCTAACTAATTTAATTCTGCATTTTCCATTTGTGCCCAATTTTTCCATTATTTTTTTAGCTCTGTGGCTTCCTAATCTTCACTTGTTACCACAAAATAACGGCGTTGCTTACCTGTTTTTTGCTTTTTGATACGTATTTGGCAATGAAAAAAAACTCTATAAATATTTTTAGGGCTTTCTAAAAGATTTTTGTTTATTTCGACATCCACAATCACCCATTCACCTCCAACAAATTCTAAATTTGCTGCCTAGTTGATGAAAAACATAAGGGTTAGTTTTCTTTCTGATACTCAACAATAATATTTGCAGGTTATATACGGTCTGGTACTGATAAACCGTTATTAAGTGAAATGATACAAGGCAAATTTGATAAAGGTATTTCAGATTCAGTCGTTATTAGTCGTTATTCTTAAAATATTAGGTAATTCGGCGTAATGGCAAGGAACGGTGATCATCTAAAATGGCTTGCTGTGATTTCGAGGGCAACGGACACTTTGTTTAATCCACTTTGTCTGGACTAAATGGGCACAACCCACTTGTCTCAAAACCATTTCATAATGTAGATTTATTTCAAATCGGTAAAAGTCTTGCTATTATAGGCCCGCATCTGTTTTAGTAACCTTTTTGTCAAATTGTTTGTCCGTCATTCGAAGACAGGTTTACGCCACATATCATTGGTGAGCCGAAATGCAGTGATATCAGCTGAATGCAATAGTCGCGTTGCATTCAGGTTAAGGGCTATAAGTATTATGGCGAGACTAGGGCAAAGTTGCGCCGTATTTAAGATAGTAAATAACCCTCTCTCTAGGCACTAACTTTAGAATGTCTGATCACATTTTCTATAGGGGGAAAATAACAGGTTTTACCGTCTACTCCAAGGAACAGTAATGCAAGACTTCGATTAGGCATGATCCACCTCATAGACGTTTTATTCTTCCTCTATAAAACGGTTTAGTATGTATGGGGTATTTATTCAAAAACCTCACATCATTGACATTTTTATGACATCGAAAACTGTGCCAGTATCAGGTCGGCATTTCAGCTTGTTAGTTTTTTTGACTTTACTTATTTAGTGGGAACTGTAAATTCGCCCGTGGAATGTTAAATGTTAGTGCGGCAGTTATTTTTCTAAAGCGCCCTCTCTTAATAGCAGTATTCTTCATTAATTCAAAATATGAAAAAGTTCAGTCATAATCATTGGCACTACTCAAAGGATATAGTCATTGGCAGTGTCAAGAATAGATTTTGGACAAAAGAAAGAAAGTATAGTGATTGACATATATGCTGATGATTATGTAGTCAAACAAAATAAAGTATAGTCATTGGCACAATTAAAAAAACCGATGCTTCTATTTCACAACGATAAAATTACGTTTAATATGCTTTAATGACGTTGATTGATTAAAATGGACAGAAACTTGCATATAAACTTACCTAAAAATCACATTTTCGTCTCAAAATCTAGCCACAAAACCTTAACTTTTTGTTAAATTTTATCGGATTTGTCCGCACACATTTTTAAAACTTATAGGAAACACCCTTATAGGAAAATAGTTGACGTTTTAAATAGAACTGTGTATTGTTAGTATAAGTACTTATATATCTTAGCAATATCTGTGTAGCTGTGATATAGAAAAAGGAAAACATTCCTAATATTCGGATTAAAATAGCAAAGTGCCAATCATTGTAGAAGTGCCAACATTAGTACTGTCTACCCTATAAAGGAAAGTGGTCGCAGCAGGAATAAAAACTACCGTGGTATCAGCTTGCTTAGCATTGTGGGTAAACTGTATGCTAAGGTGTTAATTGAAAGAAACTGATGGAAAAATTTGGGATGTGCAAGCTGGATTTAGAAAGGGGATGGGATGTATGGATCAAGTCTTTTCCATGCGCATGATTGCGGAGAAATTTTCGGCCATAAACTTGAAAGTTTTTTGTGCGTTCATGGACTTGGAAAAGGCTTATGGTAGAGTGGACAGGAACGTGTTATGGCAAACACTGTCCTCATTTGGGTTGAGCGCTGGTCTGATACAGGCAAAGTCTCTTTATAGGGACTCTAGTGCTTGTGTGCAGGATCAACGGGGCCTACTCGGACTGGTTTGGCATTCAAAAAGGTGTCAGACAGGGTTGTGTAGCTTCTCCGTGGCTGTTTAACCTATTTATGAACAGCTGTTTGCAAACTTTGAAAGTTGAAGAATGTGGGTTGAGAATGGGTGAGTTAACTGTTAAATGCCTTTTGTACGCCGATGATCAAGTCATATTTGCATCGTCGGCGGCCGAGTTGCAAATGATGGTTAATTTAATGAACTGGTCATTAAAAGAAAGGGGTATGAAAGTGAACGCAAGTAAGAGGAAAGTGATGGTTTTTGAAAGAGAAGAAAGTAAAACGTTATGTGAAATAAGAATAGAAGGGGAGTTGATTGAGCATGTGGATGAGTTTGTATATTTGGGATATTTATTTAGCAGGGATGGTAGATATGACAAGGATATAGAACGACGAGTGAACGCAGGAAATAGAGTTAATGGGGCTCTACACGCTATTATTAAGAGTCAGAATGTGTCAAAGAAGGCACGTATGGCAATTCATAATGGTGTGTTAGTCTCTACTTTAATGTATGGTAGTGAAAGTTGGATATGGCAGAAGAAGCATGAGAGTAGAATAAAGGCTGTAGAAATGCGGTCATTACGTAGTATGCTAGGGCTGAATCTGAATGACAGAGTGAGAAATAGTGTGATAAGAGAAATGTGTGGTTTGCAAGATGACGTTGTGACTAGGATTAAGAAAGGAATGCTTCGGTGGTTTGGTCACGTAGAAAGAATGAACGAGGAAAGAGTGACAAAGCAAATTTATGTTTCAGAAGTGAACGGCAAAGTCGCAAGGGACGCCCTAGACGAAGATTTATCGACCAAATCAGCGATACATTGAAAATGGGCCAGATTAGGAGTACCCTTAACCGACGAGCGTGTATCCGTAAATATATGGATGTAAAGGAGGCGAGAGAAGTTTGTCAGGATCGCGCCAAATGGAAGTCCGTAGTCTCTGCTTACCCCTCTGGGTGACAGGCGTGAGTGTTTGCATTGTATTGTATTACACCGTAGTGTTGAAGTTTCCTGATTAATGTTTCATGGTGAACACAATCGAAGGCTTTGGATAGGTCGCAAAATATACCCAAAGCATCCTGTGAATTCTCCCATGCATTAAATATATATTTAATTAGCTCAACACCGGCATCAGTTGTCGAGCGACCCCTTGTGAAACCAAATTGATTTTTATGAAGTAAATTATTTATATTAAAAAAATTTAACATTTGATCAAGAATAATTTTTTCAAAAATCTTACTAAGTGTTGGTAGTACAGAAATAGGTCTAAAATGGGCGGGGTCTAATGTACTACGAGATTTAAATAAAGGTATTACTTTACTATACTTCATTAAATCAGGAAACACACCAGATTCGATACTGGTATTAAAAATAATAGCTAAATGAGGCGCGATTGTATCTATTATAGACGCAATAACTTTAACGGAAATCCCCGAAAAGAATCCCCATCGAAAAGTGAATAGAGGAATATACTAATACATCTCCAAGCGCCATCTTCACCCGCACGTTGTGTACTCTAAACTTCAAATTGACGTGAATTCCAATGGTTTTACGGTCATAATTATAGATAACCCACGCCTAGGCAATAATACACGTGGTAGAGCCACGCCAGCTTGCAGCAAATGCAGCTTGTTATGGCCGAGTCAGCTTGGCCGGAGGAGACCACGCTCGCACAATCGTAAGATAGCAGCATAATGCTGCTGTGATTTATATGGTGACTAATGTGAACCGGAGACTCATTTAACTGATAACGGGGCATTCTATATAAGTCCTCAAGTGTGACAATGGATCTGCATTTGATTTCTTAATTTTTTATACGTGGTAGAGCCATGCTGCAGCTATATTAGTAGTATAGTTGTAGCACGAATGGGTCGGCTCGACCGGGGAAGGACCACGCTCTCACAGAATACCAGCGTTAAATAGCAGCTTAACACTACTGTGTTTCGAATGGTGAGTGTAGATAACCGGAGACCCTTTTTACTGGAAAAGAGGCATTCCATCTTAGTCCTCACGGGTGACAACGCATCTGCATTTTGATTCGCAAACGAGGATATTGAAGATGTCTACAGGCCACAGCAACCAATTACCATCAGGTGGACTGTGTGCTCGTTTGTTACCCTATCCTATAAAAATAAAAACCAACTATCAGTATAGTTGTCTATTGGCTGTAGCATCTACTTACCACCTAGTGTACTCGTTTTTCACCTTTATCGTTACAGCCTATTACAGTCCACTGCTGAACATAGGCCTCCCCCATAGATTGCCTGATAAGAGGGAGCCAGTTGCCACGCTTGGTAATCGGACTGGCAAACGCAGTTTTTTAATTTTTTAGTCGTTATTAGAAAGACACTGCTGCCCATCTCCTGATTTGTTTCCCTCTGTCGCCTCTTAGGACACCCACAGAATGATATGGGTTAGTGGACATTCTTACACCGCCACTGCACGGTGCCCTTAGTATATAACAAATAATCTCTCTTTACTTTTACATAAAAGGCAATAAAAATATATTGTAACAGAGCTGCTGTAGAGCAACAGATACTATTCTACTAACTATAGATCCTACTGTCCTCCTAAAGTGATACGCCAAAACATATTATCGGACTATCTATTTTTTCATTCAGTTGTGAAGATTTTCTCACATTGTTTTTTTGTCGTAGAGCCTTAACAAATCTACATTAAAATATGGCAATTATTAATTTCAGTAGAGGCGTCGGGGATCGAATCAGGAAATCAAAGCCGCAAGAGAGGATGTTCACAAACCGAATTTTATGTAATTGAGAATTTTGAAATTTTCTAACAAGCACTTGTCCTAAGCTACGAGGCCACAGGTTACGCATGTCAATAAAAATTTACCCTTTAGTTGACGTGCACCCATTTATTACGGAACACAGAACACTGTTACTACTCCATGATAATACACAGCCGCGAGCCGATACAAAAGTTATTGTTCGTCAAAACATAACGGAGCCGTCTGTCCCACGGGTCACCGTTAAAACAGTACGCTGGCATTAAAAGTAGATTAAGAACGATCGCGGATAAGAAGTACCGGGTAATTTCTAAGCAAGCTCTTTGTTTTTCCAGTGGAGTCGTCGTAAATATATATAGAAATGTGGGTGTGGGTGGCATTCCGTCTGCCCGTACTATAAATTTCCCATTGATGTTTTTAGCATAAGGGTGACAGACGAGCACACAGTCAACTTGATGATAAGTGGTTTCTGTGCCCCACAGACATCCAAACACATCCTCGATTAAGAATCAAAAATGCAGATGCGTTGTCACCCATAACATGGAATGCTTCGTTTCCAGTAAAAAAGGGTCTCCGATTCTCTACTTCAAATCCATATCAACATATACACAAGATAAGGGTGACATACGAGCACATAGTCCACCTGACTGCTGGTTAGTGGTTGCTGTGGCCCATAGACATCTACATTTACCATCTATCCTTGATAACGAATCAAAATGCAGATGCGTTTTCACTCGTGAGGACTAAGATGGAGTGCCTCGTTTCCAGTAAAAAAGGTATCCGGATATCTACTTTAAATCCATATCCACATACTATGTTTGATACGCGTGTATACTACGCATACATGCTCCTCGGTTAATGGTACTCTTAATTTGGCCCCAACTTCCGTATAGAGCGTCGCTTATCAACTTTACCTCTCACTTCTGTAGCATTAATTTGCTTCGTTAATCTTTCCCAATCATTCTGTTTACGTGTCCAAATGATCAATGGTGAGTGATAAACGTCGCTTTTTGGGAAGTAAACAGTTACATCGGCCATTATCTTTATTTTTTCAAATGGATTATTGAACGATTAACAATTTTAAATATTAAACGCTGCTAAGAAAAAGTATTTTAAACTCGAAAAAGCAAAAACAATCAATACTATAATTCACACGGCTACGTAACGAACCGCTAACGGACGATAATTGTTACGAGAGACGATAACAGGCTTTCGTAAACATATTGCTTGCAAACAATAACCATTCGGTCTTCAAATTTGTTGACTATAATTGTATGAAAATATTTACAATCAACGATACGTCACTATTATTTACTTGCCTATTTACTCATTTATTTACTTCAACTATAACAACAGAATAGATAATAGTAACTTAAATATTTAAATTTACTCATTAATACAAACGTAATAAAATCCATACAAGAAATACAAGTGGTAAAATAAAAATTTTGCGCAACCGACTTCAATATAAATAAAATGAGGACATCATCAATATAGTAGAAGTCAATTAAATACGCATTATTAAGGATAACTCAAAAACTACAGCTCAGATCTTTATCAAATTTATATGGGACCACATGAGAAGCACTAACTTTCAAATAAAAAATGATTATCAAAATCGGTTCATCTAGAAAAAAGTTCTGAGGCACCTAACACATAAAAATAGTCGAATTGAGAACCTCCTCAATTTTGCGAAACCGGTTGAAAATATTAAAGCAGAATTCAAACGCAAAATAGAACCTGAACCCCATACAGGTTCACACAACATCGGCCAACTCGCGCGGCTCGCGCCCGTCTATTATGCATAATGCGTAGCAATCAACCGGCTGTAACATTTTGTTACTGCACAATACCTGAACGCACAGGTGGCGTGAAGATCTTGAACCGTATCGATTCTAATTGGGTTATACCGACAAAGACGGTTTTAAAATAACCAGCGATTCAACTGATAATCCACCTCTTGGTAAGACATCTACAACCAAATTAAAATTAAGACATGCGTTATCACCCTTGTAAACTGTCTTTTTTATCCTTCAGGTGGACACACACACAAAAATACATAGTTTAGAGAGTGATATCTACCCCAGAA
The DNA here is from genome assembly GCA_963668995.1 of Parnassius mnemosyne. Taxonomy (NCBI): domain Eukaryota; kingdom Metazoa; phylum Arthropoda; class Insecta; order Lepidoptera; family Papilionidae; genus Parnassius; species Parnassius mnemosyne. The sequence goes on along the minus strand of CAVLGL010000084.1, from coordinate 7,900,678 downwards.
GTGGCATAATAACAGGACCTTATAAATCCCTCGGTGGAGACGCTTCTTGGAACATTTTGAAACATTTTCGGAAACAAATGTCGTCAACTTTTGTTGATTTGTCAACAGTGGGAAACATAAATGTTGTCATCATTTTTGGTGGAGACGCGCCATTAGTAACAGAACTCGATACGCGGAAGTGTACAACAGAGAATCACAAACAATCTGCATGTGAAATGGGCCATTTATTGAAACTATTAAACCAAGCTATTCGCAGCCGGGTCACGCACGCGAACGTCGTCGTATCCCGGTAATAGACCGCCTTCGTATCGCCCTGCATTATTAATTCGTGCCGCCAGACTGCGGCTTTAGGTCACCGTAACACGGACGTTACCTACTGTTTTTATCATTGATATCATTGGAAGGATTTTTTTATTCATAGAAAAAGGGCTTTGTCGCTGATGCGATTATAACGCCCTCGTAGTTACAACAAAAAGAACTTAAATAAAATAATTAAGTAATTAGTAATTGAGGAGTTGTAAGTAATCTCTTATTTATTAACAAGTAAAGTTTTTAGCATTATCTGATAACGGGTCTCATAAAATACTATTACAATTACCAATCAAGGGCAATTAATTTTTTTCTTTCTCTGGAGTTCTGGGCACATTCTATTAAAATGTGATACACATCATCGATAACATTACAAGTTGAACAATTTGGTGAGGTAGTTTTTCGTAAGTATAAATATTTATTGCATGGAATGTGTCCAGAACCAGATCTGAGTCTTAATGCTATTACAATGTCGCGTCTTGGAAGGATTAAGCTCTAAAAGAATACCTGCGTGAAATAGCAGCTATTTCACTCTGTACACTACAAAACAGTAGTTTCGGGTAGTGAGTGTTGAGTACCTGAGACTCTTTTATGTGGTATCAAGTCATACGTATCTTAGCCCTCAAGGGTTACAACGCATCTACATTTCGATTCTTAAACGAGGGTTAATGTAGGTGTTTTATGGGCCACAGAATCCAATTACCGTCAAGTAAGTGGACTGTGTGCCCGTTAGTCACCTTATTCAAAAAAAACCGGCCAAGTGCGAGTCGGACTCGCGCTCCGAGGGTTCCGAACAAATCAAAGGTATATAAGTTTAAAATTTTTAAAAATATTTTTATTATATGATGTAACTAAAAATGTATGCTTTTCGCAATTTTTCCTTTATCTGTGCTATAATACGTTGCTTCGTACCAAATTTTAAGATTCTGAGTTCACGGGAAGTACCCTGTAGGTTTTGATTCCCTTGCGAATGTCGAAAATTGGCGGCATAAACCGCTGTATCTTTTAATTGCGTTGGCTTAGAAGTTTGATTTTTTTCACAGCTTCAAGGGACAGTAGACTTGAGTATTTCATATGAATTTCAGCTTGATACCTCCACGAGTTCCTGAGAAAAAGAGTCTTAACACACAGACAGACAGACGGACAACAAAGTGATCCTATAAGGGTTCCGGTTATTCCTTTTGAGGTACGAAACCCTAAAAAGTCGTATACTTATAACGTTTTTCTTCTATTGTTCCTTATTTTTGGCAAATATAAGGATGTATCGAGGTCAGGCTAATAAAGACGTATTAATAAGAAGACCCGCCTTTTTGTAGCGCGAGGCGTAAAATGCGTTTAAATATATTGATGAGGTTTAGATATATTGATTAAATATATTGATTTAAATATATTGATTTAAATATATTGATTTAAATATATGTGATGATTTAAATGTTTAGCTTAGCAAATCTAAATATAACATAATATATAATAAAAAATAGAATAAAAATGATTTATTCAGTTTAGAGCTATTTTCAACCGACTTCAAAAAGGAGATGGTACTCAATTCGACAGTATGTTTTTTTTTTTTTTTATGTCTGTTGTTACCTCATAACTTTTTTCTAGGTGAATTGATTCGTTTTTTACTATAAAAATTGGTGCTTCTAATGTGGTCCCATATAAATTTGTTCAAGGTCTGACCAATGGTTTTTGAGTTATTCTTAATAATTATATATTGAGGTCGGTTGTACAAAATTTTTAATTTTAAATTATAAGCTCTTATGAACATACACTATTAGTAATTAATATTTAACAGAAAAGAACTGTAACAGGTGAATGACTATCAAAGGGGCAAAACGTCTGGCACCGCTATCGTCCACCCGTCTGCCAAGCGTAACGATTGAGGCAAATCCTCCCTACTACAGGAGAGGTCCATGTTACAGCAGCCTTTAAGCCTGAAGAAGAGGAAGAAGTAGAGAAGACTAATGTAATAATAAATAACTTTTGAACTTTGCACTGTAATTACATTAACGAAGGAATCCACCAGAAACAGCCAGTTATCAAATAACTTCATTAAATTACAAGCGGTAAAATTACGTGGTTAATTAATAGCTGCAGCATGGCTCATGCTGCAGCTATATTAATAGTATAGTTGTAGCACGAATAGGTCGTCTCGACCGGGGAAGGACCACGCTCTCACAGAAAACCAGAGTAAAATAGCAGCTTAACGCTGCTGTGTTTTGTATGGTGAGTGTAGAGAACCGGAGACCCTTTTTACTGGATCTTAGTCCTCATGGGTGACAACGCATCTGCATCTTGAGTCTTTATTGAGGATAGATGTAGATGTCTATGGGTCACCGTAACCACTTACCATCAGGTGGACTGTGTGCTCGTTTGTCACCCTATCCTATATAAAAAAAATAAAACTTTTGTACAACCGACTCCAATATAAATAAAATGCGAACATCATCAATTTTTTTTTTTAATTATTATCTGCCAATGCTTGACCACAATCCCACCTGGTGGTAAGTAGTGATGCAGCCTTAGATGGTAAATCGCACTGTCTTAGCGTAACAAAAGCCTATTCACTCTTGCCTTGAAGACGCCCGGATTTTATTCGGAATACTGAGAGGCTGGCTACTCTGCATCTGTACCCGAGGCTGACAAGATTGGTTTCAAGCAAATCTGGCTGACAAGCTATCAATGTAGCCGAAGTCAATTAAATACGCATTAATAAGGACAACTCAAAAACTACTGGTCAGACCTTGATCAAATTTATATGCGACTACATCAGAAGCACTAACTTTCAAATGAAAAAAATCATCAAAATCGGTTTACCAATAAATACAAATAATAAAATTACAATTACATTACAGTCAAATCGAGAACCTCCTCCTTTTTTGAAGTCGTTTAAAAACTGTTATTTATTCTGTGATTGAAGTTTGTGTAATAGCACAGAATAAATAATAGTACTACGGACTAAAAGTAGAGTTGATATAACAAGAATTGAGATAAAAGTACGGCATTTTAAAATAACGGTTATTACAGTAGGTAGGTACTACCGAGGTTATCGTATAACAGTAAATTATACGATATAATGTTATAAAATTGTTTTTTCCTGTATATTGTTAAATATTTTAATTAGAAGAATTTCCGTTTTAATTTGATTTGTTTGTAAGTTGTGTTGTTTTTATTTTATACTAGCAGTTCTCCGCGACTTAGCCCGCGTGTAATTTAAGGTTTTAATTATGTTGCGCGGAACCCTAACTCTTTTTCTAAAATATAAGTAGTCTTACTTACTCCTTATAACATCAGTCAGTGAAAGTCCCGTCGAAATTGGTCGAGCCATTTCAGAGATTAGCCGGAACAAACAGACAGACAGACAGACGCACAAAAATATTAAAAATTGTGTTTTTGTTATAAGTATGTACCGTATATATACTTTCATATGCATTTAGTAAAAAGCTGTTATTTTGATATTACAAACAGACACTTCAATTTTATTTATTTGTATAGATAAACAAGTTAGTTTTAAAGTTAAAAAAGGAGGAAAAAAAGGAATATCTTTGCAAGAGGACTGACTAGACAGTCTGAGCTGTTTGTTTAATTTTGCGTTAAGTACTTACTTAAGTGTAATGTTCAAGAGCGAGATAAAGCAGCGTATTCAGAAAGCGTGAACAGCAAGCTTTATGAGCAGCGATAATTTTAATTAGAATACCATCGACTTATGTTTAATTCTTGAAGGTGAACGTTCCTATCTGTTGACTATAATCTTTATATTACAGTAACTGGTCCCGGTCAGGTGTCTCCATGTTTTTATTCCTTGACGGCCCGTAAAAGTTCACTGCAGGATATGGGCCTTTCAGACATGTACATCTATCCTCGTTTGCGAATCAAAATGCAGATGCGTGAGGACTAAGATGGAATACCTGTTTTCCAGTAAAAAGAGTCTCCGGTTCTCTACACTCTCACCATACGAAACACACAGTGTTAAGCTGCTATTTTACGCTGGTATTCTGTGAGAGTGTGGTCGTTCCCCGGTCGAGCCGATCCATTCATACTACAACTATACTACTAATATAACTTCAGCATAGCTCTACCACGTATAAAAAAAATTGATAGAAATTTACTCACTAAAAATAAAAAATGGCTTTATTGCACGCTACTTTGACGCTTATAACTCATCAACTAATTGCTAAAATGGGTGATGAAACCGACTGTAATATTATAATATTGTTTATGTAACCGTGTAGTGGCGGTGTAAGAATATCCACTACCCCATATCGTCCCCGTGGGTGTCGTAAGAGGCGACAGAGGGAAATTGAACACAAGATGGGCAGCAGTATCTTCCTGATAACAGCTCAAAATAATAACTATCTGCGGTTGCTAACTCGCCTGTCAGGTATGGCAACTATGGCAACTTCTCCCCTATAAAGCAATCTAAGGAGGACTTTAGTTTAATAATCTAATTGTCTAATCCAGAGGTTCCTAAACTGGGTGCCGCGGAAAAGTCACCAGCGTTCCGCGAATTTATTTATTTTTACTTGTTTTGTGTAATTTATTTGTTTAATATTTTCATACATAATACAAATATGGAAATAGCGCAAAATATGCGATGAGAAGAACCCATTACTCTTATGTAGGTACGTGGGTAGTTAGCGAGAATTATACGATCTTATATTTTATGGAACCCCACATCAAAAGATTTTCATTTGATGTGGGGTTCCATAAAATATAAGAGATTTGGTGTGTGTTCCATTATCTTAAAAGTTTGGGAATCTCTGGTCTAACCAACAGTGTATTGGCGGCAGTGTAGATTTCGCAAGAGGCGACAGAGGGAAACAAACCTGAAAATGGGAAGCAGTGTCTTCCTAATAACAACTAAAAAGTCACTGCGGTTGCCAACCCGCCCGCCAAACGTGACAACAATGGCAATATAGCAAATATGGGCCAATCTATGTCCAGCAGTGGACTTTTAAAGGCTGTAACGTTATAGTAATATTATTACGTAATATATACGTTATAATAATAATTAGATTAGTATAATTGCAACTGGTCACTGGCAACCTTTCTGTCTTTTTGTATTTCTTATCATTATTTTAAGAAACATATCTAATGATAACTTAAAATAAATATATCAAATAGTTTTAGGGAAAATCGCCTGTGACAGAACCGGCGTTGAAACGAATCTACCATAGCACTACTACTACTACATTGTACTGCAAATTTTGGCTGGCAACACTTAAAATAGGTTTCCGAGATAACCTATCCCGTGTAACACTGCACACGTATAAAATAACTAGATGATACCCGCGACTTTGTCCGCGTTGCTTGATATATCACATGAACACGTAGTGCTTATAAAAAAACTTTGTACCTTAAAACTTTAATAACATTATATTAAATGAAGATATCACAATATTTTTTTTTAATAAGGGCCAAGTGTCTAAGAAATAAAACTTCGAAAACCTAATCGATATCTATCCAGTAGTTTTTCCGTGATGCGCGCACAACTGCAAACCTCTATCGTGTTATATAGGTATATAGAGTACAGTTGTCTCAATTGATTCCAACCGATTAAACAACTGCTATCGTAACGGGACCGTAGAAGTGCAACCCTAACAGCATGCAAAATCAATACCCACCCCCTTTTATTACAATTCACCCCTTGTGCGGAATCTTTATTAGCCCGTACTATGAAGATGCCCCTTCGGTGCGAGCAATCTTTAAGGTTGGTATTATAAAATCTTTGAAATTATTACTAGGTTCTAGGACTTCTTTTCTGACTAGGTGTTCCGGGTTTGAATCCCCGGTACGTTATTGGGTTTATTCTGCCAAGAAATTCTCAGTAACAAACAACCCGGCGTAAGGGATTTGACGGTGTTTCTACCCAGTGTCACAGAAAGCACGAAAAGCTGTTGCTTCCGCACCTTATTTCTCTCCGGTAGTATCGGATTGCCATCGTGTCAGACTATGAGATTGAAAAAAATAGGAAGTGCACTTGTGTTTTTGCACGCACTCGTGCACAATAATCTCGTTCTGCACATATCGGTAGTCTCCGTTGTGGCTAGCCCCCGTTCAAAATTCGGTCTGGAGGACAATATCATTCAAATAACTGTAAAGGATACCCATAAAGACCATCACTGCTTATATATATAATTCAATCCGTGTGTATATGTGCCTGCTTGAACACCTTCTTAACGGCTGAAATCTTGTGCGTGTGATTAATTCGAGAATGGTTTAGATTTACAATTGGACTTGGTAGGTAGCGCTATTATCGATATTCGAAAAAACACCCGTGCGTGACCGGAGCGGATCGCTAGTCATAAATGAAAACCGTATGAAGTTTCCACCAGAATTCATTTAAAACCTGTCACAAGATCCGCAAGCCGTCAACCGTAAAGAGTTTGCACATCAATTAACATATTTCGCGACCTCCAACCTTGTTTGTAGGACCAATAAAAGTATATGAAATATGAATTTTTTGAGATTCTTTAAGTTTGATAGTTACTTACCATCAGAGATGCTCATGGCTAGCAGTGGACTGTTTGATACATAAGGATGGAGTATACATCATGTAAGACTTCGAGGTAAAACACTTATTTAAGCGAACTCGGAAAAGCGAGTAGTTAGGGATACACCCTATTTTCTATAATCGTCTCGTTTTGCCAATTTGTAGAATAGACATCGTTGGAGATACGTACGAAGCAAGCTGCTGGCGGTGTTTATTTTGATCCCGGAGGCTTCAATAATATGAGAGCAGTTTATTTTAAGAAAGGTTTCTAACGTCTTTCTCCGGATAGAACAAATAATAATACACTTGTCGGAATAATACCAAACGACGTCACAAAAGAAGATGTAAATAAAACTGTCAGTTGGTTCTTTTATGATACCAAATAAAAAAATATGTTTATATAAGATGATATCATAAAACATTTATTTTTACACAAACTATTGCATGTCATAGTTAAGTGGCGCACAGCAAATAGATTACATTCGTGGATCGTGAAAGGGTAACCTCGATCGGAGAAGGTCAAAATTCAATTAGAATGGTGAAGTATATAATATCACACAACTTTAAAAATACTGATAATACAATACTTGAGTGACAAACGACCTCATATTCCACCTAATGTAAGTGCCTACGGACACTTTCAAATTGCAACCAACTTCAAACAAAGTAGACTACAGATAAGTTTTCACCCTCAGAACTACAGAAGAATGTCTCAGTCCTGTAGAACATGTATCCTATAGTTATGTACCCTGATGTACCTAGACGGTCTCCAAGGCAGATCCTAGCACTTAGTAATAGTTTTATAAAGAATTAAAAAAATGTTTTTGTTTAAAAAAGTTAGTTTAATATAAACTCGCTCTTTAATGATTATAAATAAAAAGTTAAAGGGAAATAGAACAGTACAATTAGTGTTATATTAAAAAATCGCAGGTTTAGGACAAAATTTTGTTTTTGATTATTACTTTATCTTATCATTCTGAACTTCTCCTGATCACTTGAAAAAATCCTGTTTTTTGATCAAAAATCTAAACTTGTTTAAGTTTATACTTCTTGAATTTACCATAAACCTGCGCGACACGTAAAATTTAGTTGATATTTAGAATACAAGTTCCCTCTTTTTAATTTGCGTGCTCCTACGAGCACTTGATATAATATAATATATAAGAAAATATCAAGTGTATGAAATCTCATAGTAGTACTTACAAACAATAAATGATGAAGGTGAAGCATAAAATAGGCAGTTGCTAAAGTTAAGTCATGAAAAAAAGAGGTTCAATTTAAAAACTAAATGATGATCAACAGGACATCCCCCATCAAAGAAACAAACGATAGTTAGACTGCATTTAAACGCATGCTCGTTTGCCTCCTCTTATAAGTACATATAAAAAAAAAACTGCAAGTTTATGAAATAATGTAGTGTAACCTATATTGTTTAAAAGCTGAAAAGATCAGACTGATGCAAGTATATAATATTTTAATCTAATTTGGACAAAAGTTTGACATTTGAGAATAAAATTAATTATACAACATTAAACGTGTGTTTATTTTACATATTAAATACTTCATTTGTCATTCAATATATGAAACATTTACACGAGTTCTTTAACAATTCGCTCGAGAAGTATCGATTGCGTCATAACGTGATGTCAGTGTTAGATCATTGATGATATTTATACTCTAGAGAATAGGGATAAAAATTTTAACAATCGGCTTTTTACGATGTTGCGTATTCACATGTCAATTACGACATCTCTACTAAAATCTCTATATATAAAAATCAATTGCTGTCCGTTAGTCTCGCAGAAACTCGATAGGGCTTGAACGATTTTGATGAATTTTTTTTTGTGTGCGTTTTAGTGAGTCCCCGCATGGTTTGGATTCACAATTGGACCCGGTAGGTGACGCTGTCGTCGAGATCTATTACAAATCATTCCGTACTAATGAATGAATATTGAAGTATGCTAGTTAAGCTTTCCTCCTCCTCGCCTGTGTTATCGCACGTAGGTACATATGAATATTCGACTTCTTGATTAAAGGACAGAGTGGAATTATGATTTCTTTTTCAGTTTTTGTAGTAAGGTCAATGAGTTAGTCAGTCTAAAGGTAAAAGTAAAGTTGCAGCCTATATACATCACACTTGTGGTTACAGGCGTCTTCTCATTCCTAAGGTTTAAGGCTGAAATAAAAAAGGTCTTCGAAATATGTTTTTAAATTTCTCAGAAACTCACTTTTTTTTTATTTATAGTATTAGAGTGAGAAACGAGCACACAGTCCACCTGCTGGTAAGTAGATGCTGTGGCTCATAGACGTCTGCATCTATCCTCGTTTAAGTATCTAAATGCATCTAAATGCCTGAGGACTAAGATGGAGGTTCTCTAGCTGCTATTTCACGCTGGTATTCTGTAAGACCGTGGTCCTACCCCAGTCGAGCCGTCATTCATGCTACAACCATAATATAGCTGCAGCGAGGCTCTATCAAGTATTTTTCTTCACTGATCAAGTGGTAAATTTGCACTTAAAATTGCAGTTGACAATTTCGTTGGTGCCGGCCATCCCTCAACTTTGATTATAATCACGTTTTTGGTTGCCTACTTTTCTTTGAGAATCTTAACATGGTTGGTATGGAAATAGAAATATGTGTAATAAGTTAAGAGAAAAATCACGATATTTTTTTTCTAAGTAATTTGACAAATTAACACTCAGACAACCTGATAGTAAATTATTGCTGAGCCCATAGACATATCTTTAATTAAGAATCAAAATGCAGTTGCGTTGTCCCTTATAATTAAGTTCTAGAACAGAGATGGAAGGCCACCTTAGTAATGTTCGCAAAATGGCTCTCCGATTCTCGTCATACAAAATACAGCTGCCATTTTACGCTGGTATTCTACAATAAGAGCGTAGTCCTTCTCCGGTTGAGCCAACCCATTCGAGCTGCATCGTACTCTAAAACAGAACATCTGGTAGCTAGATATTATAAAATGCCATTCTGTCATTATGTTCCCTATAAGTACCAAAGTATTTAATCCAATAAAGACATTTCCATCTATCTATCGATCTGTCTGATATTGACAAAAAACACCACTTTTACATTGTAGTCTCCGTCGGGAAGCGCCCCAGTTCTTAAGTACCGGTGCCCTGTCGTTAAGTGGGTCTTGAAACTGGTTCCAGTGACGTTCGTACCGTTACAAGGGTTAACGAGATCGGCGACAGAGTGGTAAAAAGTGACATTTTGTAAATAGCTCGAGTACATTGACTACATAAGGGAAACAATGCGGAAAGGATAAATGCAAGCATGGCGCCACTGTTGCATTATAATACGAAACAATTAAAACTGTCACTCCTACAATATCATCTCCTTCGCCTGTCATTACTCCGTAAAAGACGCTTATTTTTTTGTAACTACTAGGGCGGCATAAACGCATCAGCGACAAAGCCCTTTATCTATGAATAAAAGAGACGCTTGTTAGACGTGGGCATCTAAGGTTGTAGGGATAATTCGGCTTGATCTGCACGCTTGGCAGGTGGAATGACCATCGCAGTAGCAGACTTCTCGCATGTCTGTCATATTTGCAAAGCTTATGAGCAGGTAAAAGTCCGCCTAGCTACTTTAGCACGGGTTTAACACGTTTAACTATTACAATACTAGCCACCCGCCCCGGTATTGGGCGATTGATTTGTGGGTCTCTACAACAACGCCACCTACCGGGGCCAGTTGTAAATGTAAACCATTATCTAATCAACTTAATCATACACACACAAAATTTCTTCAATACACACAAACAGAAGAATAATGTATAATATGCATGTATTATACATATTATAAACCTTCATCTTGAATTATTTTGTCTTTTGATTAAAACTGCATCAAAATACGTTGCGTAGTTTAAAAGATCTAAACGTACAGACGGCGGGAAGCGACTTTGTTTTATACTATGTAAGAGAAGAGAAGTCAAGGCACGGCGACAGATACATCAAAACCAGACCCGAACTCAACCGCAGGGACGATTATGATTCGAGTCCAGGAGCTGCGGTAGTAGCCAGGCACTATAAGAACACTAGATCACGCAGTTTATTCTTTTTTTTATATAGGATAAGGGTGACAAACGAGCACACAGACCACCTGATGGTAAGTGGTTGCTGTCGCCCATAGACATCTACATCTATCTTTGATTAAGAACCAAAATGCAGATGCGTTGTCACCCGTGAGGACCAAGATGGAATGCCTCGTTTCCAGTAAAAAGGGTCTCCGGTTCTCTACGCTCACCATACGAAACACAGCAGCGTTAAGCTGCTATTTTACGCTGCTATTCAACAGTCATTATCATTATATTCTTCAAAGTCCACTGCTTAAAACACTAGGCGGTAAGGGTTACTTTTACTGCCTAATTCAGTCGTGAAATATCAGTGCATAGTGCACTGTTGTCCCGGTCTGAAGGTTATAGAGAGTATAATTAGGCTGTGAAAGGCATTCCATCTTGGTCCTCAGAGTTGACAACGCATCTGTAGCCTTTTTTCATTGGAAAAATTATAACATATCTACTTTTAATTATAACAATTTATAATCCTCCCTATTATAAATAGATTTAAGTCTATCGGTGGACTGTTTAGGACTAATGAGAAAGGTGACTCAGGGCCGTGGTTTGTGGCATTATTTGGGCGGGGCCTATGTTCAGCAGTGGACTGTGTGGAGTGGAAATATAAAATATCGCAAAAAAATAAAAAAAATAATACAATAACGTTTAAAACAAACTAATACTTCTGGGTTAAAGTTTACCCTGAAAAATAGCTTCCTTATATAATAAAAATCATAACATGAATTGAGGGTATTATTGTACCTACTTATACGCAACGATATTAAGAAATCGGATCATTCTATCCCGAAAACCCAATAACGGAAGCATTCAGTCGCGAACGAACTTAATATGCATGACCATAACTGCCGAATCTTCCAATTTCGAGCATTACTTTATCTTCCAGTCTCTTCATATAGAGTGAGTGAAGGTAGAGTATGTTCTTTATTAGTATTATAAAATGATACAGTATAATAAATAACTGCGGTTGCCAGTTCGCCTGCCAAGCGTGGCAACTGTGGCAAATATTCCCATATAGGGAATATATTTGGCCATGTAGAAAGAATAAATGAGGAAAGAGTGACAAAGCAAATTTATGTTGCAGAGGTGAACGGCAGTCGGGAAGGGGCGCCCTAGGCGAAAGTTTATCGACCAAATTGGGGATATATTGAAAATGGGCCAAATCAAGAGTGCCTTTAACCGACGAGCGTGTATACGTAGGCATATGGATGTGGAGGAAGCGAGAGAGGTGTGTCAGGATCGTGTCAAATGGAAGTCCATAGTCTCTGCCTACCCCTCTGGGTGACAGGTGTGAGTGTTTATGTATGTGAATTTATGGAGTAGACCTATGTTCAAGCTTTCAAGAAATAATAGCAATACAAATGTATTTTAATAACAACATACGTCAACAATTTAATTATAAAACACCGGTTAGCGGTGTGATCACACACAGTGGAAAATTCAATATAGAACGACCTTTATCCTGATGTCAAAGGTCACCTTTGTGAAAGGTCAAGTTGCAAATTAGATACTACTTAGTAGGTACATTAGCTATGGAATGTAGTTATGGACAGTTCCTGGCATTGACGAGGCAATTCAATCAACGAAGCAATAATGTGGTCTGGCTTCTGAGAATGAGTTTCATATTCGATATGAGCCGTGGCTTCTAAAACAAAGAAGGTTTTTAACTCGAGTGTGTTTTTTCGTGTATGTATGAGTTATATTTTTTACGGAAGAGCGGGATATCCTGGCACAGGTAGGTATATATTTACTTAAAAGGATGTCCCAACTACTGATTAATGTATCTATTTTAACAAACCATGTATTGATATCTTCGTCAATTGTGAACAGATTCTTAAAGTTTTTTTTTGTATAAAATATGTTATATATTCTTCAGGGGTAGCCCCATATAAATTTGGAAAAAGGTTTACCGCTAGGGGTGAACAATATAGGGGATGAAGTTTATAATGTAATTATTCAGTCGAAATTGAGATTGTGATATTAATTATGCCACTCGAAAGGGTAAAAAATAACGTTTTATAAAAAGTAAAAGTCGGCTTCAAAGAACTTAAAACAATATTATGTACATTCTGTAAATACTAGGATAGGATTTAGGATAGGATAGGGTGACAAACGAGCATAATTAGAGTCCACCTGATGGTAAGTGGTTGCTGTGGCCCATAGACGTCTACATCTATCCTCATTTGCGAATCAAAATACAGATGCGTTGTCAGCCGTGAGGACTAAGATGGAATGTCTCTTTTCCAGTAAATAGGGTCTCCGGTTCTCTACACTCACCATACGAAACACAGCAGTGTTAAGCTGCTATATTACGCTGGTATTCTGTGAGAGCGTGGTCCTTCCCCGGTCGAACCGATCCATTCGTGCTACAACTATGCTATTAATATAGCTGCAGCATAGCTCTACCACGTACAGCTGCCGCATGGCTCTACCACGTACAAGAATATAATAAATAAATACTAGGAAAATACTAGGAACAAGCATACAAAAAAAAAACATTTGCGTAGACTTTAATAAGCATAAATTACCGCAAATTGTAACGCATCGAAACAAACTATGATACAAGTGGTAAAATTAAAAATGTTAAACAACCGATTAAAATATAAATACAATGAGAACATCATCAATGTAGTCGAAAATACGCATTATTAAACATAACTCAAAAGCTACTGATCAGATCTTAATCAAATTTATATGGGACTACATGAAAAGTACCAGCTTTCAAATAAAAAAAGAATCATCAAAATCGGTTCACCTAGAAAAAAAGTTCTGAGGTAACACACATAAAAAAATACAGTCGAATTGAGAACCTCCTACTTTTTTTGAATTCGGTTGATAATAATACAAGCAATACGCCATCGGTCAAGTTCCCAACAAGTTATTTATCTAATGTCAGTTAATACTAAATCTATGGTTATACCAGTTACTCGACTCCAAAGAGTCAGTAATTCCCTAATTATACATTGCCCTTTGCCCCGTATACGTTTTTACAACAGCCTACTAAAGAGTACACGATTGATAATAACGCCTGGGAATGAGGTGATCGCTACCATGCTGTTCCTAATGTTTTCATACTAATTATATATAATAATCTATTGTAAATTAATTTAATTTAAAAAAGTCCCTCTATGTAAGAAACCCTGCTGGTTCTTCCCAGGACAGAGGTTTTTTCGAACCATTGGTAAAAGTAAAAAATTACTTTTAATAAGAATTACATGCAATCTATATTGAATTAAAAAATATTATATTCCAACAAAATAATTTTACACTACGATTCTTCTATACACTATATCTTAACACCGTTATACAAGACTTCAGTAATTAATATTATGTAGAAATCACTTCATAATTTTTAGTTCTTTGTCAGCTTTTTCTTTTAATTAAAAGTTAATTATATAGTACACAAAACAAGGTTCGAGTCCACTCATGTTTACCAAGTGTTACGGTCAAAGAGATTTAAATATAATTTAAATGTATTTGGTTACGGTAAAATTTGGGATAAACGACGCGCGTGGTGTTTTTTGGTTAGCGTAACGGTCCGTGTTAATTTAATTGCCAGTCCAGAGTTCAGTTTTAAAATAAAACAAAATTTGGTTCAACAGAAAGAACAAGCACCATATTATTATAGAAAATAGTAGCTCATGGCTCAGGGAATAAGTGATTAGCTTGAGTTCGATCCCTGTCAGCACCATCGAAATTATTGATAACCGATGGAAAAGAAAGTTTATTGAATGAAAAGTCTCCTAACGGTAAGCAAAGTGTGGGGCAGTCACCCCCTTGTAAGAGATTTAGGAAGTCGATGGATGCAGGTGGCTCAGGACTGTGCTTTGTGACTAGATTAGACTAGAGGCCTATGTTCAGCAGTGGACTTGCAAAGGGCTGTAATGGTGATTGTGATAATTACACTTTCGAATCGCAACTTGCAGCTAAAAAGGTTTCGACCAGGAGGACAGCGTCATTCAGGACTAATAGGTAGAAAAGTACCAAATGAATTGGACGCCTCCGCTAGCAATCGTGCCATAACCGACCTCGCGTGTAACACAAGTAGTTAATACTTTTACACTGCGAAATAGAGCGTGAAGTCTGTTATTCCACTGTTATAGTATGTTAAAATCGTCGGTTTTCGGTATCGCGGCGTTAAGGCGTAGTGCTATTGATACGTGCGATAACGTAGGCTGAACGGTAATTAAACTTTTAAAAAAAAAGTAAAACCCGTGACCATGGGTGCTGTAAAGTGCTTGAAACGTCGGGAATGTAAAATGAGTTAATATACGCGATAAAATCCGTAAAATTAGTTTTATTTAAAAAAGTAAAAGCCGATTCACATAATGATTTCTTATATTTATTTACACGAATACCACACATGAGATAAAACTAATTCTATACGAATTTTATCGCGTTTAATTTTAACCTTTTTAATTCCCTACCATTCGGGCAATTTACAGCATCCAGGATCACTCAGGACTGAGTTGTTAACGAATGCTACCTTCTAGTTTTAATTGTTTATTATTCTGGTCCGATCTACGCAGAACGAGATTACAGTATCTTGAAGTCTTGATCAAAATAAACTAGAATTAATAAGGGAGGCCTATGATCAGCTGTTGTCTTTTAATATGTTGAAACCGGTAACGGTTAAGACGGAAAGAAACTTGGCAGGAGACTGTGCAAAGCTGCTGATAATTTTAAGAAGAACTTTCCTCCTAAGCCAAGCTTGCTGCCTGCAAAAGAAGTTTGATTCTATTTTGAATACTTTAGTGTTTATATCTCTTCCGTTTATAGTTTCCTTAATCACCACGCTTGGCTGGCGGAGTACCAAACGTCTCGCACATGTTATATTTATTTATTTATTTATTTTATTTATAACACAATATTTAAAACCTTTGAACCGTAAACGGGATAGTTATACTACCGTCTATCGGTTAGCAATGAGATTTTTCTGACATTACCGGAAGGTGGGTGGGTGTGTGGGTACCATTATCTACTGAGTATTGTTACTCGTACACCGCTACCATAATCCTTAAAGGGAGCAGCTCATGTCCTGTTTTTATTTATTAACAATTGAAACTTTCAATCGGCAAACTTTGCTTGCTTATTATGTACTATCCCCAGGCTTTCCACAGTTCTATACTATCTCGATTGTTATTCAACAAATTTTTAAAATCCCAAATCAAAGATGTCAAGAGGGTTATTCCGGCTTGCTTATAGGACGGAATAATTATCTTCTCTATCTATTATAAGTTTCATTTTTGCGTTAGTAATTTAACTATAGTAATCTCAATTATATATTTTTATTTTGTTAGTGTTAGCAGTAATTAGTATAAGGTATGATGGGATTGGCATGTCATTTTGACAAAAATCCAAAAAAAAATATTTAAAATGCCAAAAATCTATACAAATAAATAAAACTGAAGTGTTTGTAATGTCAAAATTACAATCTTTTACTAAATGCATATGAAGGTAAATACGGTACTTTTAACTAAAATACAATTTTTAAAATTTTTGTCTGTCTGTCTGTCTGTTTGTTCCGGCTAATTTCCGAAACGGCAGGACCGATTTTGACGGGACCTTTACTGGCAGATAGCTGATTTCATAAGGAGTAACTTAGGCTACTTTTATTTTAGAACAAGAATTAGGGTTCAGCGCAATAACATAAAAACCCTAACACGCGAGCGAAGTCGCGGGGAACAGCTATACATATATATATAATTACACAAATAAATAAAACCTCTCCAAAGTTTTTCATAGTATAATTCACCTATTATGCCGAAAGCGGAAGCAAACATTAGCCAACGTGCGTCGCCTTAACAAATGCAAAACGTAATTGCACGTAATCAATTTGGCCACATTAAGCGGGAGTTGTTTGAACGCACGCACGAACTCCACGGATCGCTTAGCGCCTAACGCCTTTTTTATATCGTTCACTTAGTACTTACAGCTTGTAAGCAGAAAATTAACAAGAAACTCAACTTTAGTATCATTAAACGCTAATAATTAAATTAAGATTTTGTAGACCTAGTTTGTTGCCTGAGAAAT
Source organism: Parnassius mnemosyne (assembly GCA_963668995.1). Classification (NCBI taxonomy): domain Eukaryota; kingdom Metazoa; phylum Arthropoda; class Insecta; order Lepidoptera; family Papilionidae; genus Parnassius; species Parnassius mnemosyne. The sequence goes on along the minus strand of CAVLGL010000084.1, from coordinate 7,883,749 downwards.
ACACACATAGATAAATTGTACATATAAGAATTACCTAATATCAATGACAGACAATGTAACAACACAAAGCTTCGTGAAAACTTCTTACGTGGTAGAGCCATGCTGCAGCTATATTAGTAGTATAGTTGTACGACGAAAGGGTCGGCTCGACCGGAGAAGGACCACGCTCTCACAGAATACCAGCGTAAAATAGCAGCTTAACACTGCTGTGTTTCGTATGGTGAGTGTAGAGAACCGGATACCCTTTTTTACTGGAAAAGAGGCATTCCATCTTATTCCTCAAGGGTGACAACGCATCTGCATTTTGATTCGCAAACGAGGATAGATGTAGATGTCTATGGGCTACGGCAACCACTTACCATCGGGTGGACTGTGTGCTCGTTTGTCACCCTATCCTATAAAAAAGGCAGTTTTAGAGAAGCCTTATTATGACTGGAGCAAAATGTATCGAAAAATTAATTATTCTAAGAACGTCATTCCAATAGACCTTTACGTATGCTTCCTATTCAAGTTTATATTTTGCTATCACTAACACTATTAAGTAATAGCCAAATCATAAAGTCTTAGCGACAGTTATCCTTAACAAATACTGCATTTCTTTTTATAACAACAAGTACGAAACGCCTGTAAAGGATGTTTTTTACGGATCACGTAATAGCAAGTGGATAATGTAGGCCATAGACAATTTCTATTGTCGAATATTTATTTGTTTGTGTACTTACACAAAGGCAAATCTGGTGTGCATACCAATTACAAACGAACACATCACAATCAACGTGTTAGAGCCATGCTGCAGCTATATTACCAGTATACATAGTAGATGTAGCACGAATGAGTCGGCTCGACCGAGGAACGATCGCTGTCTAACAGAATACTAGCGTAAAATAGCAGCTTAACGCTGCTGTGTTTCGTATGGTGAGTGTAACGAACTCGCTTAAAGGCGAAGTATGATCATTCGGTGAGGAACCCCATGCAATGCACCACGAGTAGTAGGACTATGATAATTTTAATTTGTAGTTGTAGTATTTTTATCTTATTTTTTAGTATATTTTACTATATTTATATTCAATTGAAGTGTCTGTTTGTAATGTCAAAATAACAGCTTTTTACTAAAGGCATATCAAAATATATACGATTCTAATAACAAAAAAAAACCTTTTCTTGAAAATTTTGTCTGTCTCTCTGTTTGTTCCGGCTGATTTCCGAAACGGCTGGATCACCGATTTTGACGGGACTTTCACTGGCAGATAGTTGATGTTATAAGGAGTAACTTAGGCTACTTTTATGTCAGAAAAAGAATTAGGGTTCGCGCAAAAAAGTAAATCTCATGAAATTCAATTGTTATAAATTCTACGCGGGCGAAGTTGCGGGGCACAGCTAGTTATAATTATATAAATAATTGATATGTTGTTTGTTTAAATAAGTGGATTTTAAGACCATACATATTAGCATATCATTTTAAATAGGACAGTTGTTAGATAACCTATTAAAAATCGAATGAATGCTAACGGTTACCGAGTAACAAAGTTCAAGTTCACTTGAATAACTGTCGTCGCGCAAATCTTTGTCTTTCGATTGTTTGCCTCACAAAAGCTTAATGTAGAAACATAATAGATATTCTAAGTTATTAGTTTTAGGATTGATATTACAATGGTTTCATTAATATAAGCAAGACCATAAATAACGTTGAATGGAATGAAGCAAACAATAGACGTCTGGAAATTAATAATGTAAATTACGCTACGTATTACGCAGACAGAAATTTTTGACTAATGTTCGAGTAATTGTCACGTGGTAGAGCCATGCTGCAGCTATATATTAGTAATATAGTTGTAGCACGAATGGGTCGGCTCGATCGGGGAAGGACCACGCTCTTACAGAATACCAGCGTAAAATAGTAGCTTAATACTGCTGTGTTTCGTATGGTGAGTATAGAAAACCGGAGACCCTTTTTACTGGAACAGAGGCATTCTATCTTAGTGCTCACGGGTGACAACGCATCTGCATTTTGACTCGTAATCTAGGATAGATATAGATGTCTATGGGCCACAGCAACCAGTTACCATCAGGTGGACTGTGTGCTTGTTTGTCACCCTTATTCCATAAAAAAAAAATTATAGACCTGGTCGAGTGTACAACTGTGTTATGGTTGCAGCACGAATAAGTTGTTTGATCGAGGCAGGACTACGCTCTCACAGAATACGAGAGTAGAATTACAGCATACTAATGCTGTATTGCTTGGTGAGAGTCTAAAACTGGAGGCTTTTCTTACTGGTAACGAAGTATTACATCTAGGCCTATGGGATGACTGCGCATCTGCATTTTGACTCTTAAGTTTAACTTCTTTATCTCTTAACAAACGTGCACAAAAAATTCACAAGAAAATTTCAGGTGGACCCGAAAGTAAGTAGTTGTTGTGGCCCATAGACATTTACATCTATCCTCCATTACGAATCAAAATGCAGATGCGATGTCACCCGTGAGGACTAAGATGGAGTGCCTCGTTTCCAGTAAAAAGGGTCTCCGGTTCTCTACACTCACCATACGAAACACAGCAGTGTTAAGCTGCTATTTGACGCTGGTATTCTGTGAGAGCGTGGTCCTTTCCCGTAGGCGTATTACGTATCTTGCAGAAGGCTAGCGATAGCGAAATTAGAACAATAATTGCTGATAAATCGCAGATTCGTATTATGTATCAGCGATAACGGAGCCCTAGCTAACTAGCGACCACAAGGCAGCGCTGTCTCTAGTTAGCTTGGTTATCGCTGATACATAATACGAATCTGCGATTTATCAGCAATTATTGTTCTAATTTCGCTATCGCTAGCCTTCTGCAAGAGACGTAATACGCCTACCGGACCTCACATTTCATACATTACATTACAGCCTATAAAAGTCCACTGCTGAACATAGGCCTCCCTCATAGATTGCCACGCTTGGCGGGCGGGTTGGCAACCGCAATTTTTTTATGATTTTGTGTTTTTATCAGGAAGACGCTGCCGCTCATCTCCTCTGCTGCCCATCTATACAAATAAATAAAATTGAAGTATCTGTTTGTAATGTTAAAATTACAGTCTTTTACTAAATGCATATGAAAGTAAATACGGTACTTATAACTAAAATACAGTTTTTAAAATTTTTGTCTGTTTGTTTGTTCCGGCTAAGCTCCGAAACGGCTGGACCGATTTTGACGGGACTTTCATTGGCAGATAGCTGATTTCATAAGGAGTAACTTAGGCTATTGTTATTTAGAAAAATAATTAGGGTTCCGCGTAAAAACATAAAAACCCTAACACGCGAGCGAAGTTGCGGGGAACCGCTAGTCTACTTATAATAAACTAATTAACACAACTTCTGTCGTCGTATAATCGTATTAACGTCGTAAGTACGTATCCTCAAGTAGGTGAGCGATCCATGCATTATTGAGTATTGCTACGGCCGACGCTAGTTTACATTGGCGCAGTTCTAAGTGACCTGGAATATTAAACAGTACAACCATGTACGTTTCGCGTCTTATCCTTGCGACAATATTTTAACGACAGATTGTAGACTTTTAACTAGAAGACGTAACTAACTTAGAACTTTTTATAAAAAATATAACGACATTTTATAAAATTAATTAGTCACTAACTTAATTCAAAACTTAATTTGTCTCAACTACCATTAAAATTGTTACCATTTTAAAATAAGCTAATCTCTTATAGGCAAATTATAATCACTTTTATTGTTATAGAATGATGTGAACTCTTATAACTAATAGTACAAAGTAATTTGTAGATGTAAGACATGTGTTAGATGTAACTGATGTAAGTCAATATGATGTACAACTGTTGGAGATCCATACAAATAAATAAATAAACTAAGATCAATAAATATACTATATGGCCAGGCAGACTTTGTTCTGCCCTTACTGACGACTTTGTCCTTTAAAAAATGTTTAAATTCGCAATTACAAATATTGACGGTCATTTATCAGGATAAAGACTATCCTATCTCTCAAGTTGGAGCAAGCAATACACAATTACAAAATTCATTAAAATCGGACTGGTTTCCGAGTTCATTGCCGACAAACAATTTGACACGTATTATTATTTATATATAAAGACTAGCTGTTCCCCGCGACTTCGCTCGCGTGTTAGTGTTTTATGTTTTTGCGCGGAACCCTAATTATTTTTCTAAAATAAAAGTAGCCTAAGTTACTCCTTGTTAAATCAGCTATCTGCCAGTGAAAGTCCCGTCAAAATCGGTCCAGCCGTTTCGGAGATTAGCCGAAACAAACAGACAGACAGACAAAAATTTTAAAAATTGTATTTTAGTTATAAGTACCTACCGTATTTACTTTCATATGCATTTAGTAAAAAACTGTTATTTTGACCTTACAAACAGACACTTTGTTTATTTGTATAGATATTCAGGCTTTGATGTCATTACAATAATATATATATATATATATATATATATATATATAAATATGGTAGGTATATATATTATATATATATACCTACCATCCCGGGGATGTAGTAAGAGACGACAGAGAGCGGCATCTTCTTGATAACAACTCGAAATAATAATAAAAAACTGCGGTTTATAAAACCGCCGGCCAAGCGTGGTAACTACGGCAAAACACCCTATGAGGCAATCTGTGGGAGGAGACCTATATTCAGCAGTGGACTTTTATAAGCCGTAATGGATAATATATAGAATTGGTAAAATGGAGCATCACCTCGGAATACAGAAAAAAAACCACCTCCGTGTCTGTGCACCAAGTGAGATGTTTTCCCTGATAGTGTTTTCAAAAGTAATATTTATTATCAATGCTTTTAATACTAGTGTTCCCAGCTGACGAAATTAATCAATGGCATATTTCAACGCACCCCAAACAATCCGTTTATTGTTTTCTGAAATGTTAAGATAGAGAAAGAACGGTGTTCTACAATTTCCAAGAAATATTGATTCAAAATCTCAATTAATATTTTTTTTATAGGTTAAGGGTGACAAACGGGCACACAGTCCACCTGATAGTATGTAGTTGCTGTGGCCCATAGACATCTACATCTATCTTCGAGTACGAATCAAAATGCAGATGCGTTGTCTCCCGTGAGGACTAAGATGGAATGCCTCGTTTCCAGTAAAAAGGGTCTCCGGTTCTCTCAACATACGAAACGCAGCAGCGTTAAGTTGCTATTTGACGCTGGTATTCTACGAGAGCGTGATCCTTCCCCGATTGAGCCGCCCCATTCGTGCTACAACATGGCTGTACCACGTTTTAAATGTTTTAATGTACAGCATACGAATCAATGTACGGCAAAAACATTCTAATGATAACCTAGAGATAGCGGAACGATAACATACTCGATTGTACTTTATATGTATACGTAAAATTTTAATAATTATTTTTATTAATATTTATAATTCTTTTTACTTGGAAAAGCCACGCTGTAGCTACAAATAGCAGTACGAATGGGTAGGACCAAGCTCTGACAGAACATCAGCATGAAACAGCAGAATAATGCTGCTGTTTCGTACGGTGAGTGTAGAGAACCGGAGACCCTTTTTACTGATAACGAAGCATTCTATCTTAGTCCTCAGAGGTGACAACGCATCTGCATTTTGATTCTTAATCGATGACAAATGTAGAATTCTATGGGGCACATCATTCATTTACCTTGTCACCCTCTATATAAAAAAAATGTGATTTCAATGATGCATTGGATTATTGATTTATAAGCACGTTAATGCAAAAATTAAAGCTTTGTCACTTCGATTGTCTACTACTCTATACTATAAGAAACAAAAACAATACTTTTCAAAGGATTTCTAAGAAAAATAAATATATACATTATACAACTCGGATAATGGCGTCATTTTAGAAAACAAATAGTATTGAATAATGTTTGCGTATACACACTTATTCTAATTAAATGCGTTGTTGTTAGAGCACAGGAATGAGTTAAACAACCATTGTACTTTGCATCCTGATGTGCTATTGAATATTTATTATGGAAATATATCGATAAAATAAGAATACCGATGAACGAATAACATTTCAATTAAACAACCTCATGTTTCAACATAGGGCGCGGGGTCTGTTCAACTCTGTTAGCAGAACTACTGACGGGTGCCGCGAGTATAATTTTTTTAGGTTATATATATGGTTATACCAACTATTTTAGTTCATTCTCAATATAATTTTTTTTGAGAAAGAATAAGGTTTTTTAACTGAGTGTGAATAAGATTAGGGTAGGGCACTAACAAAGAGGACAAAAACCTAGGACACACAAATTAATAAATCACGGTCTTATGTTCGTTGAGAATCGCTTAATTGAATTAAGTATGAAATATCTCTACGCCCTTCTCTTTCTAACATCACTTAGTGAAAAGAGAAAGAGCAACTTTATGCATTTCATAAATTCACGTCGATTTTTATAAGAACGTATATATATACTAAGTGTTCAACGTCACGTAGTGCTTCGGTAGCGTTTAACGTAGATGATTGAAATTCGACATAGTTTTACTTAGTACTTTTGGAGAAAATCGCGGAAGTTTATTTTTTTACATATTCGTGAGGGTAGTGTAAACGTCACTTCAAAATTCTACATATCTTTTTTTATATTAGAATTAGAAACGGATTTACTATTCATCATCACCATCACTGCTGAACATAGGCATCCCTCAAGGAATGCCACAACGTATAGTCCCGAGTCTCCCGTGCCACCTGCACCTACGAGGAGGCCACTCTAAAACCTTACTGTCAGCCTTTGCACATTTGCAACCAACTTCAACCAAAGAAATCTATATTACAAAAAAATAAAATCGAAGTGTCTGTTTGTAATGTCAAAATAACAGTTTTTCACTAAATGCATATGAAAGTATACCGTATATACTTTCATATGATTTTCATTATGAGTTACTTATAACAAAAACACATTTTTAGGGTTCCGTACCTTAAAAGGAAAAAACGGAACCCTTATAGGATCACTTCGTTGTCCGTCTGTCTGTCTGTCAAGACCCTTTTTCTCAGGAACGCGTGGAGGTATCAAGCTGAAATTCATATCAAATATTCAAGTCTACTGTCCCTTGGAGCTGTGAAAAAATCAAATCAAAAGATACAGCCGTTTATGCCGCAAATTTTCCACATTCGCAAGAGAATCAAATCCTACAGGGTACTTCCCGTGAACTCAGAATCTTGAAATTTGGTACGAAGCAACGTTTTATAGTACAGATAAAGGAAAAATTGCGAAAAGCAAAAATTTTTAGTTACATCATATAATAAAAATATTTTTAAAAATTTTAAACTTATATACCTACGGATTTGTTCGGAACCCTCGGTGCGTGAGTCCGACTCGCACTTGGCCGGTTCTTTTAAATATTTTTCTGTCTATTTGTTCCGGTTAATCTCTGAAATGGCTGGACTGATTTTGGCGGGACTTACTGGCAGGTGGCTAATGTTATAAGGAGTAACTTAGGCTACTTTAATTTTAAAATAAGAAATAAGGTTCCGCGAAAAAAAAAACATGAAATCCAATAGTAATCAATTAAATGCGGGCGAAGTCGCGGGAAACAGCTAGTAAATTATTAAAAGGAGACGACTAGTCTCCTACCGTGTCTGTGTGTTCTTGCTTTAGTAAATTTTATGATAATGAAGAGGGGCTCACTTCTAATACGGTCGCATTTCGCGTTCAAAAGAAGTCTATACCATTGTATATTATGTAAAGAGTGTTTATGAATAAAACATTTTTTTAAATTTATTATATTAAAAAATAACAAAGGTAAAACTCAAAATTGCATGGCAAACCAGAGCTAACTAACATACGCAAGCAGCACCGATTCTAAAGTATCGCGTTCTCGAACGCATTAAAAGGAAGACGACCCGTCACATGACTGCTAGCGCATGCCGTTCAACAAAACTGTTTTTGTATTGTCAAGTTGACAATACACAAACATAATTGTTATTACATATTGTAATTAATGTCCTGCATATCTGTCACAGTAATCCGACACGACGGGAGAGAGATCAGGCGCAGGACCAACGGCTTTATGTGCTTTCCGTGGCACGGGGTTGAAACACCGCCAACTTTGACTCCGGGCTGCTAATAAAAAAATTCTTGATAGAAAAACTCTAACTGATTTCACGGGATTCGAACCCGAAACTTCATAATCAGCAGTTGCGTTTACGACCAATAGAACAACGAGGCAATAGATAGAATATAGATACAAGTATAGATGTATCACTAATTACATACACTTTGTCTGATTTGTGAGAAACACAAGTAAATCATTCTGTCTTTAAGAAACGCTTTAGATTTTATTTTCATTAGATTACATTATTTGAACACCGTACTTGCTCTATAGATTTTCTTAGGCCATCGAGACATGGAAAACATATTACACGCGGGCGAAGTCGCGGCGAACAGCTAGTAAAATATATAAATAAAAGTAAAACAAATGTAAAGCGACATGAAATGTAATAAAAAAAGGGAATTATTGGTTTAAAATGGGACAATATTATAACTGAAATAAATTTAAACAAAAAACAATTGAAAAATCATTTTGTCATAGCCTCAGCTTTTAATGACCATTTTATTGAATTGACTAATACAAAAAATCTGACGACAAATAAGAAAAAAAAAACAACTGCTAAGAGCAAACTTATACCAAACACGACGATATTTCCGACTGCAAAAGATATAAAAAAAAGAAATTATGGGTTTGAACAACAACAATTCAGAAGGCTTTGAAGAATTAGTACAAGAATAAACCTAGCAACCTAGCAAGCTAACAGCATTGCAAAGTGGCGAAGCAATCAGCTTTGTAGCGGTTTCTAACAGTTGCCGTTGAGCAATCAGTTTCAAAATAGGAGGTTCAGATGCCTGGGTGATCAGTAATAGATTGCTGAAAACAGAATTTGAAAATTCGAAACCGTTCTCGAGATAATCGTGGGACAGACGGACAGACATCGTGAAATCAATAAGTGACTTCGCAAGCTTCGCCACTTAATAATTAGAGAAATATAATCTAAAATCAAATTTCATACAATTCAATAAATCCAAACATGATAAACACAATTTTAACCTTAATATCGAAAAGATTAAAGAAATAACACATACTAAACTTTTAGGTGTAACGATAGACCAGATTTAAACTGGAAATTACACATAGAGGCCTTATGCAAGCGTATCAACAGCTTTGTTTATGCTCTTTATAAAACAAGGAGCGTAACTAACTTGCAAACAGCTATTACCACTTACCACGCGTGTGTAGCCTCCATTCTAGGTTATGGGGTGATGATACGGGGCAATAGTACTGAGAGACAAAGGGCATTTGTAGCGCAAAAAAATGCATCAGAGCCATATGTGGGATTCCACCGGGCGAGTCCTGTAGAGCATCTTTTTGGAGCCTGGACTTACTTCCGTTGCCAGCGCTGTACATTTTTGAAATGAGTTGCATTGTCAAAAGTCATACTGAGCTCTTCCAGAAAGCGAGAGATATAAAATCTCGATTGAAAAGAAATCCGGATAAATTAGTGTTAAGCGTCCTTCCGAGATCTGCGAAAAAGTTGTTTAGATGTATGTTAAGATATACAATAAGATCCCCAATGACATCAAAAACCTCAAAATGAATTTATTTAAATCGAGAACACTGACCTGATACCTGATGATATATATATATATAGAGGTCAGACTGATCGAGACTCTATAAGTGGCTTATTGAACTAAAAGTGTATCACATTAAAGAATTTATTGACATTAAGCTTTAATGATTATTGATTTGTTGATATTGATTTTATGACTGTATTTGACCGTTTTTGAAATAAATGTTACATGAAATGTATGTAACATTAACTTAAATTTGCATACTAATTATATGTATACTACGTCGAGCCTTAACGAGCCAGTTAGAAAATTCCCCTACAGTTACCTCCCCGAAGTATTCTGTAACATCAAGGGGTTACTGAACTGCTTCATATAGTTTAGATGACTTGAATAATATAAATCTTTGGCCGGAGTTGCGGAAAATAGCTCGTCGCAAAATATAACAGTACTGTAACAAGGCAACCTCCGATGTAAAATCTCTCGACATTTCTATCTAGGTTGACAGAGGGAACTTTAGTTAAACTATAATCATCAAAATATTTCTTAAACAGTGTAAGATAAGTGACAGTGTCTTATCTATTTAGTACGCCTTCAAAAACTTGTTTGAAACATCGGTTAATGAAGTTCTGTTTTAACATTTTCAATTTGAAAACATATGTTTGTTTTTTTTTTCATAGAATAATAGTGAGAATGAGAATTAAGAATCAAAATGCTGTTGCGTTGTCAGTTGTCACCCCTCATGACTAAGATAGAACGCCTCGTTTCCCGTGAAAAGGGTCTTCTTCATAAGCAAAAAAATTCAACTATTGCGTTGCTGTCATGTTAATTCCTTTATATTATAGATCGATGTAATGTAGTTATGTAAGTAAATGTAATTATCACATGAAGAGATCAACAATCTCTTCATGTGATAATTACATTAAAGTTACAGCCTGTATATAACTGTGAGCAATGGCCTCTTATTTCTGACAAGGATTAAAAACGGCAACCAAGTATTCTTATTAATAATATTATAATTTTCTTCGAAACATTTTTTTTTATTTCTCAGACATACATGTTTGTATGTTGGCAGAAAAGGTTCAGATTAAGTAATATAGGCAAATGGTGAAGAAAAATTAATTTTAAAAAAAATCTCAAAAATTCTGTCCTTTTTATCTTTTGAATTCAAAATGAGTGGTAATGCACTATTTTAACTGATTATCATTCATAAGTATCTATTTTACTAAGCACGCCACACATTCGTAAGGGTCGATCGGTCGGCAAAAAGGTTGTGAATTGAATCGCACAGTAGAAGCGCGCGTACGCGCTGTTGTTGCCCATAAATCACATTCAGTTTGGTATAATTTCAAATAGTAGTAGAAGCCTTATTTACTCGTATTTTCAAAAACTGGAATAACGGTATATCATTATTTATATATCTCAACTTAAATTTAAAATTTAGCTACTCTTTGAAAAATAACCCTGTATACACGATGTTTAACTTCACAGCTGAGTATGTGGAAATCACTTACAATTCATGAGCACTTACAATTTCAATAAACAAATTTAATTGGTGCCGACGAGAATCGAGCCCGGGTTGCTCGTGAGTACTTTAGCCCCTGAGCTACCGCTGCTTATATTTTAATTTTGCTTAATATTGTCTATTTCCACACGTCTTTGACGTTACATCGTCGTGAATGATTCGTTCATTTGACCCGGGTCGCATCAAAGTATTGATGATTGCAATTACAGTTTGGATCAAACGATTGACAGGGCCTACGACCAAATGGTATATATATTATACAGTTCACAGAATACTGAAACTCAAAATTATTTACTTGAATAATCGACCCGAATGTCCCGGTTCGTAAAACAAATCAATACTTGATTGATCGGCTGGTCGCTAGAAATGAATGACATAAGTAGTATGCGTTTCAAAAAAAAATGTCTGTACAAAAATAGACGTTCAACGATTATCGAACGAATGTATATTTTTAGTAACTTCGTCATAAATATTTTTAAACAATGCAGGTATGCATTCTAACAGTGATGTTTCTTTTCCACGGAAAAATGACGTAATAAGCGGTTACTTTAAAATTTCGCACATCCAGCAAACAGAGTTCAATCCCCGTCGGCACCAGAGAAACTTAGTTGGTATTTAAGTGCTGATTTACATGTGTTACTACAACACCCTGAACTTGTGAGAAAACACCCCGAGGAAACCAGCATGAAATTATATCAAGGGCTGATTTTTCTATCGCCAAATAAAAGTTATCCATAAAATAAATTATAACCTGACTGAATATAAAAGTGAAACAATTGAACTATATTCATACAACTGTACTCTTCAATTTGTTCATATTATAGAAAATCGACCCTAAATAAAATAAATATATTTATTTTTTCGACGTAACAAATAAAAATTTAGTTTATCAAGTGTCATTTTTCTACCGACATCAAAACGAAGACGGTACTCAATTCGACTGTGTTTTTTTTTTTATAGGATACGGGTGACAAACGAGCACACAGTCCACCTGATGGTAAGTGGTTGCTGCGGCCCATAGACATCTACATCTATCCTCTATTACAAATCAAAATGTAGATGCGTTGTCACCCGTGAGGACTAAGATGGAATGCCTCATTTCCAGTAAAAAGGGCCTCCGCTCACCTGCACTCACCAAGCGAAACGCAGAGGTAAACCTCTACTTCACGCTGGTTTTCTGTGAGGTCGTGGTACCACCCCGGTTCGAGCCGGCCCATCCGTGCGACAGCAAAATCTGCCGCGTGACTCTACCACTGTTAAAACTGTTTTTGTGTGTTACCTTATAACTTTTTACTACGTGAGCCGATTTCGACGATTCTTTTTTATTTGAAAGCTGGTACTTCACATGTGGTCCCATATAAATTTGATTAAGGTCCAATTTATTTATTAGGTGCAATATGTTCGATTAAACCAATAGTTTTTGAGTTATTCTTAATAATTTATATTGAAGTCCGTTGTACAACATTTTAAATTTTAAATTCTTTAATCTAAATCCTAAATGAGGTTTTTCTGAACGGTGAAGGCAACCCCGCCGGTATCCCCTTTTTTGTCATTTTTAAGACATATAGTTGACGGCTCTCTGGCGCAGTGGCTCAGTAATGAGTTGCAGCGCCGAGGGCCGCGGGTCCGAATTCTGCACGAAACAAGTATTTGTATTGCCTATAAATAATTGTTCCTAGTCTGGATGTTTGTCCTTATATAATATATATATGTAAACTGCCCCCACGATACAGGAGAAAATCCCAGTATGGGGGGAACTTATTTTATAAAAAAAAATGTATATAGCCATATAAACTCAAGCGTGATCCATGTTAAACTAAAAAATAATGTTAAAATTTAGAGCACACCACAAGTCACTCACAAGCCGCACCCGTTCAAAACTAATTATATCCTGCAGACCGAATTTCGGTCACGCGGGATGGTTTCAACAGAGACTAGCCATCTACGCAGGACAGGATTACAGCGCCCGTGTGTATGCGAAAACACAGGTGCACTCTCTATTTTCTTACTCACATAGTCCAATCAGACAGCAATTGGACACGACCGGAGAGAGATCAGGCAGGAAAGCATGATTTCCGAGGCACAGAGTGAAACGCGGCCAGCTTCCCGATTCCTACTGAGAATTTGTTGACGGAAAAACTCAATAACTGATTTCTTTGGCCCGATCCGGAGTTTACAAGTCGTATAAATATTTCTAATGATGTTTGACGTTTGGTTTCATGGTATTGTATAAATGTAGCGGTAACGATTACAAGCCGATGTCTTTTTTTTTACGTTACCGAATATTATCATAATAAAAAAATATAATGCATTTTACAAAATGACGTTCCCACCGGCACACGTCTCTCATCAAAATTACACAATAGCACTACTGGCACGATTATGTGTAGGCCATACACGCTTAACTACCACGTCACCGGGACATTATATCTCCTGCGAAGCTCAAATCTGTCGCCAGAATTTGGAAGCTGTCCCCGTGGACTAAGTCGGCTGGGAGGGATCCATCATCAAAATCAATATATTACTAACATAGTTAAAGTTACGCCTGTATGTGTCGCACCTCATTTCTGAGATAGTTTATTTATTTATTCCTTATTGTACACCGAAAAACAGAATAAGAATACAAATAGAGTACAATTTCTAGTTCATTATACAAGAGGCGGTCTTATTATCTCTTCCAGACAATCTTTGCATATAGGACTAATGCAAAGAATGGTAAAAATAAAGGGTTACAGAGCAATTAGACCGCCTCGCTGCTCGTGTTCGTGTTAGCAGACTTTAAACCTCTTCGAAATATTTCTATTCATCAGACATGCAGGTTTCCTCACGATTGTTTGTTGATACGGCCTATAAAAATCCAACGCTAAACGTGCACCTCTCCCATAGCACTCATAGGGAGGATGAAATGAAATGAAATAATTTATTGGACATTGCCATAGTTGCCACGCTGGACAGGCGAGTTGGCAACTGCAGTTTTTTAATTATCAGGAAGATGCTGCTGCCCATCTTCTGTTTTAGTTTCCCTCTATCGCCTCTTACGACACCCACGGGACTACAGAGGTATTCCTACACCACCACTACACGGTTTCACGGATCGCGCATCGCGCACTATGAAATTTACGGCGTGTGCTTAGCCTATTAAGCTATACGAGCTTATCGACGCTAATTTGGAATTGACTTTTTAACGTGGTAGAGCCATGCTGCAGCTATATTAGTAGTATAGTTGTAGCACGAATGGATCGGTTCGACCGGGGAAGGACCACGCTCTCACAGAATACCAGCGTAAAATAGCAGCTTAATGCTGCTGTGTTTCGTATGGTGAGTGTAGAGAACCGAAGACCCCTTTTACTGGAATAGAGGCATTCCATCTTAGTCCTCATGGGTGACAACGCACCTGCATTTTTATTTGTAATAGAGGATAGATGTAGATGTCTATGGGCCGCAGCAACCACTTACCATCAGGTGGACTGTGTGCTCGTTTGTCACCCTTATTCTATAAAAAAAAAATATAGACCTGGTCGAGTCTACAACTGTGTTATGGTTGCAGCACGAATAAGTTGTTTGATCGCGGCAGGACTACGCTCTCACAGAATACCAGAGTAGAATTACAGCAAAAAGAAATTGAAAAAAAAATATCGCAATGTGCTCAGAGAAGGCGAGCACTACATACCAACAGATGTCTATCTACATACTAACAGATGACTAACTGGAACTTAAAGAGCATAACATAGAAGAGACCGATAATGACAATGTTCCCGCTATCTGTTTTCACAGCTCTCCTCGTCAGCACGTCAACAGTCTACTGCGAAACATAGGCAATGGATAGTCTCACACACATATACTTGCCATAGCTACCATGCTTAGCAGGCAACCGCATAAATGGTTAGCAAATGCATTTTTTTATTATTACGAGCTCTTGTTGCTTGAGATGCTGCTGCCCATCTCCTGTTTCAGTTTCTCTCTGTCACCTTACCTGAAACGTATTCAACTTGGTAGAAACTTGGGCCAGACGGTGGGCTATTACAGTAATAAGTTTTTGTTTTTTTTATAGAAGAATAGCTGTTCCCCGCGACATTGCCCGCGTGTTATTTGGGGTTTTAATTTTTTTGCGCGGAACCCTAATTATTTTTCTAAAATAAAAGTAGCTTAAGTTACTCCTTGTGACATCAGCTATCTGCCAGTGAAAATCCCGTCAAAATCGGTCCAGCCGTTTCGGAGATTAGTCGGAACAAACAGACGGACAGAAAGACAAACAGACAGACAAAAACTTTAAAAATTATAGTTTTGTTATTAGTACCGTATATACTTTCATATGCATTTAGTAAAAAGCTGTAATTCTGACATTACTAACAGACACTTTAATTTTATTTATTTGTATAGATGGGGCAAACAAGCTTGTGGCTCACCTGATGGCAAGCAACGACTCTACCAATGAACATCTGTGATACCACAGCAATAGTTTAGTTGCCAGCCTTTTAAAAGTAAGGCTCTTCTTGTTTGAATTGGTCCAGAAAAACTTTTGATGACAGTAAACTCCGCAATGTAGTCATACAGAGTAGGGAATACCTTGAGAAATGGACAAGGTGTAATGCCAACTATTGAGATGATGTAACAATTCCACAGAATACTCTGATGCCAATTGCAAATAATCAAGATAATGTAGGTGTAAGTTATTAATTACCAAATGTTTAAGTTAAAGTTAAAAGTATAGGCATGCAACTCCAATTAAAACACCTAAGAAGATGATAGAAATATCCATATTATTACACATAATTCAATATTCATCATAAAATATTCATTAATATTAAACAAATATATATAAATATGGGTGTATTCAAGTATTTGCATCTGATCCTATAAAAAAAAAATTGAAAACTTGAATCCAATATCAAAGAATATATATCAAGCCAAACATATCAAGATATATACCACAACTTATATCTAGAGATATATTGATAGGATATCCATCAGTTTATATCTTTATATTTATGGCTTGACTATTATCATTGATATATATCCTTTGTCATATTAAATATAAGCCTATTAAAAATAATGTCCCACCCAAACAAGATTTTTTTGTATTACTGTATAATTACATTGTAATCAATTTGTATCATCTTTTACACAGACTTGACAACTTCCAGACACCCGAAAAGCTTATTTCCGATAAGGCTTTATTCCTAAAAACTACATATATACCCTCAAAATTGTACAAAAGCAAAGAAAATATACATTATGACAGAAGACAGAAGAGTAAAATCTGCCACTTCGACTTGCCTATGTTAACTATGAGAAAAACCTTTCTTTCAGTTGATATTCAGGTAGTTCTGTAGTTCCTTCAGTGGTGTGGATATATATATATATATATATATATATATATATATATATATATATATATATATATATATATATATATATATATAATGCCAAAGTGTTTGTAAGGCTACAATGGTTACTCATGTAAAGAACCAGAGTACCAAACTAATTGCAGAAAGTTTTAAAACAAGATGACGTTATATTCCTGAAACTCTTGACTTTAATTGAGTCTTTGATGATTGGAAGATGTTTTCAAGCTACTGGGCTGTATACTCAACGTCGATTTGGATTGCTAGAGGAACCATTTCCAACTTTATAAATCCTAAGTAATCAAAAGGCTGAATTGGCAATGGGCTGACCATATAGCGCATAGATAGTACTGACAACTGGTAAGCAAAAAAGTTTCTGAAGTTGCAGCCACATATTTGTAAGTGGAGTCTTGGGCAGCCGCCTCCCACTAGATGGAGTGACAACCTGGTAAGACATACAGGAAGACAATGGATACAAGTGGCACACAACCTCGTTTTATGGCATTTCTTGGGAAAATCCTGTGTTCAAGAGTGGACATGTATGAGGGAAAATTTCGATTATTTTTTATTTTTACTATAAAAATGTTTTTTTTTTATAATAAAAATCGGATATTTTCAAACCCTGCTAAGTGTTCAGTATCACTTAGCACCTTAGCAATATTTTACAGGTGTTGCAATAAACATTTATAAGGTATAAATTACTCAATTAAAAAAAATTGTACATAATATTTTAACCATATATAGCATATTCAGCATAAAATTCTATATATTTCAAATTCAAGGCTAAAAACATCTTTCTACTAAGAATTTTTTAAATTTTTTTACAAAAGCAACTTTTTTTATTTAAATGTCTAAAACTTGGATTAAGATGAAACACTCCACTCTGCAGTTATACATACCCTTTAAACTAGAATACCTACAATAGTTGATTTAATACTTTATGGTACCAAAAATAAGTACTGATGATGACAGTACTATTAACAGACTCCTTGGCAGAAAAGCTGCTTTCTAGTAATTTATTGATATTTATTAACAAAAAATCAAAAATCAGTCTTTCTTAAAAATAGTCTAGTAATATTTTTTTCTATTTAGAAAACAATACCTAATGTATTATTATTTATATTTATAGAATTAAATGAATAGAATGATTTCCCTGCATTGTAAAGCTGAGAAAATAGCAGAATGCAGAATGCATAATGAAGTAAGAAAATATTTAACGAAAAATTGTAAAAGAAAAAGAATCGACAAAATTTTCCAGTCCGTAGTCCACCTCTCATTGGACATCAAACCCTAATTCAATAAAATCTTGTAAAAATAAATATTATCCATATGAAATAATAGAACACGGCTCACAACTTATGCGGATTATCACAACGTAAAAGAAAATGTAGGATGGTATAACACTTACACATGACATGTGTGATGACTATTGGCACAAAAATTAACATACCTTCATATCCGACACGATTTGCTGGTACAGGTTCCATAAAGGAGAGCAATCCTTTTCCGTAGTCCCCTCCATTGTCAAAAAAACACTGATCAAACACAAGAAAACACAAAAAACACGACCGAATCACCTCTCACAGTAGATTATGGTCGCGCCATATCTCGTATCCAACTGTTGCATTGCCGATAAAGATCTCGCTGCACAATTTTATTTGCCTACATTTCACTATAGAAACACAATGGGATCGTTTCAAAATATCTTATGTAGCAAATCAATATTTATAAACAAGAATACCCTCCATTAAATCCTAACAGAGGGAGAATGCGACGTATCGTTGCTGAATACTGTTATAATACCAATATTAATAATAACTATAATTAATTATGAATAAATTAAGCACATATTCATTCACAAAAACAATTTTTATTATGATTTTCATACACAAAACATGCGGATTAAAGACTACAAGAGCCCGCGATTCCCTTACAAAGGAGCGACAATCACATAAGCCGGATTCGGTTTGTTTGGCTTTAGCTGCCTGTAAACGGCGTTCCGATTCGTCAATTATTTCAAAACATTGCCATTGTAATAAAAAGCTTAATAAAAAGCAAAGAATAAAAATTGTAATAACGAAAAGCTAATATTCGTTTTTCGTTATATTTTATTCTATGACAACGTTATCAAAAATATTGGTTTTACCAGGTTTTACTAATTCAGTAATAGCAAAATTTAAAAATACTGCTGGAAAGAAATATCCATCTGCGAAAAAGATCGAACGGTCAAAGTTGAGGACCGACTGTGGCAGCGTCATTTCAAATAATCAATCAATCAATCAATCTTTATTTGCCAACCAAGTGTACATAAATAGTCTTATAATAATAACAATTTGTCTCAATTTAGTAGCCTTTTTCAGGCATTGCAAATTTGAGAAAGGGAGATAAAATAAGTTATTAAATACAAACATTATAGAGTAAAAACATTAAAGAATGAATTAATAATATAGTAAATAATTTAACAGTATTAAATTACGCAAAGTATTAAGGCATTTATGACATTTTATATCAACACAATATTTATTTTTATACTGATACTGTCCATAATAATTTTTGTGTATCAAAACCGCTTTTTCCTGTTTTTATGTATTTCTGTTGACTTAATGTTTAGGTAGGCCGTGTAGTGGCGGTCAAGAATATCCACTACCCCTAATCCTCCCGTGGGTGTCGTAAAAGGCGACAAAGGGAAACAGGCAGGAGATGGGCAGCAGCATCTTCCTGATAATAGCCAAAATTACAATAAAAAAACTGCGGTTGCCAACCCGCTCGCCAAGCGTGGCAACTATGGCAAATACCCCCCAATGACCAAAGCAACAAACAGACGGCCCCCAGTCCCCGGCGGACCCGCTATTCCTGGCTACGGTGGCGACTATGGTAACGGCGGGGCAGGGGGTGCTAAGAATCTCCGGTGGAGTTTCGGTTGCCACCTTAGACGACTCGACCTGGCAACGTACAACGCACGCACCCTGAGGACTGACGAAAAGATCGTGGAGCTGGAAGAAGAGATAGACAAGTTGCGCTGGCATATTATAGGATTATCCGAAGTCCGAAGAGAGGGGGAGGACACGGTAATCCTCGAATCCGGCAACTTGCTCTATCACCGGGAGGGCGACCATCTGTCCCAAAAGGTTTCGGATTTATCGTCCACAAGTCTCTCGTTAACAACGTTGTAAAGATAGGGAGTGTGTCGACGAGGGTTGCGTACCTTATACTCAGAATCACCAAACGGTATTCGCTGAAGGTCATACAGGTTTACGCACCAACCTCGGCACACCCCGATGAGGTGGAGGAAATGTATGAGCATATCTCTAGAGCCATGCATTCCTCCAAAACCCAATATACGGTGTTAATGGGAGACTTCAATGCAAAACTAGGCACAAGAGAGAATGGTGAGCTGAAAGTAGGGAAATTTGGAATAGGGCAACGGTACCCAAGGGGCCAGCAGCTGGCCGACTTCATGGAGAAAGAGGGACTCTTTATGATGAACTCTTTCTTCCAGAAGCGGCCCCACAGGAAGTGGACCTGGTCGAGCCCCGACGGTTCGACAAAAATGAGATTGACTTCATTATGACGACCAGACGACAACTGTTCAGTGATGTCTCCGTGATCGCGAGGGTGAAAACTGGTAGCGATCACCGAATAGTTAGAGGCACACTGAACCTAAACGTTAAGTTGGAGAGGTCTCGTCTAATGAAGTCAACGCTCCGTCCCCCTCGTGCTCTGTTCCAAAGTCCCGAAACCTTTCAGCTCGAGTTACAAAACCGTTTTCAGTGCCTAGAAGACTGCAATGAAGTGGACGATATGAATGACAAGCTCGTGGAAACTGTCCATGTGGTCAGAGCTAAGTTCTGCAAGACCCGCCGCAGAAGAACACAAAAACTCTCCGATCACACTCTTAATCTCATGGCTGTTAGACGGAAGATGAAGCTACATTCTTCAACAGACTTGACAGCATACAGGCATCTGAACAGACAGATCTCCAAATGCATGCGGCGGGACTTACGCAACTTCAATACAGCTCGTATTGAATAAGCGATTGAGCGGAATCAAGGCTCCAAAGTCTTTGCCAGAGATCTGTCTGCCAGAAAGAGCCAATTGTCAAAGCTGAAGACGGAAAGTGGCAGCATCGTTTCCGGGACACCTGAGATTTTGAGTGAGATTGAGAGGTTCTATGGGCAGCTGTACACGTCGTCGTTGGAGCCACAGCCAGCCACGTTGGAGGATGGAATTACAGCGAAGCTTCTGAAAGCGGGTGGAAGACCGGTACTTGAAGTTCTTCAGAAGCTCTTTAATTCCGTCCTCCATGGTAGCATTACACCGGAGGCGTGGAGCAGAAGTGCGGTGGTCTTGTTCTTCAAGAAAGGTGACAACGCTCTCTTGAAGAACTACAGACCGATTTCCCTTCTGAGCCGCGTCTATGTGCTGTTTTCGAGAGTCATTACGAATCGTGTCGCAGGCAGACTCGACGACTACCAACCTCCCGAACAAGCCGGTTTCCGAAAGGGCTTTAGCACCATAGACCACATACATACCCTTCGGCAAGTTGTACAGAAGTCCGAAGAGTAAAATTTGCCACTATGTCTGGCGTATGTGGACTATGAGAAAGCCTTTGATTCCGTCGAAATTTGGGCGGTGCTGCAGACCCTTCAGCGGTGCCAAGTTGACTGTCGGTATATCAAAGTGTTGAAGTCCTTGTACAGTAGGGTTACGATGGCTATCCGAGTACAGAACCAGAGTACGAAACCTATCCAATTGCAGAGAGGTGTAAGACAGGGTGACGTCATATCCCCGAAACTCTTCACCGCTGCATTGGAAGACGTTTTCAAGCTTCTGGACTGGAAAGGATACGGTATCAACATCAATGGCGAGTACATCACTCACCTTCGATTTGCCGACGATATAGTCCTTATGGCAGAATCGCTGGAGGGCCTAAGCACTATGCTCAATGACCTCACCTAAGTCCAACTTCGACCGAGAGGTCAATCGACGGATTCAACTCGGCTGGGCAGCGTTCGGGAAGCTACGACACATCTTCTCGTCAGACATACCTCAAAACCTTAAAACGAAATTGTACAACCAGTGCGTGTTGCCAGTGATGACTTACGGAACTGAAACGTGATCCTTCACTGCTGGCCGTATGAGGAAGCTCAAGGTCGCTCAGCGAGCTATGGAGAGGGCTATGCTCGGAGTTTCTTTGCGTGATAAACTTAGGAATGAGAATATCCGCAGTAGAACCAGAATAACCGACATAGCCCAACGGATTAGTAAGCTGAAGTGGCAGTGGGCCGGCCATATAGCTCGAAGAACCGACAACCGATGGGGAAGAAAGGTTCTCGAGTGGCAGCCTCGTACCGGTAGGCGAAGTGTAGGGCGTCCCCCCACGAGATGGAGTGACGACCTGGTAAGACATGCAGGAAGTCGATGGATGCAGGTGGCTCAGGACCGTGCTTTGTGGCATTCTTTGAGGGAGGCCAATGTTCAGCAGTGGACTTGTGAAGGGCTGTGATGATGATGAAATTATGATAATGTCTAGGTTAAGGTTTAGGTTAGGTTTAGGCTCTGTTATTTGTGTAAAAGATATGTAATTTGTTATTCGTTTTTTGCTTCAATGTATTCTTTGACTGAGTAGAAACATTTTTCTGTTAAGAATGTTTTTAGTTTATTAATGAAAAGTATAATCTTATTTTCAATTTTTATGTGGATAGGCAATTTATTGTATATTTTTACAACCATGTAGTATGGACTCTGGTTTAACATTTTAATTCTTGATGGTGGTAGGTATAGTCTGTCTCTGTGGCGTGTGTTTATATTGTGATTGTCTTTTACTTCTGTGAAGTGGTTTATGTTCTTGAATACAAATATCAAAATCTATACTCTATACAAATAAATAAATTTGAAGTGTCTGTTTGTAATGTCAAAATTACAGTTTTTTACTATACTAATAAATAAAATTGAAGTGTCTGTTTGTAATGTCAAAATTACAGTTTTTTACTAAATGCATATGAAAGTATATACGGTACTAATAACAAAATACAATTTTTAAAGTTTTTGTCTGTCTGCCTGTCTGTCTGTCCGTCTGTCTGTATGTTTGTTCCGGCTAATCTCCGAAATGGCTGTACCGATTTTGACGGGATTTTCACTGGCAGATAGCTGATGTCACAAGGAGTAACTTAGGCTACTTTTATTTTAGAAAAATAATTAGAGTTCCGCGCAAAAAAATTAAAACCCCAAATAACACGCGGGCAATGTCGCGGGGAACAGCTATTCTTCTATAAAAAAAACAAAAACTTATTACTGTAATAGCCCTCCGTCTGGCCCAAGTTGCTACCAAGTTGAATACGTTTCAGGTAAGGTGACAGAGAGAAACTGAAACAGGAGATGGGCAGCAGCATCTCAAGCAACAAGAGCTCGTAATAATAAAAAAATGCATTTGCTAACCATTTATGCGGTTGCCTGCTAAGCATGGTAGCTATGGCAAGTATATGTGTGTGAGACTATCCATTGCCTATGTTTCGCAGTAGACTGTTGACGTGCTGACGAGGAGAGATGTGAAAACAGATCGCGGGAACATTGTCATTATCGGTCTCTTCTATGTTATGCTCTTAAGTTCCAGTTAGTCATCTGTTAGTATGTAGATAGACATCTGTTGGTATGTAGTGCTCGCCTTCTCTAAGCACATTGCGATATTTTTTTTTCAATTTCTTTTTGCTGTAATTCTACTCTGGTATGCTTAGGCTACTTTTAGTTTTGAAAAATAATTAGGGTTCCGCGCAAAAAAATTAAAACACCAAATAACACGCGGGCGAATTCGCGGGGAATAGCTAGTGTCAACTATGTATGATGATGGTAGTGTGAGGAGAGGATGTTATTTTTAATGAAATAGGGTTTGCAACTGTCAAGATTTTCAATTTGACCGATGATTCTAATACATTTATTTTGCAGTATAAATAGATCCTGAAAGTGTACACTTTCAGGATCTATTTATACTGCAAAAGAATTCCCCACAAAATAATGCCGTATCTTAACCAGGAGTATGCATATGCGTAGTATGCCGACAGTGCGGTTTTTTCGTTTGTGCTGCATTTAAGTTGGAATAGAGCGTATATGAATTGAGATAGTTTTTTTTTTATTATGTTCGATGTGTGGTTTCCAGTTGACGTGCGTGTCTATAGTTATACTAAGTAATTTGAATGTATTTACGGTTTCTAGTTGTGTGTTGTTTTATGTTGTGTCGATGTTTATGGGGGTGTTTTTGTATGTTCTAAGTTGGATGGTTTTTGTTTTGTTATAGTTAATTTCTAAGTTATGGTCACTGAGCCAGCGATTTATTGTGTCTAGAGTTTCTCGAAGTATTTGTGTTGGGTTTTTGGTTTTGTCATAAGCAATCAATATTGAGATACCATCAGTGTTTAGGCCAAACAATTAACATTTGAAATTTGCATTCAACATTCGTGTCCGCCCGCTGTCTTTGTAAAGGTCATCGTTGCCCCACTCCCATGTGCGTCGCTCGGCAGAGGGCGCGGTCGCAGAACGCGAGTGCGTTACAGTAGTTTGAGAGCAGCGGTACGGTCGATTAGCGTATTTTGGTAACCGCTGCATATATTTCGCGCGACCAGTTTTTTTTTCGTTTTATTGTCTAGATTTTTAGTATTTGTGCGCGTTGAATTCGCTATTGAATTTGTGGTTTCGTGAAGACCGCCTCGGATTAGTTTGTCTAAGTTGTAGTGCAGTCACTAGCACGGCGTGAGGACGTCCCCTATAACCTCTAATTAGTGTCGTTTTGTAAGCAAATTTATACAACGACGAGGAGTTTGTGGAGTCTAGAAAAATAGACGCCGGGTCGATTAATTGTTTGGAAGTTAATGTTTAATTGTACCGTCCTGTTAAGTGCCTTTTGTGTGTTGTCTATGTAGTTTTTTTGCGTGCCAGCTAGGCTGACTTTGAATCTTAATGCGGGCGTAGTATTTTATATCGTACGAAGGAATTTAGTTTGTCGGTTGTAATGCTGAATTACTCGAGAAGAGACCGCGTTCTTGTTCGTGGTTATAATCTTGTTGCTACGTGAAACGGAAGTGACCTTTGATCCACCGTTCATTAGTCGTGCCGTGTGTTACGTTTTTGATTACGATTAACGGGGATTTAGTTGAGTTTGAAGTTAATAAAATGTACAATAAAGTGGATGGATTGAAATAGTGTACAATAAAGTTGATAAACTGAAATAGTGAAGTGACGTCAGACTTGAGGTCGGATAAAGTGAACTACCAACTTTGGAGAGAAGCAACGCTGGATCTAACGGTTGGGTCAGGTCAAACAGTATACACCACTTACATGCACCTACACCTACCTACGACCTGACCGAGCCTTGGGGCGGTCTTAGCTTCGGAACCAGGTACGTACTATTTATTTACCTAGCCTTATCTCTATTGTGTAGGTCAATTGTCCATAGGCCGTTGGGCCCCGTCCTCTGCTGCCCGTCGATAGGACTACTGATGGGCCCTAGTCCAGTCTACCTTTGTTGGGGCAGCTAGGGGCGTGTACAATCAGCGAATAAGACGGGCAATGTTTGTTCTTTATTTAGCACTTTTGGCAAGTCGTTAATGTATATCAGAAATAGCACACAACCTAACACGCTGCCCTGTGGAATTGAGCATTTTATGCTCCTTTTCTCAGATCTCACTATTTTAACCTCATTTGTGTTGGATTTGAAATGGTTAATTTGGACTATTTGTGATCTATTTTCCAAATATGATTTAAACCATGTGTAAGCTCCAGGACACTTGAGATTTTAAATGAGATTTAAAGATTATACGGACTACGGAATGTACACATCGTCTTTGAAACCACAAGCAACTATGAGTAATGATCCAAGAGCAAGTCTCATTCGACAAAATTCCGATGATATCCCAGTCGTCAGCATGACTGCGATAAGTATGGCTCTCCTGCACTTTGAAAACTACAAGGCCCTAATGAATCACAGCAAATCTTCTGAAATTGGGTGGAAACCGGTACTTAAGGTCTTTCAAAAGCTCTTCAATTCCATCCCCTATGGTGGCATTACTTCGGATGCGTGGAACTGAAGTGTACGTGGTCTTATTTTTCAATAAAGGCGACAACACTCTATAATAACAGACCGATCATTCTTATAAGCCGCATCTACGTGTTATTTATGAGAGTCATTACGAAACGTTTGGAACACAGGCTTGTTGACTCCTGAACAAACCGGTATCCAAAAAATCTTAGATACCGTAAAAGCTGTAGCTATATTAGCTGCAGCATGAATGGGTCCTCTCAACCGGGGTAGGACCACGCACTCACAGAATACCAGCGTAAAATAGCAGCTTAAGGCTGCTGTATATCGTATGGTGAAGTTAAAGAACCGGAGACCCTTTTAACTGGAAACGAGGCATTCCATCTTAGTCCTCAGGGGTGACAATGCATCTGCATTTTGATTCTTAATCGAGGATAAATGTAGATACCTATGGGCCACAGCATCTATTTACCATCAGGTGGACTGTGTGCTCGTTCGTCACCCTAATCCTATATAAAAATAATTCATACACATGCTTCGGTAAATTGTTTCTTGCGTATGTGGACTAAGAAAAAGCCTTTGATTTCGTTAAAATTTGGGTGGTGCTATAATACCCTTTTCTGGACAAGTTAACTGTCACTATATCGATGTGCTAAAGTGTTTGTATAGTAGGACAACGATGGTTCTCCGAGTAAATAACGAGAGTACAAAACATATCCATCTCTAGAGAGATGTAAGACGTTATTTCTCCGAATTTCTTTACCGATGTATTTATAGACGTTCTCATGCTACTGGACTGAAAATACGCGATATCAACATCAAGGGCGAATACATCACTCACCTTCAATTTGCCGATGATGACTATCGTTAAGACAGAATCGCCGAAGTACCTCAGCTCTGTAATCTTAATAGTATCACACAACGAATAGGTTTTAAATAGAACATGGATGAGACATAAGCCATGCGTAACGTCCATGTCATACCAACGCCGGTAGTTGTTGGGAACAGCCAGTGCGTGTTGTCAGTGATGACATATATATCTGAGACGTGGCATTCACTATTGGCCATATGAGGAAGCTTAAGGTCACTTCGCAAGTTATATTTGGAGTTTCTCTATGTGATAGACTTCATATTGATGATATCTGCTAATATGCTAATATGGTTTTACATATTAAAGATACAATAGATATAATGAAAGTTTTTTTTTCCAATATAGGTCAAAAATATCTTATTGAACGTGAATATTTAATTTTGTGATAACATGTCCAGAAAAGCCCCTTGTTATTGGAAGCTCCAGCAAGAAACGCAGCGGTATGTTTTTTCAAAATTATAGCTTACATAAAAGAATACCGATATACAGCATAATTATTAATTTTAATGACAACGAATATTTTAGAAATAGCCTTGCCTCATGCCCAGATGTTATTACCGAAGACAACACGGATTGATGATTACAGATGTCTTGCATCGCTTACGATGTTTAATTAGTCAGCTCGATATGCAACCCTAAATATAATCATGCATGTATCTTTAAAAAATGTTCTATAAACACAATTCATCCGAGTCTGACAAAACAGAATTTTTATTATTTATTACTAGAGAGAAGAAAAAATAAATAGACGTTCGTCCCACGTGCAAAGAGTATAGTAATATTTCCCATAGGTGTCGTGGAAGACTACTACGGGGAATGCTAGAAATGACTTCCGATAGATGACGATATCTTCTTTTCTACCGACTTCAAAAAGGAGCCGGTACTCAATTCGACTGAATGTTTTTTTATGTGTGTTACCTCATAAGTTCTTACTGGGTGAACCGATTTCGATAATTCTTTTTTTATTTGAAAGCTGGTGCTTCACATGTAGTCCCATATAAATTTAATCAAGGACTGGCCAATGGTTTTTGAGTTATTCTTAATAATTTATATTGAAGTCGGTTGTACAAAATTTTTAATTTTAAAATATTTACGTGAGACGTAAAACACTCAGACCTGCGATATCCAACAACGTGAAAGGTACGAGTAACAAATAGCAAGTAACAATAATTTTAAAAAAAAACCTAAACGGAAGTCTAAAATTACGAAACTATTTTGTTTTAAGCCGTAGGACTTTTTTGGAGATACAGCTTACAAGAAATGTACGTATATCCAATCAATATTATATATTGCATGTGTGCTGCGTTTAAACAAAAAAATATCGGTTTTATATTTAAATTGATAATCGAAAAAAATGCGATTTGTGATATATAGACATATTTCGACCAAGCCTACTAAAGACAGGGTTGGATTTCGTAGTATAATGATGCTATTTGTTCTATATTTTAATGATTATATAGTATCGCAACTATAGTTTTATCTCATTTAAGTTATGTCATTTTACTTATACTTATGACGACCACGGAATA
This sequence comes from Parnassius mnemosyne, assembly GCA_963668995.1. Taxonomy (NCBI): domain Eukaryota; kingdom Metazoa; phylum Arthropoda; class Insecta; order Lepidoptera; family Papilionidae; genus Parnassius; species Parnassius mnemosyne. Next base: position 7,855,861 of record CAVLGL010000084.1, on the reverse strand, counting down.
ATTAAAAAACATAGACCTGCACGGAAAATTAAACCTTACTCAACTGACACTCAAAATAATTTTAAAGGAAGATGCAAAGTTTGTAATATTTTATAATTGCTGTAAAGCCTATTTTATCGAAAAATTCCAAAGGAAAAAACATAGACAAAGAACACATAGATGGACGGAGGCAGTAGAGTCCAAGGGGGAGGCGTTGGCCGTTAGTTTGGACATTGCGAAGGCCTTCAATCGGGTTTGGTACAAAGCGCTTCTTTCGAAGCTCCCTTCCTATGGGCTTCCCGAGAAATTGTGCAATTGTTTCACCAGCTTCCTTGCAGATCGGAGCATCAAAGTCGTTGTAGACGGTGCATGCTCCAACTACAAGCCTATTAACGCTGGTGTTCCACAAGGCTGTGTGCTATCACCAACACTGTTTCTTCTGCATATCAATGATATGTTGCTAACTGGTAACATTCATTGCTATGCGGACGACAGCACTGGTGATGCTTCATACACCGGCCGTGCCAATATTTCTCGGGAAAACGTCGCCGAGTACCGGAACAAACTTGTGTCTGAAGTCGAGTCTTTGCTGAACAAAGTATCGGATTGGGGGCGACTAAATCTAGTCCAGTTTAATCCTCAGAAGACACAAGTTTGCGCGTTTACTGCTAAAAGAACCCCTTTATCGTATCTCCTCAGTTTCAAGGCACTCTCCTTCTTGCCTCAGCCAGTATCGAAATCCTCGGAGTCGACATATCAAGTGACGTGCAGTTTCGTGGTCACTTGGAAGAGAAGGCCAAATTGGCCTCTAAGAAGCTAGGCGTGCTCATCAGAGCGGGACAGTATTTCATGCCGGCACATCGTCTGCAACTTTACAAGGCACAGGTTTGGCCTCATATGGAATACTGTTCCCATCACTGGGCAGGGGCTCCCCAGTGCCAGCTCCTTCCACTTGACCGCATTCAGCGCAGAGCGGCTCGAATCGTCGACGACCAAGTCCTTTCAGATCGATTCGATTCATTGGCACTGCGAAGAGATGTTGCATCCCTTTGCATTTTCTTTCGCATCTACCATGGGGAGTGCTCTGAGGAATTGTTCGGATTAATCCTAGCCGCTAAATTTCACGAACGCAGATCGCGGCAGAACTCTCGATACCATACACATAATCTGGAAGATTGACGGTCCACCACTGTGCGATTTAGAAGATGTTTTCTTCCTCGCACAACTTCCTTGTGGAATCGATTACCATCAGCGATTTTTCCGGACCGATACGACTTAGGGACCTTCAAGAAAAGAGCCCACTCCTTTTTAAAAGGCCGGCAAAGCATCTGCAATTCCCTCCCTGGTGTTGCGGTTGTTCATGGGCGGCGCTAGTCACTTACTATCAGGTGAGCCGCAAGCTCGTTTGCCCCCTCTCCTATATAAAAAAAATAATGTATAACATTTTTTGGCACGAGTTGAAGTTAAGTTTGTTAACAATGAGTTTTTGAGGTTTTTATATGTCTTTCAATTATTATTTTTTAATTTTCTAGACATGAATATTTCCTCCTCACGATGCTTCCTTCACCACCGAACACAAATCGCAATAAGTAATCTAATTGGTGTTAGTGAGAATTGAACGCGTGCTACGCGAGTACTTAGCTCCAAAACCAGGCTCTCTCCTGGGGAAAGGTGATGAGTTTTTTCTGATTGAAAGATATATTATGGACTTTATATTTTCCGACATCGTGCTACGTCGTATTATTACCTGAAAATGAAGCTAAATTACTAAAAATAAAATATAAATATAGATCGGACCAAAATTATTAGTTAAAAAAGCTGAAGGTACTCCGGTTTAACTCTGACATCGGGACGTCAATCACCTCAGTCCTTCGTGACCACGGTTGCTGAAAAGCAACCGAAACGTCGGGAATATAAAATAAGTTAATTAAACGCGATAAAATCCGTAAAAATAATTTTATTCAAAATAAAATATGTTTTTACTTTCTCGGCTTAACTTTATAAATAAACTAGCTGTCCCTCGCGACTTCGCCAGCGTGGAATTTACTATGATTTCATGGGTTTTAATTTTTTTCGCGGAACCCTAATTATTTTTCTAAAATAAAAGTATCCTAAGTTACTCCTAATAACATCAGCTATCTGCCAGTGAAAGTCCCGTTAAAATCGGTTTAGCCATTTCGGAGATTAGCTGGAACAAACAGACAGACAGACAAAAATTTTAAAATTTGTTTTTTTTATTAGAACCGTATATAATTTCATGTGCATTTAGTAAAAGGCTGTTATTTTAACATTACAAACAGACACTTCAATTTTATTTATTTGTATAGATAAGTAGCTTAGCTTGCTACATATTTATTTAACTATGCTTGTCAGCTTGTCACTTGTCAGTGGCAGTCAAAGAGTATAGTAATAGAGATATATACCTATGGAGAGGGCATATTCCACTATAGAAATAATAGTTATACAAATATCTATAATATCGACACACACTTGTCAAAAACAATTTTGTCTCTTTTTAACAAAGCAGTAGCTGCAATAGAAAAAAGGGACATTTACAGTTTGTAAAGTGCTTATTTTAGTAAAACTTTCGTGTGCGTTATTAGCTCATCCTTACGTGACTGCGCCGCCATGTTAAGCGCCAAGTTTTGAGGTAGATCTGATGTCAAACTGTCAAAAAAGAAGTGAAATAGTTTTTTTTTTATAGGATAAGGGTGACAAACGAGCACACAGTCCACCTGATGGTAAGTGGTTGCTGCGGCCCATAGACATCTACATCTATCCTCTATTACAAATCAAAATGCAGATGCGTTGTCACCCGTGAGGACAAAGATGGAATGCCTCATTTTCAGTAAAAAGGGCCTCCGGCCACCTGCACTCACCAAGCGAAACGCAGAGGTAAACCGCTACTTCACGCTGGTATTTTGTGAGGTCGTGGTACCACCCGGGATCGAGCCGGACCATCCGTGCGACAGCAAAAGCTGCCGCGTGGCTCTACCACTGTTAAAAGTCGTAGTGTCGTACACTCTTATCATGGTGTCGATAGAAATTATTTTAATAAATTAATTTTGTTCAGAAATGAATATATAATAATAATAATAGTTTATATATCCTGGATATCATATTTCATCCACCGTTTCATGATCATGCCAGATTTTCGAATTTTAAATGAACAAAATTAATGTACCTCCGATAATAATAATATTTTTCATTTAAAATCTGAATAAAAAAAATTAAATATGATATCCGACAGGACCGAACATGCTTATATAACTTACCGTTTGTGAGCAATTATGTGTAGAACGTTCATATATACAAATTAATAATAAATAAGTTTTGGTTTTAAAAACAGAATATTTAATTTTTACTCAACTAATCATTATTATTTTATATTAAAAATACTATAATATGGGATTACAATATGGAATCAAGGATCTTCATCCCATCTCCATACATTTGTTTACTGTACAATATTATTGTACAGTACAATACAAGCAAAAATATTCATATTCCCACTACTCTGTCAATATTAATTTTTATTGTGTGCGTTATAACTTTTTAACTTTGTTCACATTCATATAAAACAAAACGTGTTTGTGTACTTATGTACGCACGTAAGAAGTTATACTTCTTTAGCGTAACCAAACAAAAATGACTAAAATAAAACACGTTTTATACATTCATATATATTTGAATAACTACCTCGAATATAGTTATCAGTTCTCAGGAAAACTTAACAATTGACAGACAATTACCAATTGAAATTGTAAAAAATTCACTATCATCATTTTTCTCAAATTCGCCAAACGAAGTATAACTTCAAAACTTGAGTAAGCACTTAGCATACTCAGAACATTGTTTAAAACAAGTTGCAAGTTAGCTACCTGCATACTTAACTCATTGTTTGACTGTGTACCCAACACAAAAAATCTTTAGCAGAGTGTGCGTTGCGTAAGTGTACATATGCGGTGAAGTCTCGTGAAGCAGCTCAAGGGAAATTTAAGGGATAGCAATCCAAAACAAATTTAACAACCCAACAATATCCATTGCTTCATGTGATTGAAAAATTCGTTTGCTCGACAACAAAAACCATGCAATGGATGTTGTTAAACTGTCAAATTAGTATGGTTTGCCATTTTAGGTGTGTTACGCAAGTAGACTATGGATTAAATTTCTATAATTATATGAAATAAGAACAAACTCATATTAGTAAAAAAATCGATTTCAGCTGCCCATATTGCTGAGTTACAACCATATAGAAGGCGGCCATTTTATGCGCAATTTTTGTTTAGGTAGTCATGCTACCTAATTCTTTTGGTATGCCCAGTCCATATACTTCTAAAGGCCGATTTACATTATCTATCTTCCAAATTCAAAGTGCTGAGTGACGCGCTGGGGGTTGCGCGGGCGCGGGAGGGGATCACTTAAAAGAAAAATAAAAAGCGATTCTATTTTGATTCAACTTGAAAGTCAAGTAGAACCGTACTAAAGCAAGTAGCGTTTATATGTTTCAACTAAAGTACTATCCTAAAGCACTCTCCTAAACACTAAGATAATATAAATCGGCCTTAAGTCAGTGAGTTTAGTAACTGTCTTAAACAGGAAGGCAGTTGTCACTTGTCAGTTGTCAGTTATTGGATTGACAAATCTACACGGATTGAAACCTACAAAGAATATAATATAAAGAAGACTTGGCTTTAGCCTTTACGGGTTTTTGAAAATATGAAGAGTTAAAGAAAATAAGACTTAACTTCGGCCTCTATGGATTTTGAAGAGATGGAAAGAAGAAAAATAAGACCTGGTTCCGGCCTTTACACTTTAAAATTCTATATATTCAAAATAAAAAAGACAAGGCTGTATGGCTTAGTTCCTTTGCCTGCTCTCTCGAGCAAATAATAAAAACATCAACAACAACAATCAGTTGTCAGTGTCAGTTTTGTTATAGCAATAAATAGTGTCCTCAATAAATATTGAAAAATGATTTTATTATAAACATTATTACATAAAGTCATGTATGTTTTTATTACACAAAATCGTCAATAATAATGTCTAAAGTAATTAACAAGGAAGGTGTAAAAGCAGGGTCTATTTATAGAGTAGCTCTTGAAAACTTTGTGTTAGTATATTACGTTTTTACGCGCCAAATGCTTTTTGTATTGTTTGATGTTTTCACTGATTTATCTTTTACAGAACTTACAAACAAGTCGAGTTGTTTCCCAGTCAATCATTAAATTTGATTATAGGACCAAATGGAACTGGTAAATCGACTTTTGTGTGCGCTATCATTTTGGGCCTTTGTGGGAAAACTAGTGTTATAGGACGGGCTAAAAAGGTTAGTAAATAAATGTAAAAGTAAATTATATTTATAGCTTTCTATGTCTTTCTTTAATATAAATTACATGCGAGTTTGAAAAAAGTTAGCTTAGGAAAGAATTACTATTTGGTAGATAATCATGTATGTATGCATTGAAGTACTATGTACTAATACAGACACCAATACTTGTTAGAGTCATGCCAAAGGAGTTGTAAATATATCTACTACCACATATTGACCCATGGGTGTCTTCAGAGATGTCAGAGGGAAAAAATCAGGAGATGGGCAACAATATATTCCTGATAATACATTTAAAAAAAGTGTAGTGATTTTGTACATTGAACTAGTCACTTGGGAGCTAGTGACTAGTTCAATATACAAAGTCACGATGTTTTTCCCTATATTTCCCACAAACAATACCACCTAACATAAGAAACAGAAATGAGAATTAGTTTAATGTTTGAAATTTCTGTACACATTTTGTAAATAAAAAAAAACTTCCCACTAATAAAAGTGGCTCTAAATCATTATTAAAAACAGTTTATTGTATTCAAAAGTATAAGTTAAATCTAATGAAATACAAGCCCCAGTAGATTGCTTCATAGGGTAATATTTGCCATGCTTGGTAACCTCATTGTAATTTTAAAATAATAAAAATTTTAAGCGTCAGTAGCCTAATAGCAGGGCGCGGACCACAAACTCAAAAGGTCATGGGTTCGAATTCGCCATTCGACCATTGTCATGAACCCACTTCTAACACAAGCATTTTAAGCTTACCAGAAGTGGTTAAAGGAAATATTAGTAATGTTTAATAGCATTACTAGTATTTTTCTAAAAACCAAAATATAAAAAAAATTTAGTTGTTTTTAGAAAAATGCTGCTGCCCATCTCCTGTTTCATTTATCTAGTTAGTATGATAATTCCGTCGTCTTACATCGTCACTATAATATAGTTATATATTATACTAGCTGTTCCCCGCGACTTCACCCGCGTGTAATTTAGGTTTTTAATTTTTTGTGAGGAACCCTAATTATTTTTCTAAATTGAAAGTAGCCTAAGTTACTCCTTACGACATCAGCTATCTGCCAGTGAAAGTCCCGTCAAAATCGGTCCAGCCGTTTCGGAGATTAGCCGGAACAAACAGACAGACACTTCAATTTTATTTATTTGTATAGATAACAGTATAATTTATTATATTTCCTAGATATCAGAATATGTTAGAAGTGGCTGTGAAGAATCAACTATAGAGATAGAACTGTACCAACAACCTGGGAAACGGAATGTCATTATTACAAGGACATTCAATCTCAAGGATGTGTCCAATTGGGCAATTGATCATAAAACTGTTAGAGAGAAACAGGTGCAGGAGCTAATAGCCTCTTTAAATATACAGGTAAATTGTGTTTAATTTCTGGACAACTTGACTTATTGAGATTACATTTAAACAATTTACTTTGTTGTTACAATGGTTCATAGTTATACTAGGACCTTATAGGTTGCACTGTTGTCAAGTTTTAAATAAATTGTATATTAATGGCGAAAGTTATTCATTATTGCAATATTATGTTGGTTTAACCGTTTAGTGGTGGTGAACGAAAACCCACTACTCCATATCGTCCCGTGGGCTACAGAGGGAAACTAAAACAGGCGACGGGCAGCAGCATCTTCCTGATAACAGCTGAATAAAAGAGTAAAAAAACTGCGGTTACCAATCCGTTTGCCAAGCGTGGCAGCTATGGCAAAATCCCCCAAGGCAATCTATAGGAGAGGCCTGTGCTCAGCAGTGGACTTTTATAGACTGCATGCAATAGATATAATAGAATTTAAAAATATAAGTTGTAAAATAAACCGGTTAAGTGGCACCTGTGGTCGATCTGTGGTATACAGGGCTATTTTGCAATAACTGGTCAAATTTGCAGAGAAGGTTCAGAATAAGTAATATAGGCAAATGGTAAAGAAAAATTAATTAAATAAAATCTCATACATTCTGTCCTTTTTATCTTCTAAATTCAAAATGGGTGGTAATGCATTATTTTAACAGATTTTACTGCACACGCACACATTCGTAAGGGTCGTTTGGTAGGCAAAAACGTTGTGAATTAAATTGCACAGAGAAGCGCGCGTATGCGTATTTGTTGCCCATAAATCAAATTCAATTCGGGATAATTTAAAATAAAAGTAGAAGCCTTATTTACTCGTATTTTCAAAAACTGCAATAATATTATATCATTATTTATATGTTTGAACTTAAGTTTAAAATTTGGCTTCTCTTTGAAAAATAACCCTGTATAAATTTTTCTTTTACACTGTAAAATGTACAGAGTGAGTTTGGAGTGAAACGCATCACATCACCTTTTATAGTGTATAACTAAATCTCCCAAACCAGCTTGTATTATATAAATTAATAATATTGTTGACATACAATTAAAATTTATTTTTTGAGACATGCCAATATTAAAATCTACAATTGACTTCATTAATGAAGCCATAACATCCAACCATTTTTCATTAACTTTTCTAGAATAAGCATTCTTAAAATCATAATTTTTATCCATAACATGATTTATTTTTAGTAGGCGTTTACAGTTTGGTGCAAAAACAATCCATTATAGGTATATCAGCTATTAGCTGCTTGTCTATTCATCATCATTATGACAGCCCATCAAAAGCCCCTGCTGAACTTAGGCGTCTCCCTAGAAATGCCACAAAGCATGGTCCTAAGCCATCTGGCTACAGTAGTGACTTTTTGATTTCTACTAATACTTATAATACAATATACTAGGTTATAACTTTTAACAAAAAGTAAAAACCGACTTCAAATTGCTAAAAAGAAAGTTATTTATTTGCTTCCCTTAGGTGTGGAATTTTTTCTCCAAATTTATACAGGATCAACTGTGAAGTATAGCCTATTTAATAAAAAAAGAATAATTTAAATCAATTCCTAATCTGTGAAGATATCATATTAAATTCCTTTAATAATAGTCCAATATGAAACTTATTCCCCTATTTTCCACACTTGGGCGCCGATTTCTTTTTTCAAAATTTAATGGGACTACCCTTGAGGTACAGCATCATCTTTTTTTATTTGAAAGCTGGTGCCTCTCATGTGGTCCTATATAAATTTGATCAAGGTCTGACCAATAGTTTTGGAGTTATTCTTAGTAATTGTCATTGAAGTCTGTTGAACAAAATTTTTAATTTTAAATATTAGGATGCAAGTAAAAGTTAATAACTATAATAAAAAAAACTAAAACTAGTAACTCAATTATCATACAGTCCTACTCCCCGCGGTATCATGCCAAGAACGCTGGCTGCGTTTCCCCGCTGAATGGCTATACTTAGCCTTTGAGCGAGAAAAGAACTAGCCCTCTTATCACCAGCAGCAACGACCAGCCGCGTATGGAATTCCTTTAGGAACTTCAACGCACGTGGACCCCACGGACCGATAGTTTCTACAGGAAATGGCACAAATATGTATTCCTTTTAAATTATCTTCTGTAATACCTAATACAGTATAAAAAATGTCACACAGGTAGACAATCTGTGCCAGCTTCTTCCGCAAGATCGGGTGCAGGACTTCTCCAAAATGGATCCACAACAGCTACTTCGTAGTACTTTATCTGCAGTTGGTGGGCAACAGAGTGTCTCACAATTAGACGAATTGATTGAAAGTCGAAATAAGCAGAGGGGTTTGTCAACTAAGTTACAGAATAATGCCCAGCTATTACAGGAACAAATAAGACTTAATGAAAGGTAAGCTAGTAGTACCAGATACTCGACTCCATCGAGTCATTCTTGGGGCGATGTATACGCTTTTACAACAAAATTCCAGAAAATATATAAAGTTTGATCTGCTCAAAGTTCATAAACTTTATTAAACTAAGTTTGTATAAAAAGGGTTATTATAATATTAAGGAATTTATGGATGATAATAACTCCTGGAAATGAGGTGATCGCTACCAAGCTATTTCTAATTTGTTGTGTTGTTAATTTGTGTAACATCATGATTGTAAGCTATTTAAAAAAAAAAAGTTCCGCTGGGTTTCTTGCTGGTTCTTCCCAGGATAGAGGTTTTTTCCGAACCAGTGGTAATCAAACAAAAGAGTGACTTTCAATAAGTATTATTTATAATCTATATTGAATAAAAAAGTTTCTGTTTCTGTAAATCTTATTGAATGGAATAAAATCGCGAATCCTCCCCCATGAGTCTAATGTTTTCATAAAGTGCCAAAAACCAATCTTCATATAATTAGAAAATTTAAATATCATATATGTCAGCTAGTGCATAAGTTTGTACCGTGGGTAACATAAGAGGTGAAAGAGGGAAAGCTGAAAGGCTTAATTTCCTGCCATAGTAGTATGTCATCTCGTGAAATCTGCCAGTTTTTTTAAATAATTAAACTAAAGTGACAAATGAGCAGTCAGTCCACCAGATTGTAAGTAGGTAGTGCAGGTCGTGGATACCTGTAACCAAGTTGAAACAAAAAAGGAGGCAACAGATGCATTATTTGAGTATTAAGATTAAATGTCTTGAAGCCTGTAATTATATGGTATAATGGTTCTATACCCTTCAGACTGGGTTGTTGTGGGGGTTGTTAAAAAAAAAAAACAGAAAATAATTGTAGCAAAATCCTCACAATGGAAAAAGCATTTGTCTCAGGTCAAGATGTTTGTCCATTTGCATTATTTTTTAATATAAAACAACTTCATAATATAGTGTTTCTTAAAGTCCTACACGTGATTAGATTTGGTCAGTAAGATGAAAGTAGTAAGGAATTAACTGTTGTTTACAGATTAAAAATTGTGATTGACGGTATGAATCAACGAAAGGCGATTGAAAAAGAAATTGAAATATGCGAGAAAAAGAAACTTTGGATAGAATATCAGGACCTACGAGAAAAAGTTGTAGAGTATGCAAATGATAAGAAAGAAGCTGCTAAATTGGTGAACTCCCATAAAAGTCGAATGGAGCCACTGGAGAAAATAATTGAAAAGGCTAAAGTTGGTATAAGCAAGTTGGAACAGGAAAAATTGTCAGCCGTATGTATATCTCTCTTCTATAATAAAAAAAATCAATTGCCATGTGTTAATCTTACAAAAATGTGTGTGTTTGAGTGGATGGTTCAGATTCACAATTGAACCCGGTAGGTGGCGCTGTTGTCGAGATCCAGAAATCACCCGTGCGAAGCCGGGGCGGATCGCTAGTGTAATACGATAATATAAAGTTATTTATTTTATTCATAGAGCGGAATTTATAATTTATTTATAGGTAGTTATTTTTATGTGTTCATGGCAGTCGCGGCCACAAAACGCGGACGCAAAATCAGTGATATTGAGCTCTCGCTCGCACTTACGGGCCTTACATGGAAGATGTAATGATGTTCCGGTTTCTATCAATATAATCTAATTAGCAGTGATTGTATTGAAAATTATTATTATTTTTTGAAATAACATTTAACAATATACATGTGATATAAAAAACAAAATTAAAAAAAAATTATTTATCAAACGTTAATTTTTTTTTACCTACCGTTTCAAAATGAGTTTCCTCTCACAGTACAAGAACGGCGAAAGAATCTTCGGAAGAAGTTTACAATTCAATTGTAAACTGTCTTTGTAAAATGTATTTTTTTTTTTGTATAAATTTCACGCGATATTTTCATCAACTATAAAGCGATTTTTATAATATAAGGTGGTCCCATATAATAAATAAATCAGGGTAGAAAATACAAAATCGGTACTATGACAGTGTCCTTTTTAAGTCGGCTAAAAATTCCCATTCAATTTAAATTTTTGTGCTTTGTAAATAATTAGTACATAAAGAAATCTGTCCAGTTCAATGATGACTCTTCGTCATCGTCGACTACTAGTGGTCGACTAACGAGGCAGTAATCATCAGATAATTGTTTTAAATGGCTACTGCTCCAAAACAATAATGTTAAAATCTAGTGTTCTACAAGGATCTATCCTTGGTCCATTGTTTTTTGTCCTCTTTGTAAACGACATAAATGAATGATCACTCTAAATATTTGTTATATGTCGACAATGTAAAGGCTTGTAAACCTATAATACATGTAGTTGATTGAGTTAAGAAGATCTTAGTAATTTTGATATGAAATGATTTGCCTGAAAAATATACTTCAATTAGGTATAGATATGTGGATATCTATTACAAAAAACATCGTACTATACATTTGTAAAGTGGTTAAATTGAACTATACTTTCGTTCGAAATCATGATGTAGTTTTGAATCAAAAATTCTACTTCAATTTACATTTAGTAAAAATTATCATCATGTTATGAGACAATCAAATAAATTGAAAAAGGCTTTAACCTATTATATGTTGCTGCTTACCTTGCCTTTGTTAAGCCTCAATGAGAATATGCTTGTGTTATATGGGATCCCATCAACGCAAAATATAGTGAAGCTTTTGGAAAAGTTCAAAGAAAGTTTTTAACCACCATACATTTTCGTCTCAAATCTTTTATTTTTAGGTAAACTTATTGACACAACGAGATCGAGACATTTATTTTTGCGGGCTATGTTTTTCTTTAATAATTGTCATACTTTATCTGGCCTATTTTACTTTTATGAATATAACTTTCAGAATAGAGAAATCCACACACTTAAAGACAACATAAAGGAAACAATAAACACTGCTCGTCAGCAGGAATATCTGCTAAAAGATATAGAAGCGTCGCTACAAGAAAAGTTAGAACGGCACAGAAACAGAGAAAAAGAATTGATTGAAGCTAAAGTTAAGTTGGAAAAATTAATCACCGACAAGACTCGCTTAGTTGAGACTGTAGGAGATGGTAATATACTTATTTAAGTCTTAATATTTTGTCCTTTTTTAGGATTCCGTACCCAAAGGTAACCAATGGGACCCTGTTACTAAGCCTCTGCTGTCTGTCAGTCTGTCTGTCAGCGGGCTGTATCTCATAATACATAATAGGTAGAGACAGTTCAAATTTTCACAGAATGTTTATTTCTGTTGCCTCTGTAACAACAAATAATAAAAATAAAAATAAATTAAAAGTTAAAGGGGACCCTACTAGAAAAGTGTTTTACGATGGTATAGAACCCTTCATGCGCAGGGGGTTCTCATGCTGGTCTACCTTTCCGGTAATCCTGGTATGGAATACGGGTACGCGACCCCGGCTCCCCGAGCTACTGTTATTCTCATACCTTTCCTGCCGAGATAACAGTATCCTTACACCTATGCTCCTACCCCCAAACTTCTTTTTCCTTTTCCCAAAATGGTAGCTTCCTCTACCAGCAATAGCATACCCAAAGAGGGTTGGTGTCAGGCAGGCGGCTGACTGTAAAACTTTTGCCAAATCCCATGCAGTAAATGAATAGTACGAGTTGTGGGACATATGACAGGGCTAGGGCGTACCCCGCAGGCGACGCGCAGGGGCAGCACCCGGCTCCTGTGGGAAGTGGGCAAGGGTTGTCGCACCTTACGGAGCGGGTGCGACGTAAGAGGCGAGCCCGGAGAGAGAAGAATGTCAGAGTGAGGTTTGCAAGCTGGAATATAGGTACGATGACTGGAAGAGGAAGAGAGTTAGCAGATGTTTTGAAACGACGAAGAGTGAATGTTGCCTGTTTGCAGGAAACAAAATGGAAGGGCAATAAAGCAAGAGAGATTGGGGAGGGATACAAGTTTTATTGTGGAAGTGATGGGAAGCGAAATGGAGTAGGAGTTGTGTTAGATAGTGGAATGAAAGAACGAGTGACAGATGTGAAAAGAGTAAATGACAGAATGATAGTTGTTAAATTAATGATTGAAAACAAAGTAGTGAATGTTGTAAGTGTGTATGCTCCGCAAACAGGCTGTGAAGAGAGTGTGAAAGAGAAGTTTTGGGAGGAATTTGATTGTATGATGATGGGAATACCTGAGCGTGAGGATGTTTATATGGGAGGAGATTTTAATGGACATGTAGGGAGAGTGAATGACGGGTATGAAAGAGTACACGGTGGATGGGGGTACGGAGTGCGGAACCGTGAGGGGGAAGTTCTTCTGCAAGCAGCATGTGCTTTCGACCTGGCTGTAGTAAACACGTGGTTCCAAAAACGAGATCAGCATCTTGTTACTTATAAAAGTGGCCACCACGCGACACAGATCGACTATCTTCTGATAAGACGGAACCAAATCAAGAGTGTAAAAAACTGCAAAGTGCTTCCAGGTGAAGACTTAGTATCCCAGCACCGAATTCTGCTGGCTGACATCTGCTTAACTGTTCGCCTCAACAAACATAAGGATCGTCCCCCACCCAAAATAAAGTGGCATTTGTTGCATAAGGAGGGGTATGCAAGTGAATTTAGAGAGCTAGTTGTAAACAAGATGATAGAGATGGGTGATATGGAAGGAATGAGTGTGAATGAGTGCTGGAAGGAAATGGCTGATTGTATCCGAAGTGTGGCAAGGAAGGTGTTAGGAGAAACAAAAGGGAAGCGTACGATAGATAAGGATGGGTGGTGGTGGAGTGAAAGTATTAGAGAAGTTTTGAGAGAAAAGAAAAATGCCTTTAAAGAATGGCAGAGCGTAGAAGACCAGAATGAATCCATAAAAGAAAGTAAGAGAGGGGCGTATAAAGAATGTAAGAAGAGAGCGAAGAAGGAAGTTGCTATTTGTAGGGCAGAGGCGCACGATAAATTATATCGGTCCCTTGAAAGCCCCGAAGGTCAAAAACGACTTTTTCAAATTGCAAGAGCGAGAGAAAGGAATGGAAGAGATGTTTCACATGTAAAATGTATAAAAGATGATTCTGGAAGGATTTTGACTGACGATGAAAGTATAAAGAAGCGATGGAAGGAGTATTTTGAGAAATTGATGAATGAGGAGAATGAATGGAATGGTATGCTTGAAAACCCACCAGTGAATATGGGCTTAGTGAGAGAAATTAGTGTGGAAGAAGTAAAAATGGCTGTTAGGAATATGAAGAATGGGAAGGCGGTCGGCCCAGATGGAATACCAGTAGAAGTGTGGAAGTTGCTGAGGGCGGATGGATGGAAGTGGTTGAGTTTATTTTTCGGTAAATTGTTGCAGGAAGAACAAATACCTGAGGAATGGTGCAGTAGTATACTGGTTCCCATTTTTAAAAACAAAGGAGACGTTCAAAACTGCAGCAGTTACCGGGGAATAAAGCTCATGTCACATACGATGAAAGTCTGGGAAAGAATAATAGAGAGAAGAATGAGAGAAGAGTGTGAGATAACACAAAACCAGTTCGGATTCATGCCCGGTCGAGGTACGACAGATGCCATTTTCGCATTACGCCAATTGTGCGAAAAGTACAAGCGCGTGCATAAAGATCTGCACATGGTTTTTGTCGACCTTGAAAAGGCGTACGATCGGGTTCCCCGTGAGGTCTTGTGGTGGGCGTTAAAGATGAAAGGTATGCCTGGGAAGTATGTGAGGTTGGTCCGTGCTATGTACAGAGCATCCCGTACATGTGTACGATCTGCCGCGGGAACTACGGGCAGTATCGATGTGGCGGTAGGGCTGCACCAAGGGTCGGCACTGAGCCCTTACCTCTTCCTACTGATTATGGACGCTTTGACGTCGGACCTGCAGGATGAGGCACCCTGGTGCATGCTCTTTGCCGATGACATCGTGCTTGTCGGGGAAGAAGGCATCGAGGTACAGAGCAGACTGACGGGGTGGCAACGGAGGCTGGAAAGTGTTGGCCTGAAGATCAGCAGATCCAAAACCGAATATCTGTGCTGTGATTTCGGCGGTCTTTCCAGTCCTGTACCCATGTCGTTGGATGGCGCTATACTGCCTATCTGCTCAGATGTCAAGTACCTCGGTTCCCTCATTCAAGGCGACGGCGGAATAGATAGAGCTGTGCAGCATAGGATTAACGCAGGGTGGATGAAATGGCGACAGGTCACAGCCACAACGTGCGATCCCCGAATGCCAATAAGGCTGAAGGGGAAAATTTACAAATCGATCATCCGACCTGTCGTCATGTATGGAAGTGAATGCAGGGCCGTCAAGAAGAAGGATGAAAATAGACTGCATGCGAATGAAATGAGAATGTTACGATGGATGTGTGGTGTGACAAGGATGGATAAGATAAGGAATGAGTATATAAGAGGAAGCCTGAAAGTAGCGCCAGTGGTAGAAAAGGTGAGAGGAAGCAGATTGGCATAGTTTGGGCATGTGATGCGGAGGAATGAAAGTCATGTCACAAAACGAGTGTTGAATATGAATGTGGAGGGACACACGGGCAGAGGAAGGCCGAATAAAAGATGGATCGATTGTGTGAAGAGTGATATGAGAATGAAAGGAGTAAGTATGGAAATGACGGCTGATAGAGAGGAATGGAACAAAAAGATTTACTGCGCCGACCCCAGATAATGGGAAATGGTTTAGAGAATGAATGAATGAGAACCCTTCATGCGCGAGTCCGACTCGCACTTGGCCGGTTTAATATCTTCGTGATATAGACTATCATTTTATTTTTGACTTTCTCCTAATCTAAAGTTGGATAAAGAAATATGAATCTAAATACTTTCTCCTCAAGGGTGACAACGCATCTGCATTTTGATTCGTAGACGATAGATGTAGATGTCTATGGGCCACAGCAGTACACCATCAGGTGGACTGTGTGCTCGTTTGTTACCCTTATAATATAAAAAAATTATGCAACAGTCTAATCCTGTATATGGGCCTCATCAGAGGATTTGCAATAATTACGATGCTTGGCAGGTTTATTGAAGTTCACAATAAAAGTACTCATAATTTTGACACTGCTGTCGCGCGGTTTGGATACATATCACATCTCATATATTATATGCTGTTAGTGCCGTAATCGCGTATTGACGGCATAAGAGAATCACTTAACCCGTGCCGCCCCGTGCGTATCGTAAGAGGCGACGGAAGAAAATGAAAGAAGCGATGTGTAACTGCGGTTGCCAACCCGCCTGCCAAGCGTGGCAACTATCACAAACACCCCTATGACTACGGTAAGCGAATTGTAAAGCGGCCCCCACTAGATGGAGTGACGACCTGGTAAGAGATTCAGGAAGTGGATAATATAGGTGATCTAGAACCGTGCTTTATGGCATTCCTTAGGGAGACCTATGTCCAGGACTTGTAATGGGCTGTAGTGGTAACGATAGTAATGAGAGACTGAAGTTGTAAGTTGGACCACCGTATTGCTTTATTATCGATTATAGGTACCTCATAATCATTTTGCACTTGTTTTTGTACAGACAGTATGGATTTTTTTATAGGATAAAGATAACAAGCGAGCATGCATCAGGTAGATTGCATGCTCGTTCGTAAGTGGTTGCTGTGGCCCATATACATCTACATCTATCCTCGTTTGCGAATCAAAATGCAGTAGCGTTGTCAGCCGTGAGGACCAAGATGAAATGCCTCTTTTCAAGTAAAAACTATCTCCAGTTCTCTACACTCACCATACGAAACACAAGCATTGTTAATTTGCTATTTTACGCTGGTTGTCTGTGAGAGCGTGGTCCTTCCCCAGTCGAGCCGACCCATTCGTGTTACAATTATACAAATAATATAGCTGTAGCACGGCTCTACTAGGTACAAATCATTTCTTACATAGAAATCATATTAAGTAATGCGAAAATTCAAGAACAATTATTAGCAACTATAATCCCAAACAAAAAAGGACTTTATTCTTATGCTCATTCAGTTGCGTCTTGTTTGTACTATCTTTCATTGAAACTTGTATTTATAGAGAGTGATTTCTAATACATTATTCTAAAAATAAAACATTTTAATGCCCTTTATTTACTTTAAATAAAACTTAAGGATTACTCCGGTATCGTGAAAGCTATTAACAAACATGAATTATAATTGGACCAACATACAGACAAGAAACAATTATTTGTAGGTTTTAGAAACATTTGTCATTGAGTTACCGAGCCATGAAATATTATATTGTTTGCAGAAACTCAAGTGAAAATGGAACTAGCCGAGTTACACAAACCAATAGCGAAGACTAACGCGGCTATAGAGACGCTGAAGAAACAAAAACTGGACGTACAGTATGATCTAGAAAATAACGTAACGCCGCAGATACGATTGTATCAGAACAAGTAAGTGTTTATATGTTCAAAGAATATTGCGACAAAGGAACCAGGGAAAAAGACTATCTTAGTTTTTAAAAGCTTTTATTACTTGTAATGTTTGTTTGTTGAGGTCAAATCTTGCAACTGCATTAAAGTAGTTTTAGCATAGAGTTTAAAACAGTTACAATACATGTTACAAGTAAAAAACAGTAATATATTAAAATTGTGATTAGATTACGCTCAGGACATTTTCCTTTCAAAAAGCTTGCCCGCTTGATACTGAAAGCTGATTCACCTAACAGTGAAGTATATTAATGACATTCATCTTTTATTAATGGAATGTGTTAAATTCGAAAGGGAAAGAGAATTATTAATGCAAAATTTTGAGATAAATATATATTGAAACGACCTGGTTGGGTACAACAGGATCGTTTACGTGCTTCAATGTTCAACCGGGGAATCGTACCCGGGTCCTACCGAAGTTAGGGATTGTACTGACTAGTATGGCAGAGGTATTATAACGAACGATGTGATGACGAACTATTTACTTGAGTTTGACAAAATTATGAGCATTACAAATAATATTATATTGCCTTATATATAATAAGATTACGCTCCCACTTAACGCGCCATCTAAATGAAGTAGGGATACAAAAATTATGGCTGCCTAACGTAAACAATGGATTGTGTGAACGGTGCGTAGTCACTTGTCCTCGTCGTGCACCGTACGAACAATTGGTGCGGCCATCTTGCGAAGGCGGGCTCGAGCGCACCGATGGGTAGTGCATAGCGTTGCATCGCGCGATAAGTAATCGTCATAGATCACGCCACTTGTGACGTCACGATCGTACGATGTGGGCCGCTTAGATTCTTAGATCACGCCACTTGTGACGTCATGGTTCGTTCGATGTGGAGCGCTTAGATTGTGCGAGTTTACTTGCCTACTCGCTACAATATGATTTAGGAGTTTTTTCATCTGTGTTAGCAAAACCGGTGGGATTTATACGAACAAACGAAAATCGAGGTACAACATCGATATGGCGACCATATCGATGTTGTACCTCGATTTTCGTTTGATGTTCGTTCGATCAATTTAGTTTGACGGGAAAGTTTATTGACCACTATCGCTCTAACTAACTCGCACTAACTTCGCCTCGTGATAAATGATGTTTATTCATCATGTGTAAAAATGATTGAATCATAATAAATATCCAGTGGTTAAACTACAGAATGAATTTGATGGATTTTTTTAAAATAATAAAATGCTATATAGAGTTGCCGGTATCATTTACATATTTTAGTATATGACGTAGTACCAACCTTTATATTATAAACACATTCCCACATTGTTAGGAGGTAGAGCCATGCTGTGGCTTGTTATAGCTACATTGGGTTAGCTTGACCTGTTTAGCGCCACGCTACCTCAAAATAGCAGCGTAAAATAGCAGGACAACATAATGCTGCTTTGTGTCTTATTATGGTAAGTAAAAAGAACTGGAGACCCTTTTTACTGGTAACAAGGCGTTTCGTTAGATTAAAAATCAAAATGCAGATGCGATGTCACCTCTGAGTAATAAGATGAGTACTAAGACTCGTTTCCAGTAAAAAGAGTCTCCGGTTTGGAGGTGGGCAAAGTGTATCATTTTTGCGATTGGAACATTTGCATCTCGATCACTTAAATGTTCCAAAACACTGACCATCGACTCAAAAGATATAAAATACAGAATGTTCCGAATACATTAAGTTGCGTCGCGGGCGTTTATCACTGACTGAAACTTACACTGACTTGTCAGTGAAACAATGTGGCAACAATGCTGAATAATATAAGTACTTAGATTATTTATTGTGTACTTTAACAAAAATGTCACTATGTCAATTCATTATTTACAAAAATGTCCATTTACACAAAACAGCAATATCTATGCACACAGAATTTTCTCGTAAAGTCTCATAACTCTAACTTTATGATGAAAAGGAAGAAAGTAAAGTCACAATAATCACTACGCAAAGAAATCCTAAACAGAACTCAGTATGTTTTCGTAAACAGGCGCTAATGAATATAAATAATTTGACAAGTGCCGCATCAACGTAAAATGACAACTTGTTAATGCAAACATTACATACAAAAAACGACCGTATAGTATTTGACACGTAAGCGCCTTAGTGGTAATTTTTACGTGCATGAATAATGTCAGTGAAAATCCGTACGAGTTGAGTGATACACTTCTTATTTGTTATCTTTATCTGACTTGTGTGTATTATAATTAATTCGCCCGCTCACTCGCCACTCGTGAGTCAATAATTAAGTTAATCATTGTCACAGTCTGTCTCTCTCGCTCGTGGCTCAGTCGCCACGCAAGCGACGCGTCGCGCGAAATGAGCAAAGAGCAAAGTAATGTTTCACTGTTCCAGATCCAAATGATACATTTGAAACGTTTTTACTGAACCAATCTTTTGTATCACTTCAGTGATTCGGATCAGTGAGTCGTTTCCGTAAAGAGATACACACGCCTATTCCGGTTCACTACACTCACCATACGAAACACAGCAGCCTTGAGCTGCAATTTTACGCTGATATTTTGTGAGGGCATGGTCTTTCCTCGGTCGAGTTGACTCATTTGCGCTACAACTATAATATAGCTGCAGCATGGCTCTACGACGTATAAAAATTCTCTTTTTCTGTTTCCAGAATCCGCAACCTAGAGGACGTGGACGTGAAACGTTTAGAAGTGCTGCGAACATACAGCGAGGATTGCTACAAGGCAGTCATGTGGTTGAGGGAGAACAAGGAAATGTTTCAGCACCCCGTTTACGAGCCTATGGTGCTCGAAGTAAGTTTTTTCTTAATAGACAACATCAATAGCCACACCTTCCTTTTTATATAATAACCGTGACAAACTGATGGTAAGTGAATGCTGTGGCCCATAGACATCTACCTACATCTATCCGCGATTAAGAATGAAAATGCAGATGCATTATCACCCATGAGGACAAAGATGGTATGCCCTGTTTCCAGTAAAAACATTCTAAGCTTTCGTTTGCTATGTTCTGAATGAATGAATGAATGTGATTGTTAGGTCGCCTCGATGATGCTGCGATTGCGGGCCAGTGCAAACGGAGTCAAAACGATGATAGAAAGAAAAGGTTAAACTCTTCTGTTTTTAGTTGATTCATTGATTTACATATTAAAATATGTGTGAAGCTATTAATCGATCAAAGACACAAAGAATTATGTAAGCCTCATACTAACACAATAATGTACTAACTTAGTTTGATAATAAGCAGTTTTTTTTAATTGACAAATTATGAAACCTTTTTTACATGCCTTATCCTTTTCGCCTTTCATTTTACACCATGGACTCCCATTCTGTAATGTAAATTAAAAAAAAAACTTATAATTTAGTAATGATAAACAGACTGATAAAGAAAAAATACATAGTTAAATATTTGAATATCAACATTTCTCAATGGTAAATTTATTCTGAGATCAAACTATCTAGTGTCACATAAAAGGGACAATATTTAAATAATTTTTATTATGTAAGTTATTGAAATATCGAACTTTCTAGATTGATCTACTTCATTCAAAAATAACTCTATTTAATTAGAAAATACTAGAAAAGTTTCGATTAACAATATTTCCGAAGGAGAAATGCTTTTATGTACGTATACGTGGTAGAGCCATGCTGCAGCTATATCAGTAGTATAGTTGTAGCACAAATGGGTTGGCTCGACTGGGGAAGGACCACTCTCTCACAGAATACCAGCGTAAAATAGCAGCTTAACACTGCTGTGTTTCGTATGGTGAGTGTAGAGAACTGGAGACACTTTTTACCTGGATAAGAGGCATTCCATCTTAGTCCTCACGAGTGACAACGCATTTGCATTTTGATTCGCAAACGAGGATAGATGTAGATGTCTATGGGCCACAGCAACCACTTACCATCAGGTGGACTATGTGCTCGTTTGTCACTCAATCCTATAAAAAAATTTACAAAAAGTCGCGTCTTGCTTGCGTTAATAAGAGAGCATTGTCAATTTATATGCCTACACATTTTATTATCTTGACAAGGGTTCATTGATCCTTATTGTTCAGACGTAAAGTCTAATTTCGCGTAAATCGCTGTAATTTCTATTGATATGTCGAGCTTCATGAACTTTCTCTAATTATTCCAATCAGTATGCCGTGTAGTGGTGGCCTATAAATATCCTCTATCCCATATAATCCCTTGGGAGCAGATAACAACTGAAAATAACGAAAACTAAAAAAAAACTACGGCTACCAACCCGCCTGCCAAGCGTAGCAACAATGGAAGATAATAATATCCTCTAGACCGAATTTCGGTCACGGCGGCCATTCTCAATGGGCACTAGTTATCTACGTAGGACAGGATTATAGTACACGAGTGTGTGGGCAAGCACAGGTGCACTCTCTATTCCCTTCCCTCAGTCCGACAGAATGGTAATCCGACACAACTGGAGAGAAACTTTTGGCCCGACTTGGGATTCGAAGCCGGGACCTTATGATCAGCAGTCGCGTTTACGACAATGAGGTCGTCAACGTGGCAGTGGCAAATTCTCCCCACTCCCCTCCCTTTTAAAGGAAATCTATGGGGGAGATCTATGTTCAACACATTAGAATTTTAATTCAATTGCATAAATGAAATTGAATTTTATTATTGCTATAGGTAAATCAAAATGATTTTTATAAGTTAGGTACCTTATGTCAAAATTATATATTTTTTTCTTTTTTATGATATAAAAAGAAAATTACTGTTTTTTTAAACACAGTATATTTTCTCAGATTAATTTCACAGACCCGAAATTCGCCCGGTATTTAGAAGCGGCGGTGCCCGCGAGGGATTTGGTCGCGTTTACATTCGAGTCGACACAGGACATGAACCTGTTCTTGCAGAAGGTGAGGATCGAAGGTGGACTGAAGAGGGTCAACGCTATATGCAGTTCGACGAGGTTTAACGTACAGAGGGGTGATATTAGCCAATTGAGGTAAGCCTGTTGCTATCATATCATCATTCTATCAAATTCCACAGATTAATATAAGTTTTGCCTCAGTTTGCCTCAGCTTGGCATCTAGTTAAAGTTACAGCCTATATACGTCCCACTGCTGGACAAAGGCCTCCTCTACTGTAATAACAATGGTTCAAACTAAATAGGACTAAAAATATTATTATGTAAATTATTTTTAATATAAATTACGGTTTATATTAGTTCTTTATTCTTTTTAATTTTGCTGCACCGCATCTTATATGCTCATCCCGGCGTTTCCATTAATTCCGTCAGTTGTATAGTACATAAATATTTTGTGTATAAACATTTAAATAAATGAAAAAAAAATAGTGTTATACAAATATTTCAAATTCATTTCATTCCAGTTACCTTGGCTTCTACACCTATCTTGTTGACACGATAACTGGTCCAGACCCGATACTAAGTTACCTGTGCAAGCAGTACTCCATACACAAAATTCCGATTGGCAACGATCATACATATAAAAACAGTGGAAAAGTTCCAGCGAATATCACTTACTTCTTTACAGGTAAAGTAAAATCGAGTATCTATTTGAAAAAGTAAGTATTACTTGTAAATAGGAAGTTGATGGATGTAGGTGGTCCAGGACCGTACTTTATGGCATTCTTTAGGGCAGGCCTGTGGTCAGCAGTGGACTTGTGAAGGGCTGTTATGATGATGAAGATGAAATGGTAATCTTCGTAAATGGTTTGTTATTATGAGTATTTTGAATTGATAAACCATTATTGGTTTGATTTTATAACTGTGTTGGGAATTGCTTTGCCGTTGGAATTTTTTTTCTTTAAAAACCTTACCACCACACTAGGATTTTCTCCTGTATTTTGGAGGCAGTTTACAAACATAAATTGCACGAAGACAAACATCCAGATCCGGAACAATTATTTGTAGGCCATACAAATACTTGTTCCTGTAAGTGAAACTGCATTATTTCCTTCACTATGATAACATTTTGTAAACTAAGATAATCATCATCACTACAGCTTATCAAAGTCCACTGCTGAACATAGGCCTCCCACACCACCTCATATTTGCCATAATTGTCACGCCTGGTGGATGCCAGCTTTTTACTATTTTGAGTTTATATCAGGAAGATGCTGCTGCCCATCTCCTTTTTCATTATATCCCTTTCAACTTACTATCATGCGGAGTGAACTGTGACTAGATAAACCATAGTTATTAGGTGCATGTGGTTAAATACCGTGTTTTGTAGTAATAAATTTGGGCGGTCTATGTTCAGTTGAGGACTTGTGTTGGGCGGTAATAGGGTATTTTACACCATGAAAAAAAAGAAAAAAAAAAAAAAAATATATATATATATATATATATATATATATATATATATATATATATATAAACACTCACGCCTGTCACCCAGAGGGGTAGGCAGAGATTATGGACTTCCATTTGGCACGATCCTGACACACCTCTCTCGCTTCCTCCACATCCATATACCTACGCATACACGCTCGTCGGTTAAAGGTACTCTTGATTTGGCCCATTTTTAATATATCGCCAATTTAGTCGATAAACTTTCGCCTAGGGCGACCCTTCCCGACTATGCCGTTCACCTCTGCAACATAAATTTGCTTTGTCACCCTTTCCTCATTCATTCTTCCTACATGGCCAAACCACCGAAGCATTCCTTTCTTAATCCTGGTCACAACATCATCTTGCAAACCACACTCTTCTCTTATTAAACAATTTCTCACTCTATCATTCAGCTTCATCCCTAACATACTCCTTAATGACCGCATTTCTACAGCATTTATTCTACTCTCATGCTTCTTCTGCCACACCCAACTTTCACTACCATACATTAAAGTAGGCACTAACACAGCATTGTGAATTGCCATATGTGCCTTTTTGGACACATTCTGACTTTTCACAATAGAGTGTAGAGCCCCATTCACTCTATTTCCTGCATTCACTCGTCGTTCTATATCCTTATCATATCTACCATCCCTGCTAAACACACATCCCAAATATACAAACTCATCTACTTGCTCTACCAACTCCCCTTCTATTCTTATTTCACATATCGTTTTACTTTCTTCTCTTTCAAAAACCATAACTTTCGTCTTACTTGCGTTCACTTTCATTCCCTTTTCTTTTAATGTCCTGTTCATTAATGTAACCATCATTTGCAACTCGGCTGCCGACGACGCAAGTATGACTTGATCATCGGCGTACAAAAGGCATTTGACGGTTAACTCACCCATTCTTAACCCGCATTCTTCTACTTTCAAATTTTCCAAACAACTGTCCATAATTAGGTTGAACAACCACGGGGAAGCCACACAGCCCTGTCTGACACCTTTATGGATGTCAAACCAGTCCGAGTAGGCCCCGTTGATCCTGACACAAGCACTAGAGTCTCTATATAGAGACTTCAATGCCTGTATCAGACCAGCGCTCAACCCAAATGAGTTCAGTGTTTGCCATAACACATCCCTGTCCACTCTGTCATAAGCCTTCTCCAAGTCCATGAACGCACAAAAAACTTTTTGGTTTTTGGCCAAAAACTTCTCGGCGATCATGCGCATGGAAAAGACCTGATCCGTACATCCCATTCCCTTTCTAAATCCCGCTTGCACATCCCAAATTTTTCCGTCAGTTTCTTTCATAACTCTTTCAATTAGTACCTTAGCATACAGTTTTCCCACAATGCTAAGAAGGCTGATACCACGGTAGTTTTTACAGTCCTGCTGTGATCTTTTTCCCTTATATATTGGGACTATCACGGCTTTGCACCAGTCTCCCGGTACCCGCTTCAGTTCCCAACATAAATTAAACAAGGTGTACAGCAGGTCTGCCACCACTCCTTCTCCAGCCCTTAGCATTTCGAGAGATACTCTATCATAACCGGCTGCCTTACCTGCTTTCATACTTTTCATTGCTTTCATTATTTCATCTATACTTATATCTCTATTTATTTCCTCTTCTTTCGGAATTTCTATTTCATTTAATTCAAACGTCTCATCACTCATAAACACGCTTTCAAAGTATTCCTTCCATCTCCTTAAACTCAAAACTTCGTCATTCAGAATAGAGCCATTCTGGTCTCGTATAGCATTCATTCTAGGCTGTTGTGAATGTCCCCTGGTAGTTCTTACGAGTTTCTAGAACATTTTAATGTTTGCCTGGAAGTTATCCGATATTCATCTATCATTCTTATCCGTTCTTTCTTGCTTTTTCCTTTCAACTACTTCTTTTACTCTCTTATTTAGGTGTCTAAAAACTGCCTTTTTCCTTTCAATATCATCATTCATACTGCTAGAATTACTAGCCTTGGTTGCTAGTAAATCTAGCCATGCTTTCTTCTTTGCTTCAACTTCCATCCGTACCTCATCATCCCACAATAACGTGTTATTTTTCCTTTCATTCGTTCTCTTACTTACACCACATACTTCGGTAGCTGCATCCACTAAACCTTTCTTGACATTATACCACACAGTCTCCAAGTCTAAATCATTCATACACAATTCAGCCATACCACTTATATTTTCTCTCAATCTACATTTGAACTTCTCTTTCACACCTTCATCTTGTAAGCTCTCTGTTCTTATACGCTGTAACGCTGTGGTAGACACAGATGTCCGATGCCTCCAACGTCTGAAAAGACCATTAATTCGGCATAAGACCAAGTAATCCGTCCCTACGTTAGAGCCCCGGTAAACCCTTGGATCTACCACCGCGCTCCTCATTCTTTCATCAACAATTATGAAATCTATCATACTTCTATCATCACCTCTTTCCCATGTATACGTGTGAATCTTCTTATGACGAAAGAAAGTGTTCGTCACAACAAGATTCTTTTCCACGCATACGGCGAGAAGGCTTTCACCATTCTCATTTATACTTTCATCACCAAACGTTCCCAATATCCTTTCATAACCAAGTCTCCTCACCCCAACCCTTCCATTAAAATCGCCTAATATCACAATATTTTCATTAACCTTGCATTTCATTAGCACCATCCTTACCAACTCCCAAAACTGCTCTCGGATATAAGTGGGCTTAGACATGTCTGGGGCGTAGACCCCTAAAACAAACAACTTCTTTAAGCCCACTGATGAAAAAAAAAATCAAAGAATATATATTTATGATAGATTTTGTAAAAAGTAAACGAGAAATATTGATTTCTATTTATAAAAATGCATTATAAATTTTATATTTTTCTGTTTAAAGAATAGTTTTTTTTTACCTGTGCCTCAAATCTGCAAAACGATGTCCGCCATATTACTAGGTCAAAGAACTAGGTTATGTGCTGTGTACTAACTAGCTAATTTTGAAATTTTTCAAGTTCTCTTTTTATTTTTTACTTTTATTCCGAATTTTATTGAAAAGGCATCATGGAAGACGGATTCGTAAAAGCGAGTTTATTACTTCGCTTTTAGCACTAATGTTATAGATATTATAATATAAGAAAGAAGAGAAAAACTTTTTGTTATATTTTTTTTTGTACAAACCCTCAGACGAAATAAAAAGTCACTTTTTTATTTGGTCTGAGTTCAAACCATGTCTTTATTCCCATATAGTAGAAGAAAACAGGAATTAACTAAAACACTGCACTGCACTTGCAAGGGCTATCAAAATGGCCCACAAAGGGCGGGACAGACGAGCGATTAACCTAATCTATAACAAAATTTGACTTGCAATAGGTACCTATCATGTCATGATGTTTTGTTTTGTTTAATCGATAGTTAAATATAAGTCATACTTACATCAAAGTCATCTTCACAGAAGTATAGTTTAGATTTTGTAGACAATGCCTTCGGGTCTCTTCTTGCCAGTTTTAACCAAGTATTTCTCATATTTAAATATGTTGGCACTTTAATCCATAACTTCCCCAGCGTTCTTATGCTCGTATTTTTGTAATCAGGCACAACACAACAATGATATAAATGATAACTCATTATTAAACATTCAAAAGTATCTTATTACTTTACAGAATTGTCAAATTTCTACGACGGTGACGTCACGAGTTGAACAGTATGGCGGCTAGCGTTTTCACGCGAGAATTTAAAACGATAGATTAAAAGTAATTTTTATGTCACTATTCGGTTTTAAAAAATTTATATAAAAATTATAGTGGTTCATTATCACTCTAGGATTTATTCATTTAAAACACTTTTTGAAAATGGGTGTAATACCCTATTGTGATAACATTGTGATCCTTCGAGCCGGATATATAACCATGTCGGATATGCGGTCGGATAAACATGGACACATGGTTAATGAAAAAAAAAACTAATAACACCGGCATTTTCATAATGATTTCTTATATATACACAAATTCTTGAAATTGAATAAAAGTAATTTTACAAATTTTATCGCGTTTAATTTAACTTATCTTTTTTTTTTAATTTCCGACGTTTGGAGCTCTTTACAACACCTATGGTCACGGCGGCAATTAATCTTAATTTTTTTTTCAGAAAATCACAGATTCACTGTCCGCGTGTCGGCATACAGTGGAGCTAAGTCCAGCTCCACGATAGAGATACGATCGCCGCGGC
Organism: Parnassius mnemosyne; assembly: GCA_963668995.1. Lineage (NCBI taxonomy): Eukaryota > Metazoa > Arthropoda > Insecta > Lepidoptera > Papilionidae > Parnassius > Parnassius mnemosyne. Next base: position 7,827,948 of record CAVLGL010000084.1, on the reverse strand, counting down.
TGCTCGCCAACACCGTAGACATGGATCAAGTTAACAATTTCAACACCCAGTTAGTGCTTTTTGTGTTTCCACAGTCTGTCTTTATCAAAGTCTTATCTTCGGATGTTTGCCAAAGATACAGTATGCTTCTGTGAAATTTAGGACTATCTCTCTTCATTTTATTTCTGTTAAATGGCTCCATTATTTAACCGATGAATTTCTGTCAAGGTCAAGGTTGAGAGAATACAAGGGGGTTGTATTTTGACTGGGTACTGGTTTTAGGGATGATTTGTCTGTTTGTAATGTCAAAATTTCAGCGTTTTACTAAATGCATATGAAAGTATAAGCGGTACTTATAACAAAAATACACTTATTAAACTTTTTGTCTGTCTGTCCGTCTGTCTGTCTGTCTGTTTGTTCCGGCTAATCTCCGAAACGGCTGGACCGATTTTGACGGGACTTTCACTGGCAGATAGCTGATGTAATAAGGAGTAACTTAGGCTACTTTTATTTTAGAAAAATAATTAGGGATCCTCGGTTCATAACAATTAAAATGACACTCCTTTCTTTATAACTCATAATATATATAATTTAATTTAATTTATTAAGTTGAAATTGAAATTGAAAATATATAATATCTACATTTGTTCTGGGCAATGTATGGTTATTTGTGAGAGTGTAACTGCACTGCAGTTAGTCTCAATACGATTCGGAGTATCTTAACGCCGCAATTCAGAAAAGAATGTAATTTGTACAACGGCTTCTATTACTTTCTTTGTGAGAAATGTTTTTAAATTAAGGAAAACATCTTTTTTATTGTTTACTGTGTTTTAAGTGTAAATATATTATTATAGAACTTTTTTACACACAAATCTTTTTATTACATTTTCTGAGAGTTTATGGCGCCATTGAACAAATTCGAACCTACATTTCAAACTAATAATCATAAGTTTCGATAGAATTAACCAAATTTAATAAAACAAAAATTAAATGTAACTTGATATATGATTATCTTAACGATTTCTTTAAAAAAAAAACATGTTTACTTTAGATGTGATGCGTTTATAAATAAACAGACAGGCAATTCTAAAAATTATAAAAATGTGCTTATTTAATTATTTTCATTTCCTTATAATGATTTTAGTGACAAATATTCTATACAATGTACAAAAACAGACACAACATGTTATCACCATTTTTAGTATATCTATATATTTAAAGAGAGATGGCGCTGCTAACAGCAATCAATTCTAGCCAGTTTGATTCTCGCTGAAACCAACGCAATTGTTAATAACTCTTTTAAAATTTGTTTTACCACATAGAGTAGATACTCGGCGGTAAAGAATAAATGAGTTTGTCAACACGCAGTAGGGCAGCGAGTAATATAAAGATTAGCAGTAAATATGAAAACTCATCTACAGGAAAAACCACAACCCGCCTTTTTGTATTACATTTTCACCATACCGCCATCTGTCGATGAAATGGGTTAACTATTTCACTTTAGATTTAGTTAATAAGGTTATAATATATTATTTTTTCATATTTTATTTAATACGTTCTTTAATACTTTTATTTACTGCGTTTTAGATATAATTATATCATTATAGAACATTATTTTACCTAATGTAATTATAATTTATGATATGGTATTAGTTTAAAATGCACTAGATGACTCAACCACCGCCACCGTTGAAAAAATTCGTACCTATACTTCGTATTCATACTTCAGAATATTTATCATAACTTTTGATTGAATGAACTGATTTTAATAAAATATAGACTAAATGTAACACGAAGATACACTTTATATTTTCCTTAATGATTCTTATGATATAAATTAGTACTTTATACGTGATACTTTAACAAACAAACAGACAGACAGACAGAAAATTCTAAAAATGGTAGAAATGTATTTAGTTACGTATTTTTAGTACCTCTCAATCACTTATATTACATAAATATAAAATGTACAGACGTCTGCTTTTTACATTTTTGTTATATGTATATATTAAAGCTATTATCGTTAGTTTTGTCTTTGATTAGCGAAGAGCAGCTTGAGCGCATAGATCTCCGCAAATATGATCATGAGAATTTCGCTAACAGCTCAAATGACTCCCGATACGCCTTCGCAGGAATACTCACATTCTCTCTGCTTTGTATGACGTGCTGTTTAATCCTTCCACTCCTCATTATTTAAGAGACCGTTTCCATTATATTTCCTTTACCCTAATCGGTTTTTCGATCCTCTGTCAATATTTCTCTGTCTACTTCTGTGCACTCTTCCTCCTTATTTAAGAAATACTTAACTGTCACTGCTTTGCGTTTGTGGAACTCTTCACCACTCCACATCAAACGTGCTAAACCTTTTTATTGTTTCAACACTTCATAAAAGTCTTGTTAAAACTTATTAATTCGAACAATCTTAGATAAATTACTTTACCTTTTCGTACTCTTTTCATTTCTATACTTTGACCGGTATCATTTGAACATATTTATGTTATATGTATTAACATCATTTTTTCGTACACCTCTATTTATTTGCATCAGTTCTTTACGCAAAGGTTGTCTGGAAGTGATCACTTTCAGAGTGATAAGACTACCGGTTCTACATATACTTTAAATTCTACTCTTTCTTCCATTTCCTACTCCTTTTCTGTATTAAGGTGTACAAAAGAAATATATAAATATATTTATATGTAAACTAACAGACTGGAGACTTTATAACAAAGTTTCATGAGAACGTACCCAGCGGGCGTGAAGAATCCTCTAAACAACTTTGTCAAATTAAAAGGTATTTAATATCTTTGGTATCAAACTACATTTGATTTCAGACTATCGAAATTACAAAGAACCGCTCAGTCTCATAAAACGAAAATGCAAGAACTGGACAACAAGGTGTCCGCGCTGGAAGTAAATTTAAATGAGTTAAATCTTAGGAGGAAAAAGATCAATGACGGCGTTGAAAAGGTAATTACTATTAACTAGTGGTCACTTAGTGGTAGAAATTCGACTGCAATTCATTCAATTTTTAGGTTTGTACATTAAGCAAGCTTTCACTTTCAACTGCACATTAATATTAGGAATACAGATATTTAATATACAAAATGTAAACGCTTTTTTGCCTTGACTTACACTCCACACATTATTGAAAAAGGAACATTTTAATTCGTATAAAATTCAAGTTATTCAGTCAATGTGTCAGTAATTAATTATTGGCAACCAATCGGCAAGACTTTAAAATTCTTTTACCACGATCTTCACTCTGTGTGACTGTTTGACCACAGACTGTTAACTGTTTGACATTGACCCTGGAGTAATAACAAACGTATGCTTATAATTACTCTGAGACATTGGCAGTATAAACTTAAACAAAGTCTATTTAATTTAATTTAATATATATGTAACACATCTTTATATATACAATATGTTGTAACAAAAACCCTATGGTTCCCGTTAAGTACGTTATATAGAAATAACTTTTTTTTTTAAAACTCGAACAATATTTTTTTATTTTATTTAAAAAAATAATTGTATGCAAATTGTATGTGGTTTTATTACCTCTGCATTGTCTGGAGTGTAAGAGGATTGTCAAAGACCCCGCTTTACTTAGCTTTAGCATCGGCTAGTGTCACTAAGAGGTAATAAAACCAAATAAAACATTTTTTTAAAATAAAATAAAAAGAATATGGTCAAGTTTAAAAAAAAGTTATTTCTATACGTTTGAATAATGATCCTGATAACGTACTTAACGGGAACCACAGGGTTTTTGTTATATGTTGTATAATTCTTCTGTCTGTGTGTATGTGACCGAACTTCTCCTAAACAGCTGGACCGATTTTGATGAAATTTTGTAGTTGATTAAGTCAAATCGAAAATGGCTTACATTCACAATTGGACCCAGTAGGTGGCGCTGTTGTCGAGATCCACAAATCACTCGTGCGAAGCCGCGGCGGATCGCTAGTATTATGTATAAATTTTAGTTTTTCGCTATATAAACTTTAAACTCTAACTATGCCAAATCTACATTCGTCCATGCGCGCAAAATGTTTAAAGGGGGGGGGGGGGGGGGAATTAAATATACTGTCATGTTATGGCGGCGTAAGGAAATCCATCGCTCCGTTTCGATTCAGCGGGTATCGTAAGTTACGAGTAAGGCAAATGCCTGACATATCTTACGGCTTTCGATTGGTGATAGTATAATCATTTCATTTACGCTAAACTTATGTAAACCGTTAGAAAATACTCTCAAAACTATTTCAATAAGTATACTCTTCTAAGTAACGACTTAACACTATATTTTAATACAATATACATTTTATATCGTGGCGGTGTATATCATCAGAGACGACAGAGGAAAACTGAAGGAGATGGGCAGCAGCATCTTCCTGACAACAATTGAAATAAAAAAAAACTGCTGTTGCCAACCCACCTGCCAAGCGTGGCAAAAATAACAAAATGCCCCCTATGAGGCAATCTATGGGTGATGCCTATATTCAGCAGTGGGCTTATAAGGACTGTGTTAGGTTGTTATAGATGCTGCTGTCCGTCCTTTTTCATTTTTACGACATTCACGGTACGATGTGAGGTAGTAGATACTAATAATTATAATATACTTAAATACCAGGTCCGGACAATCTCTGCCCAAATTCGCTTACAAACAAAAAAAGTTCAAGATATAGAGAACGAACCCACTCTGAACATAGAGCAGGAAAGAAAAAGATGCAAGAAAAAACAAAGGGACTGTGTGATCAAGTTATGCAAGTTACATCACGAGTTAAAAGGCACTATGCGGAGTCTGCAGGATAAAGTTGTTAATATGGAGCTCTGGAAGGTATGTTATTTGATGTTTTTAATCTTTTTTTTTAAAATATAAAATGGAAGAGGTATAAAGACTTACAGTATACTTGATGATAAGTGGGTACTGTAGTTCATGGACACCTGCGGCTAACTTCAAATAAAGACGGCTATAGATGTGTTGTCACAACTGAGTACTGAGTACTTACTCCTGGTAGGGCCATGCTGCAGCTGTATTATTGGTATAGTTGTAGCACGAATGTGTCGGCTCGACCGGGGAAAGACCACGCTCTCACAGAATACTAGCGTGAAATAGCAGATTAATGCTCTTATATTCCGTATGGTGAGTGTAGCTAACTGGAGACCAATTTACTGGAAACCAGGGATGGAAATAATCATGATTTTTTTTTAAATTTTATCAAATCATGCTGATTTAAAAAAAATGTTCATTTTTATTTTTTTTGTATATTGTTAAATTCACGAGTTGGTAACACTTTTTTGACATAGTAGGATTAAAAGTTTATTAATACATATGTATGAGACTAATTAAGAGTAAAATAATACTGTATTAATTACAGTTCATATCTTGAGTGTGAATTTCTCAAAAAAAATCTTTGGTTGATTTTACTAAGTTTATGAGACTGACCAGACCTCATCGCTACAGTCTTTGTTGATGTTCCAAAGTTTATGAGACTATTATAGTAGAATAATAAGAATAACATAAAATAATAACAGATTTTTGTGTTTAACACTGCTGTGTTTCGTATGGTGAGTGTAGAGAACCGTAGACCCTTTTTACTGGAAAAGAGGCATTCCATTTTAGTCCTCACGGGTGACGACGCATCTGCGTTTTGATTCGCAAACGAGGATGAATCTAGATGTCTATGGGCCATAACAACCACTTACCATCAGGTGGACTGTGTGCTTGTTTGTCACTCTATCCTATAAAAAAAAACTTATTTTCAGCCAGTTTTATTTAATTTTCTGCCTATTACATTAATTTATACATGTTGATTTAAATCATGATCTAAATCAGCCAACCCTGCTGGAAACTAGGCATACCATCTTCGTCGTCAGGGATGTCAACGCATTTGTATTTTGATTCTTAATCGAGGATAGATATAGATGTATATGGGTCACAGCATTCACTTACCATCAGGTGTACTGTGTGCTCTGAGATGGAATGGAAACTGAGATGGAATACCTCACAGTTTGTAATTATACTGGCTTTCTATTTCACTTTTGACAAGAACACCGCAGTGCAGGCACTGTTATTTGGCAGCAGAAATTGACATGAGGGTGGTACCTACACAAATGGGCTCCTAGGCAGAAAATTAGTCCTACCTCCCAGTACTAAATTTAAATTATTTAGAAAAATAAAGAACATACCATTCATTACTCTTTTTACTGAAAACTAGGCATTCCAACTTAGTCCTCAGCGGTGACAACGCATCTGCATTTTGATTCTATTTTATATAGAATAGGATGACAAACGAGCACACAGTCCACATGATTGTAAGTGGTTGCTGTGACCCATAGGCATCTACATCTATCCTCAATCAAGAATCAAAATGCGTTGTTATCCGTGATGGCTAAGATGGAATGTCGCTTTTCCAGTAAAAAGGGTCTCCGGTTCTCTACACTCATTATACGAAACGTAAAAGCATTAAACTGCTAACTGCATTCGTGCTACAACTATACTACTAACATAGACATTTACATCTATCCTCCAGTCTTCATGGAGGATAGATGTAGATGTCTATGGGCCCGGCATACACTTACCATCAGGTGGTCGGTGTGTTCGTTTGTCACCCTTATTCTATATTAAAAAAAAAACATAGTTTTCAATATCAATTTTGTTTTCATTTCAGGTTAAATTAGATTTTAGCAGAAATGCAATAGTACAGCAAGAGGCAGAATTAAGAGAACTGAAAAACGACTTAAGAAATGTTCAAGTAAGTTGAGCTTTTTTGTAATTTTCTTATGTCATTATTTTTTTTTATTATATACTTTCAAGTATATCATCATCAGGCTACGGATTTTACGAACATATATTTTTCTTCTGCTTATATCCACACTAGAACAACAGTTCAGAAGCGAGTGATAGGAAAGAAAGGTTCTCGAGTAACAACTTCGTACTAGAAAGCACAGTGTTAGGGACCCTCCACTGGATGGGAGTGACGATCTCACGGAACGAAAAGATATTAGATGAATGTAGGTGGCACAGGACAGGCTTACTTGGTGGAAAATGGAAGAAGCCTATATTGCTATTATGTAGATTTCGTGGTTCCACGTACTCTTCATGAGGATCGAAGTAATGCCCCAATTTTGTTAGTTCAATTCTTTCCCCCGACGCCTCTAAGAAATTTGTCACTATGCTGCACATTTTTTTTTACCCGACTGCATCAAAAGGATGGTAATGTTTTTTAAGTGTTTGTTTGTATGTAATGTTATATGACTTGATGGACCTTAACATAGGAGGTGTCATTAAAACTGCCTTAGTTGTAGAAGTGACATAGGATAAAACTTTTCTCTATTTAGTAAAATGTTTCGCAGTAAGGTTTTTAATTACTGTTTTAACCTTTGGTCTTTTTTAATTATTATAAGTGCCCGACTACTATCCCACCCAATAGTAAGGGGTGAATGTAACCAACGACGGCAAAACTCAGGCTTAACGTGACAAAAGCCTATTAACTCTTGCCTTGAAAACCCTAATATTGTATCGGAGGGGAATACAAGAGATTTCAAATTATACCAATGCTTTGCTGTACGTATTACGAACAACGAAGCAAACTGTTTGGTTCGAATGCGTGGAATGTCCACAACACTGAGGTGAAAGCCAAACATCTAGTTGTCCTATAGTGGAAGGTAGAAAGGTGGAAAGAAGGGGTGGAATTAAGTCAAGCAATTCATAAGCACATTCTCCGAAAAATATCCGAGAGCCTGGCCACTTCGCTTCTGCGCTCAGTACTGATAAGATTGGCTTTAACTGGGTTTAGGTTACTAATAAGCCTCTTAGACCCGTATTAATGACGTACGTAACACTCAGCTGATATCGTAAACCTAAACTGCATCTTGAGATATGTTTATTAATAAGATCATAAACTCAAATACTTAAGTGCGTGTACTTGAGCTGAGTAAAGTTTATTAATACGGGCCTTATTACGCCTTTCACCTGCATTTTATTACAGCCTATCAAAAGTCAAATCCTGAACAACCTGTATTCTGCCTAAGAGTCTATCTGGGGATTTACCACCCTCTTACCACAAGGTGACTCATTTTCTGCCCAGAAGTCTGTCTGGATAGTTGCCACGGATGGTAACATCCTCTTAACTATGTCTGTCCCTAAGCAGTAGTGCTTCCACTGGTGTGTTCCAGTCTGAACAGTATAGGGAGTCAGTACAATTACAAACTGTGAGGCATTCCGTCTTAGTCCGCAGAGGTGACACCGCATCTGTTGCCATCTTTGTTTTAAGCTGGTTTCAGGTGGACTATAAGTTCATAAATTACTTCAATTTTATATAAAAATCTTGTGATTATTTAGCCTAAGTAGTTTTCCTAGTAAAGTGCTGCCGCATTTGTTCTTGAAGCTACTTTGAGCTTGAGATTCAATTAACGACCCAAAGTTCACGTCCGAGGAAGTTTCAACCGCCAATAGCTGCTGGTTAACTCCAATGATACATTTCAGAAAGGAAGGAGCCAAGGTTAGCTGGCTCCTTTTAGCAGCACCTCTAACAAACTTCTTCAAGCAACATCGCTTGATAGGCATATTAATGTGTTAAATCAAGTTATTTTTTTGCAGGCAACACTAGAAAACATAGAGAACATGTTGACTCGAGCAACATCAAGCGCGAAAGAGAAACTGAGGGAAGCAAAGAGATCGTGTAACAATAAACTTCCCCAGGACCCCGACTTCCCATACAAAGAGGACTTTGAAACACTGCCCTCTGATATCAATGCCTTGCAGAATCACTGTTACGAATTACAAACCAGGATAGATTGTATGGAGAAAGGGGATGAACAGGTTAGTTTTGATTTTAAACAGATATATAAAGGAAATTGTCACATTCGTTCACAGATCAATAAGCGCTTGATGCGGTGGTTCTAGGCAGCAGGTTCGAATCCCGCACAGAATAAAGTTGTTTCTACAAATAAGAGTGACGAGCAAGCACACAGGTATATACGTGGTAGAGCCATGCTGCAGCTATATTATGGTTGCAGCACGGGTCCTTCTCGTGTCCACTCGACCAGAGAAGGACCACGCTCTCACAAAATACGCGTAAAATATATATAAATATGCTGTGTTTCGTATGGTGAGTGTAGAGAACCGGAGACCCTTTTTACTGGAAACGAGGCACTCAATCTTAATCCTCAAGGCTGACAACGCGTCTGCTTTTTGATTCGCAAACGAGGATAGATGTATAGACGTCTATGGGCCTCAGAATTCACTTACCATCTGGTGGACTGTGTGCTCATTTGTCACCCTTTTTCTATATAAAAAAACACAGTCCACAGTGTTAGTAAGCGGTTGCTGCGACCGATAGACATCTAGATCTATCCTCGATTAAGAATAAAAATGCAGATGCTGTATCACCAGTGTGGACTTCTTAGTCCTAGAATGTTACCAGTAAAAAGGGTCTCCACTCACCACAGGAAGCATGCCACATCATGCTATTTTTACTATTTTAGTTTTTTTATAGGAGAGGGGGAAACGAGCATGCAGCTCACTTGATGGTAAGTGACTACCGCCGCCCATGAACAACTGCAACACCAGGGAGGGAATTGCAGATCCGTTGCCGGCCTTTTAAAAAGGAGTACGCTCTTTTCTTGAAGGACCCTTAGTCGTATCGGTCCGGAAAAATCGCTGATGGTAATCGATTCCACAAGGAAGTTCCACAAGATTGGTAAAAACGTATTGAGTGATCTACAAATTGTTTTTCTCTAGGATCTAGGTGTTTGATCATATGCAATTTATTTATGTAGGTAATACATGTCCACTATACCGAAGAGAATTCAAGTGATCACATTCTAGTTTAAACATAATGTTTAAAAAAAAATAAGCAAGCCTGGTCTGATTGGGTTTGGCCACCTGGCCTCTCCTCACTTCCGAGACGATTATGGAGCTATTAGTTTGACAAGCTGTTCCAATGTGTGTCAGCATACGTCACTTGTCTTCGTAATATTTTTTTTCCTTAAATACGATGTTTTTATTCATGCCCGTGCATGTAATAAGCACTTAATAATTGCAATTATCAATTTCATTGGGTCGAATCCAATGCAATTATTAATCTCATTGGATCGAATCCGAGTATTCACATATTTGTGAAATTCACGATGAGAGCTTAGTCTTTAAAGCGCTACTACTAGCGATCGATCTTGGATCAATCGATTCGGTCCGTCTCTGCCTTGCCACTCCGCGCTTTCTCGCTGCAATATATCGCGTAAGAAATCTGCTACGCTATTTTATGGCAATATATATAATATATTTTTATTAGTTGATATATCTCTTTAATAATAAGTAGATAGCTCCTAAAAACCACATAAATAACGACTAGTGCGGCATTTTGCTCAAACACGTGCCTTAAGCTACCATATAGTCTATGCACAAATTAGCTTACATTTTTTAGTTATTATGGTTTTGTTGTAAAACAGTTATCATGCTTCCAGTTGGCTCTATTCTATTATTCATCCTTCTTCGTCAGCCAGCTAAAGTTCAGAGCGGATATAGAGAATGTTACATATAGTATACGGCAACTAACTTGGCAAGATTTTGGTGTAGTGGGGGAAAGTTTGCGCATGTGCAACGGGACGTGGACACATTGCGGGAGGCAAGGGTCGACTGGCCAAACAATCGCGCGCTCGGCATTCGATTGGCCATCCAATCGCGCGCTCGGCATTCGATTGGCCATCCAATCGCGCGCTCGTAATTCGATTGGCCATCCAATCGTGCGCTCGGCATTCGATTGGCCATCCAATCGCGCGGTCGGAATTCTACTGGCCAACCAATCGCGCGCTGGGAATTCGACTGGCCAACCAATCGCTCACTTGGAATTTGACTGGCCAACCAATCGCGCGCTCGGAATTAGACTGGCCAACCAATCGCGCGCTTGGAATTCGACTGGCCATACAATTGCGCGCTCGGAACGATGCTACCTTGTTCCTCGCGCCCGGCTTGATAACCAAAGAGATCTAAAAATGGACTTCTGCGCATATAACGAATCTTGCCAAGTTAGACGCCGGCAACTATATTAAACTTAAATTAAGAACGAAAGATATAGTCCGTCTTTCTAGCTTTTTTTTTTCTTGACTTTTAACGATACAATTGTAGGCTCACGCATGTCTTAATTGGGGGCCTATATATATATATATATATATATATATATATATATATATATATATATATATGTGTGTCTATGTATATGTATAACTATATTAACCCCCAAATATTTTTATGTGTGAAAAATATTTTTATCTATACTTATAATAAATCTGTAGAGAGGTCAATTCTATAAATGAAATATATTTCCAAAATAACTATCAGGGGATGATTAGTGATCGATACTGATGCCAAAAATGCAAACAGTAAAATTTTTGTCTGTCTGTTTGTATGTTCGTTATAGAAACAAAAACTACTCGACGGATTTTAACGAAACTTGGTACAATCATTCTTCATACTCCTGGGCAGGTTTTAGTATACTTTTCATCACGCTACGATCAATAGGAGCAGAGCAGTGAAGGTAAATGTTGGGGAAACGGGAGAAATTACTCCATTTTTTAAGCTTCCGTCGCGTGTGCAGCGTTAATGGTTAAAGCTACACAGAAATCATGTATAACGGAAATGTTCTACTTAAAATTACATAAAAAATATCCCACGACAGCATATGTCTATCTTTTATGGTTGACTCACAATAACTCGTGTAACTCCCGATAGCTTAGCAGTTCGGAGCTTTCTGATTATATTTGTCTACTCTTACGTTTATAACACTCTCACTCATCCCTAATTAAAAAAAGTTAACATTATTATCTATTCAATAAAAAAGAATCATAGAAATAGGTATAGAAACACCAAAGTTATACATGAAATACGCTAATAAGCCATCGCGCATGAATACTGAATCTTGCTATAACGATTATTTTTGTGTAACGGTCGCCGCGCTCGACGCGGGTCGCGGCGGGAGGTATAAAAAGGCGGGGGGTCCGAGTGCGAGCTGTTGATGCGAATAGACGTTCAGAGTGTTCGACCTTATTGACAGACAATAATTGATTTTAACAAACCGTGCTTATCAGTGCGACTTTTAGTCTACTCTTATGTTTAATAATTTATTTTTAGATTTTTTTGGTTGTTATGTTATAAAATAGGTATTAGTTATTTTGGTAGTCTTTAAATATTTCTTAGTATTAGCTTTATTATAAATTAAACTTTTTTTATTTATTTAGCTGTAGTTTTAAATAGGTACCTAGGTATCAAATAGGTTATTTCATTCTATTAGACGTAGTTTAGGTACGTACTTATATATTTTTAAGAATTTAATTTTGGATTTAAGGATTTATTTAATATCCGTTTTATTATTTAAGTAGGCATTTAGATTTTTTTAAGTGTATGGTAGCTATAGTTAGGACCTCTAACGTAGATTATTTTTTTAGGTAACTGAATGCTGTCGATTAAAAATAAAATACACAATACCACCTAAAAAACGATTATCTTTATCTCGAAATTCGAGAGAAGCTAAGAGAATGAGAAATGTGCGTTCTCAAGAATCGGCAGAGGAAAGAGCACATCGGTTAAACTCTATGAGAGTTAGTGCCTCAACTTCTCGAGCCAATGAAAGCTCTCCAGAAAGAGAGATGCGATTAGCAGCTGAGAGAGCGAGACGAGCTACATCACAGGCGTCTCAAAGTTCTTCTCAACGAGAGCTAAGGCTTACAATGGTAAGCCTTAGCTCTCTCGGTCAATGAACCGAGAACAACATGTGTTATCCCGAGAAGCTGAAACTGCTTCACAACGAGAATTGCGGCTCACAGCTGACCGCGAACGGTATACATTATCTCGCGAGTCCGAAACCTACACTGAGAGGGAATTACGTCTCACAGCTGACCGCTAACGGCATACATTATCTCGCGAGTCCGAAACCTACACTGAGAGGGAATTACGTCTCACAGCTGACCGCGAACGGCATACATTATCTCGCGAGTCCGAAACCTACACTGAGAGGGAATTACGTCTCACAGCTGACCGCGAACGACATACATTATCTCGCGAGTCCGAAACCTACACTGAGAGGGAATTACGTCTCACAGCTGATCGCGAACGTCATATTTTATCTCGAGAATCTGAAACTTTTACTCAATATGAAGACCGTTTGACAAATGATAGGGTGCACCATAATATTATGCGATCTCTTGAAGATGAACATGAGCATGAACAACGACTAGAGTCGGGACGCAAATATTACAATTCTTTGAGACAAGAACGATTAATAAGTTTGTCTAATGAAAGATTAAGAATTGAACATATTCGGTCTCTTGAAACGGACGAACAGCGAGAGGCCTGTCTTACTGCAGACAGATTTCGACATAGTCTTAATGACTTAGATGCACACATAGAAGATCAATCTACAAATTCGGTGGCGTGGTCCGACAAATATAAAAGTGGGTTTGTTTATAACCTCACAATTGATTACAGATCATCTTCTGTAATAGGCGATATGAACGTAGTATGTTCTTTTTGTAATGCTTCAAAGTGGAGTAAGGAGTCGGCTGGTTTCTGTTGTTCTGGAGGTAAAATAAATTTGCCTTCGTTCGAAAATCCGCAGGAACCTTTGAAGTCACTACTTTTAGGGGAACATGTGCAATCTACACAATTCTTAGACAATATTCGCACTTATAATAGTGCGTTTCAAATGACATCCTTTGGTGCTCAACAAATCTCAGAAGGTCCTTTCATGCCTACTTTTAAGATACAAGGTCAGGTTTACCATTTGATAGGATCCCTTTTGCCTGAAGACCAACCTAAGTTTCTTCAAATATATTTTGTATCCGACTACAACGAACAGTCGAATATAAGAAATCAATATTTCCCGAATTTAAATACTGAACTTATTTCACAACTTCAGAACATGTTGCATCTGGTTAATTCGTATGTATGCAGTTTTAAATCGGCATTAGAAGCTCTTCCTCAAGATGGTGATAACAATTATAAAATTGTTATAAATGCCGATAGGCGTCCAACTCAGGAACACCCTGGGCGTTATAACGTTCCATCCACGAATGAAGTTGCTGTAGTATTAGTCGACCAGGAATGTGGTAGGCGTGATATCGTTATCCGTTCCAGAAACAATCGTTTGCAACGTATTTACGAAACCCGGGTGTACGACAGTTTGCAATATCCTTTGATATAAGACATTGATGATGAGATTGTACAAGATGGTTATAATTTCGCTTTATACCAAACTGATGCGCATACAGGCGAACCTAATTATAATAAAAAGATGTCATGCCTTCAATTTTATTGTTACCACTTGCAAGTGAGACGGAATAGATTTGTATACTTTCAACGTTTTCTTGGCTTATTCAATCAGTTTATTGTTGACATGTACGCAAAAATTGAAACCGAAAGATTAGTTTATATACGATCTAATCAAAGGCAGCTGCGCGCTGAAGAATACGTGCACCTTCGCGACGCTATGCAGCAAGATAATGATACGGTGAATATGGGCCGTTTAGTTATTTTACCCTCTTCTTTTACTGGTGGTCCACGCTACATGCACGAACGTACTCAAGATGCTTTTTGTTACGTAAGAAAATATGGACGTCCCCACTTATTTATTACTGTAACTACCAATCCCAAGTGGGATGAAATCACTCAGGAGCTTATTGAGGGTCAAGCACCGCATGACCGCCATGATATTATCGCAAGAGTTTTACATTTAAACAAACAAATGCTAACATACTATTCTGCATTAACCGTTCTTTGTCCCTCAAGAGGAATAGTCGTAACACGGCAGGTTTTGGAGACAAACGTGGCCACCATTTTTTTTTGCAACACTCCGTGAACGAACAATTTTTGTTGGCTTTAACTCATTTTCGAACACCCAAACTCGTAACTGGTTTTTTGTTTCGGGTTTGTACGCGTATTATCCAGGATTCGTCACCTGATACGATGTTGTATACAGCATTTGAGGATCATGCGTAGAATCTTTCGAGAATTCTGACGCACCAAGTAACGCGAGCCGCTTTTTGCTCTTCACAGAGCGAATGCGGTATCCATCGGGAAAACAACTTTTTTACACCTAATTGTTCATGCAAGATTATTTGTATTTGACTCATGCCAATGTCTAAAGTTGCCTGAATTTCGTGGTATGTCACATGTCGATCTTCCTCAATCAGCTTACGCACAGCATCAACGTTTTCTTGGGTGACTGCAGTTTTTGGACGACCTTGACGGGGATCATCACTGAGCTTGACACGTCCACGTTGAAATTCAGCAAACCAGCGATAAATTGTGTTTTTGGATGGGGCTTCATCACCAAATGCAGAAATCATCCGGTCAACACACTGTTTTTGTGTTAAACCACTTCGAAAGTCATAATAAATCATCGCTCTTGAATTTTCTCGAGTCAATTCCATTTTCTCAACGAGTAAACAAGTTTGACAAAACCCTGTGACAAGACTGAGAATCTTTTTTTAAATAAATAAATGGTATTGGATTTTTAAAACCAAGGGGTTTTCAATTAAAAAGATTTTAATATGACAGGAACAGTGGAAATATTCCATTCCCGATACTTTTAGTGCAGCCTATGTATCGTCGCCGTTCAAGAGACAATGGTGGTTTTACTGTTGAAAAGCGAGTGTCTGGACAACAGGTTACTTTAGATAATAGGTGGGTCGTTCCGTATTCGCCTGTGATGTCTAGAGCATTTCAAGCTCACATTTTACTGGAAATGAGGCATTCCATCTTAGTCCTCACGGATGACAACGCATCTACATTTTGATTTGTAACAGAGGATAGATATAGATGTCTATGGGCCGCAGCAACCACTTACAATCAGGTGGACTGTGTGCTCGTTTGTCACCCTTATCCTCATCATCATCATCATCATTACAGCCCTTCACAAGTCCACTGCTGAACATAGGCCTCCCCCAAAAAATGCCACAAAGCACGGTCCTGAGCCACCTGCATCCATCGACTTCCTGCATGTCTTACCAGGTCGTCACTCCATCTCGTGGGGGGACGCCCTACACTTCGCCTACCGGTACGAGGCTGCCACTCGAGAACCTTTCTTCCCCATCGGTTGTCGGTTCTTCGAGCTATATGGCCGGCCCACTGCCACTTCAGCTTACTAATCCGTTGGGCTATGTCGGTCACTCTAGTTCTACTGCGGATATCCTCATTCCTAAGTTTATCACGCAGAGAAACTCCGAGCATAGCCCTCTCCATAGCTCGCTGAGCGACCTTGAGCTTCCTCATACGGCCAGCAGTGAAGGACCACGTCTCAGTTCCGTAAGTCATCACTGGCAACACGCACTGGTTGTACAATTTCGTTTTAAGGTTTTGAGGTATGTCTGACGAGAAGATGTGTCGTAGCTTCCCGAACGCTGCCCAGCCGAGTTGAATCCGTCTATTGACAAAAATATAAATACCCTTATCCTATAAAAAAAAAACATAAATGTTGAAATGTGTAATAGTGTAGACTCAATAAAATATATTTGTAAGTATATTAACAAGGGCAGTGACCAAGCTACATTTGCGTTGAGAAATGAACATGATGAAGTTACTAGATTTCAGTCAGGCAGATATATCAGCTCTTCACAAGCTGTGTGGCGGATCTTAAGTTTCAACATTCACGACAGATATCCACCTGTGACTCATCTGGGTGTTCATCTTGAAGGCGGTCAACGTATACGAAAGATCCATTTTAACTCCTCGCAATGACCAGGCATCTGAGATTAATAACAAAATACTGTCGAATATACAGGGGGAAATCAAAGTTTATAGTTCAATAAATAGAATGGTCGATGAACAAGAAGCCACTAATTACCCGATAGAATTTTTAAATTCTCTAAATATGCCCGGACTTTCTTCTCATGAAATTTGTTTAAAAATTGGCATTCCGATTATTCTGCTCCGAAATTTAAGACCACCACAACTTTGCAATGGAACTCGGCTAAAAGTAACCCAGTTGCAACAAAATATATTCGAGGCTCAAATTTTAACAGGTTGCGGTGCAGGAGAAACCGTCTTTATTCCCAGAATTCCCATAATACCAAATAATTTTCCATTCCTATTTAAAAGAACGTAATTCCCAGTATCATTGTGTTATGCAATGACAATTAATAAGGCTCAAGGGCAGCCTTTTCGTGTTGCTGGAGTAGATCTCGGTGTCAGTTGTTTCTCGCATGGTCAGTTGTACGTCGCTCTTTACCGGGTTAGCAGTTCTAGAAATGTTTATGTTCACGTGCCGGACGGGTCAACTTTCAACATAGTTTACCCGGAAGCTTTGCGCTGAAGTATATTTGTTCTATAAGTACTTAAGCCTCATGTGAACTTGATCTAAACAATATTACCAATATATTAACTTAATAACACACAAGGAGTTACACTCCATCCAAAGCCCAGCGACACTATTACATATATAGGAATGACGTCTTAGCAAAAGTTGTTTAGTCTGATGGGCATTTCCTGTTGACTTACAAAAATCAAAGATCTAGAACGTCTCGAATCGATCTAGAACGTCTCGAATCGTTTCGCGAATCACGTTGTTTTTCCGTCCCCGGGCTCTTAGAATTGAACATCAGACGTTTCAGATCTTCCATTTTGACGACTCCGTTGTCGCTGGCATAAGCAACAGGATCCGCGTACGAAGTCGCGGGCAGAAGCTAGTATGTAATAAGTGACAAACGAGCACAGTCAACCTGATGTTAAGTGTATGCTGTGGCCCATAAACATAACTTATCCTCATTTAAGAATCGAAATGCAGATGCGTTGTCACCTCTGAGGACTGAGATGGAATTTCTCGTTTCCAGAAAAAGGGGTCTCCGTTTCTCTATACTCACCATATGTAACACAGCAGCTCTAAGCCGCCATTTTACGCTGGTATTCTGTGAGAGCGTGGTCCTTCCCTGGTCGAACCGACCCATTCGTGCTATAACCATAATATAGCTGCGGAGTGGCTCTACCACGTATACATATTTCATGTGTTGCATATGCTCACATAAGGTATTAGTTATATCAAGAAATGGCGGTATATTCGTTAAACATATATAACTTGTGTGTGTTTGCAGGTTTTGAAAGAATATGAGGAGAGGGAGCTTATGATAGCAAAACTGAAAGCCGATGTAAGCACTTCCAGTGATAGGAATAAGGACTTGCAGACAAGAATGAATGAACTGAGGTATGAACATTATCACTCATATTATTTTTTTAGTTATTTAACCTGCCAATTAAGGCTTGTTCTCGAATTCGCATTCGGTACATACCGGACCACCTCAGTATAGCGCTATAGACTAAGGAACAGAGTTATTATTATATGTACAAATTAGACACACAAAACAGACACACAAATTTATAAAAAAATATGTTAACAGATCAATTTGGCTGCCTCCACTGGAATCATTGTTGCGGGACATTGACAAAAGTTTCGGTGAAATGTTTGCGAAATTGGGATGCGCTGGTGAGATCAAACTCGAGAAGGGTGGCAGTGATGTAAGTAACCTTGTCTGTTTGTTTACATGTTCTCGTGAATTCTATACAAAGTAGTTCAAGATCTGGGAAACACGTTACTGTTTATAAGAAACAAAGGTTTAAGAGAATATCTGGATATCCGGGAATGCAAACATATTCCTCTATTATCCCCTGAATAATGACGATAGAGCAAATATGTTTCACGTTACAATCTACATTTAGCACTGTAATGTTCCCGTTTTGTTTTTTTTTCCTACACGTAATAATTATTTGAAAAACGAGAAACCTTTTGAAATTCTTAAAAAAACCAACCAGTTATATTTAAGACATCTACAAAACAAATGCACCGAACATAAAATAGCATATAGATATAGCCAGAATACTTCTTTTTTTTTAAGTCAGTCTAGTTTTGGAGGAGAGAACAGGGGAATACGAGATTATGATTTCGTAAATTTTTCAAAAGTATAATGAGTCTGAGCTGCATTTGTCTCTCTCGGTTGTCTAGGAGCACAACGTGACGGCAATAGATCCCTCAAAACGTTAAAACCTATTCTACAAATTTCTTGCAGCCCTTAATATTTTTGCGCGTCACAATTAATGGAAGGTACATGGCAACACTAGTTACCACTAGCGGCCTCTAGGATCGTGTAGCAGAACTAGGAGAATCAAGATCCTTCTAGAAATTTCCATGGAAGAACTTTCTAGAACTATCGACACCTAGTCAATCGGGACCGATATGTACTCGAACATTCTAGAAGTTTCTATAGTAGAAGATTCTGGAAACTACCTGAGGCCCTATATAAGGCCAGTACCGACCGCGACCGGGTCAGTATTGAATTGTTGATACAAGCGAATACTTCGAAGCAATACAACTGCGAACTAAAGTGATCAGCACTACAATAATTGTGTTTCATTATTAGTGTGGTTTTAAGTTGTAATTAGTGTTCTGTAATTAAAGTGTCAATTTTGGTAATTCAATCGGCAGTTTTTTTTTAAATTGTGTTGAACCCCAAGCTCGTTACAATATGTCTTCTTAATATGGAGCTAATTTCTTCTAATGTAAGATAGTAATTTCTAACGACTGTGAAAAGTGTTTAGATGATTTTATTTAAAAATGAAAGTAGGTACGATCTTATGAATTATGCACGGGAGGGGGGGGGGGGGGGTGGCGGGGGGAAGAGATGAATGCAGGTGGCTCAGGTTCGTACTGTATATTAATCTATGGGAGGATACTGTAACGATAACGATGACGATGGTCTAAGGCTAATTTTTTTATAATAGATCATCATGAATTATGGCTTTTATTACTTAAGTACTACTTAAATGTTTTTTTACTATAGCTTGAGAACTTTATTGTTTGTTATAATGGCAGTGCAGAGTCCAATATTGTTTTTGTATTTTGCTTATTACAGAGTGAAGATGTTAACAAAAAAGGTTGAAGATTGTGGCGTCGTGGAGTTCTATCTTATTTTTGTTTTAATAAAACAAATAATTAGTATTAAGATAAATATTTATGAACGTAATTTATATAATAATGTATATAATATTTGACAATGGGCCGGCCATATAGCTCGCCGACGATCGATAGGGAAGAGAGCCTTTTAAGTGGGCATCTTCGTACCGATGAACCAAGTGTAGGGTGGCCCTTGACTAAATGGACTGACGCACTGATAAGACATTCAGAAAGTCGATGGATGCAGGTGGCTCAGGACTGAATTTTGTGACAGAAAACCATGCCAACCAAATGTAACACTTAACATACCATAAATATTTTGAATTTGAAGCTTACCTTCAGCAGTAGACTTGTGTAGGGTTGTAACGGATTGTTGATGGTAAATTAGTTGATGTGTCCCATTGGGGTGTTGCAGGACGATTACGACAAGTACGGCATCAGCATCCTGGTGCGGTTCCGCGCGGCGGAGCAGCTGCAGCAGCTCACGCGGCACGCGCAGTCCGGCGGCGAGCGCGCGCTGTCTACCGCTCTGTACCTCATGGCGCTGCAGAGGCTCACCACCGTACCCTTCAGGTGAGCTCATGCAACATACATCCTGCATCCTGCATCCTGGTACATCCTGGTACATCCTGGTGCGGTTCCGCGCGGCGGAGCAGCTGCAGCAGCTCACGCGGCACGCGCAGTCCGGCGGCGAGCGCGCGCTGTCTACCGCTCTGTACCTCATGGCGCTGCAGAGGCTCACCACCGTACCCTTCAGGTGAGCTCATGCAACATACATCCTGCATCCTGCATCCTGGTACATCCTGGTACATCCTGGTACATCCTGGTGCGGTTCCGCGCGGCGGAGCAGCTGCAGCAGCTCACGCGGCACGCGCAGTCCGGCGGCGAGCGCGCGCTGTCTACCGCTCTGTACCTCATGGCGCTGCAGAGGCTCACCACCGTACCCTTCAGGTGAGCTCATGCAACATACATCCTGCATCCTGCATCCTGGTACATCCTGGTACATCCTGGTGCGGTTCCGCGCGGCGGAGCAGCTGCAGCAGCTCACGCGGCACGCGCAGTCCGGCGGCGAGCGCGCGCTGTCTACCGCTCTGTACCTCATGGCGCTGCAGAGGCTCACCACCGTACCCTTCAGGTGAGCTCATGCAACATACATCCTGCATCCTGCATCCTGGTACATCCTGGTACATCCTGGTGCGGTTCCGCGCGGCGGAGCAGCTGCAGCAGCTCACGCGGCACGCGCAGTCCGGCGGCGAGCGCGCGCTGTCTACCGCTCTGTACCTCATGGCGCTGCAGAGGCTCACCACCGTACCCTTCAGGTGAGCTCATGCAACATACATCCTGCATCCTGCATCCTGGTACATCCTGGTACATCCTGGTGCGGTTCCGCGCGGCGGAGCAGCTGCAGCAGCTCACGCGGCACGCGCAGTCCGGCGGCGAGCGCGCGCTGTCTACCGCTCTGTACCTCATGGCGCTGCAGAGGCTCACCACCGTACCCTTCAGGTGAGCTCATGCAACATACATCCTGCATCCTGCATCCTGGTACATCCTGGTACATCCTGGTGCGGTTCCGCGCGGCGGAGCAGCTGCAGCAGCTCACGCGGCACGCGCAGTCCGGCGGCGAGCGCGCGCTGTCTACCGCTCTGTACCTCATGGCGCTGCAGAGGCTCACCACCGTACCCTTCAGGTGAGCTCATGCAACATACATCCTGCATCCTGCATCCTGGTACATCCTGGTACATCCTGGTACATCCTGGTGCGGTTCCGCGCGGCGGAGCAGCTGCAGCAGCTCACGCGGCACGCGCAGTCCGGCGGCGAGCGCGCGCTGTCTACCGCTCTGTACCTCATGGCGCTGCAGAGGCTCACCACCGTACCCTTCAGGTGAGCTCATGCAACATACATCCTGCATCCTGCATCCTGGTACATCCTGGTACATCCTGGTGCGGTTCCGCGCGGCGGAGCAGCTGCAGCAGCTCACGCGGCACGCGCAGTCCGGCGGCGAGCGCGCGCTGTCTACCGCTCTGTACCTCATGGCGCTGCAGAGGCTCACCACCGTACCCTTCAGGTGAGCTCATGCAACATACATCCTGCATCCTGCATCCTGGTACATCCTGGTACATCCTGGTGCGGTTCCGCGCGGCGGAGCAGCTGCAGCAGCTCACGCGGCACGCGCAGTCCGGCGGCGAGCGCGCGCTGTCTACCGCTCTGTACCTCATGGCGCTGCAGAGGCTCACCACCGTACCCTTCAGGTGAGCTCATGCAACATACATCCTGCATCCTGCATCCTCGTACATCCTGGTACATCCTGGTACATCCTGGTGCGGTTCCGCGCGGCGGAGCAGCTGCAGCAGCTCACGCGGCACGCGCAGTCCGGCGGCGAGCGCGCGCTGTCTACCGCTCTGTACCTCATGGCGCTGCAGAGGCTCACCACCGTACCCTTCAGGTGAGCTCATGCAACATACATCCTGCATCCTGCATCCTGGTACATCCTGGTACATCCTGGTGCGGTTCCGCGCGGCGGAGCAGCTGCAGCAGCTCACGCGGCACGCGCAGTCCGGCGGCGAGCGCGCGCTGTCTACCGCTCTGTACCTCATGGCGCTGCAGAGGCTCACCACCGTACCCTTCAGGTGAGCTCATGCAACATACATCCTGCATCCTGCATCCTGGTACATCCTGGTACATCCTGGTACATCCTGGTGCGGTTCCGCGCGGCGGAGCAGCTGCAGCAGCTCACGCGGCACGCGCAGTCCGGCGGCGAGCGCGCGCTGTCTACCGCTCTGTACCTCATGGCGCTGCAGAGGCTCACCACCGTACCCTTCAGGTGAGCTCATGCAACATACATCCTGCATCCTGCATCCTGGTACATCCTGGTACATCCTGGTACATCCTGGTGCGGTTCCGCGCGGCGGAGCAGCTGCAGCAGCTCACGCGGCACGCGCAGTCCGGCGGCGAGCGCGCGCTGTCTACCGCTCTGTACCTCATGGCGCTGCAGAGGCTCACCACCGTACCCTTCAGGTGAGCTCATGCAACATACATCCTGCATCCTGCATCCTGGTACATCCTGGTACATCCTGGTGCGGTTCCGCGCGGCGGAGCAGCTGCAGCAGCTCACGCGGCACGCGCAGTCCGGCGGCGAGCGCGCGCTGTCTACCGCTCTGTACCTCATGGCGCTGCAGAGGCTCACCACCGTACCCTTCAGGTGAGCTCATGCAACATACATCCTGCATCCTGCATCCTGGTACATCCTGGTACATCCTGGTGCGGTTCCGCGCGGCGGAGCAGCTGCAGCAGCTCACGCGGCACGCGCAGTCCGGCGGCGAGCGCGCGCTGTCTACCGCTCTGTACCTCATGGCGCTGCAGAGGCTCACCACCGTACCCTTCAGGTGAGCTCATGCAACATACATCCTGCATCCTGCATCCTGGTACATCCTGGTACATCCTGGTACATCCTGGTGCGGTTCCGCGCGGCGGAGCAGCTGCAGCAGCTCACGCGGCACGCGCAGTCCGGCGGCGAGCGCGCGCTGTCTACCGCTCTGTACCTCATGGCGCTGCAGAGGCTCACCACCGTACCCTTCAGGTGAGCTCATGCAACATACATCCTGCATCCTGGTACATCCTGGTACATCCTGGTACATCCTGGTGCGGTTCCGCGCGGCGGAGCAGCTGCAGCAGCTCACGCGGCACGCGCAGTCCGGCGGCGAGCGCGCGCTGTCTACCGCTCTGTACCTCATGGCGCTGCAGAGGCTCACCACCGTACCCTTCAGGTGAGCTCATGCAACATACATCCTGCATCCTGCATCCTGGTACATCCTGGTACATCCTGGTACATCCTGGTGCGGTTCCGCGCGGCGGAGCAGCTGCAGCAGCTCACGCGGCACGCGCAGTCCGGCGGCGAGCGCGCGCTGTCTACCGCTCTGTACCTCATGGCGCTGCAGAGGCTCACCACCGTACCCTTCAGGTGAGCTCATGCAACATACATCCTGCATCCTGCATCCTGGTACATCCTGGTACATCCTGGTGCGGTTCCGCGCGGCGGAGCAGCTGCAGCAGCTCACGCGGCACGCGCAGTCCGGCGGCGAGCGCGCGCTGTCTACCGCTCTGTACCTCATGGCGCTGCAGAGGCTCACCACCGTACCCTTCAGGTGAGCTCATGCAACATACATCCTGCATCCTGCATCCTGGTACATCCTGGTACATCCTGGTGCGGTTCCGCGCGGCGGAGCAGCTGCAGCAGCTCACGCGGCACGCGCAGTCCGGCGGCGAGCGCGCGCTGTCTACCGCTCTGTACCTCATGGCGCTGCAGAGGCTCACCACCGTACCCTTCAGGTGAGCTCATGCAACATACATCCTGCATCCTGCATCCTGGTACATCCTGGTACATCCTGGTACATCCTGGTGCGGTTCCGCGCGGCGGAGCAGCTGCAGCAGCTCACGCGGCACGCGCAGTCCGGCGGCGAGCGCGCGCTGTCTACCGCTCTGTACCTCATGGCGCTGCAGAGGCTCACCACCGTACCCTTCAGGTGAGCTCATGCAACATACATCCTGCATCCTGCATCCTGGTACATCCTGGTACATCCTGGTACATCCTGGTGCGGTTCCGCGCGGCGGAGCAGCTGCAGCAGCTCACGCGGCACGCGCAGTCCGGCGGCGAGCGCGCGCTGTCTACCGCTCTGTACCTCATGGCGCTGCAGAGGCTCACCACCGTACCCTTCAGGTGAGCTCATGCAACATACATCCTGCATCCTGCATCCTGGTACATCCTGGTACATCCTGGTACATCCTGGTGCGGTTCCGCGCGGCGGAGCAGCTGCAGCAGCTCACGCGGCACGCGCAGTCCGGCGGCGAGCGCGCGCTGTCTACCGCTCTGTACCTCATGGCGCTGCAGAGGCTCACCACCGTACCCTTCAGGTGAGCTCATGCAACATACATCCTGCATCCTGCATCCTGGTACATCCTGGTACATCCTGGTGCGGTTCCGCGCGGCGGAGCAGCTGCAGCAGCTCACGCGGCACGCGCAGTCCGGCGGCGAGCGCGCGCTGTCTACCGCTCTGTACCTCATGGCGCTGCAGAGGCTCACCACCGTACCCTTCAGGTGAGCTCATGCAACATACATCCTGCATCCTGCATCCTGGTACATCCTGGTACATCCTGGTACATCCTGGTGCGGTTCCGCGCGGCGGAGCAGCTGCAGCAGCTCACGCGGCACGCGCAGTCCGGCGGCGAGCGCGCGCTGTCTACCGCTCTGTACCTCATGGCGCTGCAGAGGCTCACCACCGTACCCTTCAGGTGAGCTCATGCAACATACATCCTGCATCCTGCATCCTGGTACATCCTGGTACATCCTGGTGCGGTTCCGCGCGGCGGAGCAGCTGCAGCAGCTCACGCGGCACGCGCAGTCCGGCGGCGAGCGCGCGCTGTCTACCGCTCTGTACCTCATGGCGCTGCAGAGGCTCACCACCGTACCCTTCAGGTGAGCTCATGCAACATACATCCTGCATCCTGCATCCTGGTACATCCTGGTACATCCTGGTACATCCTGGTGCGGTTCCGCGCGGCGGAGCAGCTGCAGCAGCTCACGCGGCACGCGCAGTCCGGCGGCGAGCGCGCGCTGTCTACCGCTCTGTACCTCATGGCGCTGCAGAGGCTCACCACCGTACCCTTCAGGTGAGCTCATGCAACATACATCCTGCATCCTGCATCCTGGTACATCCTGGTACATCCTGGTACATCCTGGTGCGGTTCCGCGCGGCGGAGCAGCTGCAGCAGCTCACGCGGCACGCGCAGTCCGGCGGCGAGCGCGCGCTGTCTACCGCTCTGTACCTCATGGCGCTGCAGAGGCTCACCACCGTACCCTTCAGGTGAGCTCATGCAACATACATCCTGCATCCTGCATCCTGGTACATCCTGGTACATCCTGGTACATCCTGGTGCGGTTCCGCGCGGCGGAGCAGCTGCAGCAGCTCACGCGGCACGCGCAGTCCGGCGGCGAGCGCGCGCTGTCTACCGCTCTGTACCTCATGGCGCTGCAGAGGCTCACCACCGTACCCTTCAGGTGAGCTCATGCAACATACATCCTGCATCCTGCATCCTGGTACATCCTGGTACATCCTGGTACATCCTGGTGCGGTTCCGCGCGGCGGAGCAGCTGCAGCAGCTCACGCGGCACGCGCAGTCCGGCGGCGAGCGCGCGCTGTCTACCGCTCTGTACCTCATGGCGCTGCAGAGGCTCACCACCGTACCCTTCAGGTGAGCTCATGCAACATACATCCTGCATCCTGCATCCTGGTACATCCTGGTACATCCTGGTACATCCTGGTGCGGTTCCGCGCGGCGGAGCAGCTGCAGCAGCTCACGCGGCACGCGCAGTCCGGCGGCGAGCGCGCGCTGTCTACCGCTCTGTACCTCATGGCGCTGCAGAGGCTCACCACCGTACCCTTCAGGTGAGCTCATGCAACATACATCCTGCATCCTGCATCCTGGTACATCCTGGTACATCCTGGTGCGGTTCCGCGCGGCGGAGCAGCTGCAGCAGCTCACGCGGCACGCGCAGTCCGGCGGCGAGCGCGCGCTGTCTACCGCTCTGTACCTCATGGCGCTGCAGAGGCTCACCACCGTACCCTTCAGGTGAGCTCATGCAACATACATCCTGCATCCTGCATCCTGGTACATCCTGGTACATCCTGGTGCGGTTCCGCGCGGCGGAGCAGCTGCAGCAGCTCACGCGGCACGCGCAGTCCGGCGGCGAGCGCGCGCTGTCTACCGCTCTGTACCTCATGGCGCTGCAGAGGCTCACCACCGTACCCTTCAGGTGAGCTCATGCAACATACATCCTGCATCCTGCATCCTGGTACATCCTGGTACATCCTGGTACATCCTGGTGCGGTTCCGCGCGGCGGAGCAGCTGCAGCAGCTCACGCGGCACGCGCAGTCCGGCGGCGAGCGCGCGCTGTCTACCGCTCTGTACCTCATGGCGCTGCAGAGGCTCACCACCGTACCCTTCAGGTGAGCTCATGCAACATACATCCTGCATCCTGCATCCTGGTACATCCTGGTACATCCTGGTGCGGTTCCGCGCGGCGGAGCAGCTGCAGCAGCTCACGCGGCACGCGCAGTCCGGCGGCGAGCGCGCGCTGTCTACCGCTCTGTACCTCATGGCGCTGCAGAGGCTCACCACCGTACCCTTCAGGTGAGCTCATGCAACATACATCCTGCATCCTGCATCCTGGTACATCCTGGTACATCCTGGTGCGGTTCCGCGCGGCGGAGCAGCTGCAGCAGCTCACGCGGCACGCGCAGTCCGGCGGCGAGCGCGCGCTGTCTACCGCTCTGTACCTCATGGCGCTGCAGAGGCTCACCACCGTACCCTTCAGGTGAGCTCATGCAACATACATCCTGCATCCTGCATCCTGGTACATCCTGGTACATCCTGGTGCGGTTCCGCGCGGCGGAGCAGCTGCAGCAGCTCACGCGGCACGCGCAGTCCGGCGGCGAGCGCGCGCTGTCTACCGCTCTGTACCTCATGGCGCTGCAGAGGCTCACCACCGTACCCTTCAGGTGAGCTCATGCAACATACATCCTGCATCCTGCATCCTGGTACATCCTGGTACATCCTGGTACATCCTGGTGCGGTTCCGCGCGGCGGAGCAGCTGCAGCAGCTCACGCGGCACGCGCAGTCCGGCGGCGAGCGCGCGCTGTCTACCGCTCTGTACCTCATGGCGCTGCAGAGGCTCACCACCGTACCCTTCAGGTGAGCTCATGCAACATACATCCTGCATCCTGCATCCTGGTACATCCTGGTACATCCTGGTACATCCTGGTGCGGTTCCGCGCGGCGGAGCAGCTGCAGCAGCTCACGCGGCACGCGCAGTCCGGCGGCGAGCGCGCGCTGTCTACCGCTCTGTACCTCATGGCGCTGCAGAGGCTCACCACCGTACCCTTCAGGTGAGCTCATGCAACATACATCCTGCATCCTGCATCCTGGTACATCCTGGTACATCCTGGTACATCCTGGTGCGGTTCCGCGCGGCGGAGCAGCTGCAGCAGCTCACGCGGCACGCGCAGTCCGGCGGCGAGCGCGCGCTGTCTACCGCTCTGTACCTCATGGCGCTGCAGAGGCTCACCACCGTACCCTTCAGGTGAGCTCATGCAACATACATCCTGCATCCTGCATCCTGGTACATCCTGGTACATCCTGGTACATCCTGGTGCGGTTCCGCGCGGCGGAGCAGCTGCAGCAGCTCACGCGGCACGCGCAGTCCGGCGGCGAGCGCGCGCTGTCTACCGCTCTGTACCTCATGGCGCTGCAGAGGCTCACCACCGTACCCTTCAGGTGAGCTCATGCAACATACATCCTGCATCCTGCATCCTGGTACATCCTGGTACATCCTGGTACATCCTGGTGCGGTTCCGCGCGGCGGAGCAGCTGCAGCAGCTCACGCGGCACGCGCAGTCCGGCGGCGAGCGCGCGCTGTCTACCGCTCTGTACCTCATGGCGCTGCAGAGGCTCACCACCGTACCCTTCAGGTGAGCTCATGCAACATACATCCTGCATCCTGCATCCTGGTACATCCTGGTACATCCTGGTACATCCTGGTGCGGTTCCGCGCGGCGGAGCAGCTGCAGCAGCTCACGCGGCACGCGCAGTCCGGCGGCGAGCGCGCGCTGTCTACCGCTCTGTACCTCATGGCGCTGCAGAGGCTCACCACCGTACCCTTCAGGTGAGCTCATGCAACATACATCCTGCATCCTGCATCCTGGTACATCCTGGTACATCCTGGTGCGGTTCCGCGCGGCGGAGCAGCTGCAGCAGCTCACGCGGCACGCGCAGTCCGGCGGCGAGCGCGCGCTGTCTACCGCTCTGTACCTCATGGCGCTGCAGAGGCTCACCACCGTACCCTTCAGGTGAGCTCATGCAACATACATCCTGCATCCTGCATCCTGGTACATCCTGGTACATCCTGGTACATCCTGGTGCGGTTCCGCGCGGCGGAGCAGCTGCAGCAGCTCACGCGGCACGCGCAGTCCGGCGGCGAGCGCGCGCTGTCTACCGCTCTGTACCTCATGGCGCTGCAGAGGCTCACCACCGTACCCTTCAGGTGAGCTCATGCAACATACATCCTGCATCCTGCATCCTGGTACATCCTGGTACATCCTGGTACATCCTGGTGCGGTTCCGCGCGGCGGAGCAGCTGCAGCAGCTCACGCGGCACGCGCAGTCCGGCGGCGAGCGCGCGCTGTCTACCGCTCTGTACCTCATGGCGCTGCAGAGGCTCACCACCGTACCCTTCAGGTGAGCTCATGCAACATACATCCTGCATCCTGCATCCTGGTACATCCTGGTACATCCTGGTGCGGTTCCGCGCGGCGGAGCAGCTGCAGCAGCTCACGCGGCACGCGCAGTCCGGCGGCGAGCGCGCGCTGTCTACCGCTCTGTACCTCATGGCGCTGCAGAGGCTCACCACCGTACCCTTCAGGTGAGCTCATGCAACATACATCCTGCATCCTGCATCCTGGTACATCCTGGTACATCCTGGTGCGGTTCCGCGCGGCGGAGCAGCTGCAGCAGCTCACGCGGCACGCGCAGTCCGGCGGCGAGCGCGCGCTGTCTACCGCTCTGTACCTCATGGCGCTGCAGAGGCTCACCACCGTACCCTTCAGGTGAGCTCATGCAACATACATCCTGCATCCTGCATCCTGGTACATCCTGGTACATCCTGGTACATCCTGGTGCGGTTCCGCGCGGCGGAGCAGCTGCAGCAGCTCACGCGGCACGCGCAGTCCGGCGGCGAGCGCGCGCTGTCTACCGCTCTGTACCTCATGGCGCTGCAGAGGCTCACCACCGTACCCTTCAGGTGAGCTCATGCAACATACATCCTGCATCCTGCATCCTGGTACATCCTGGTACATCCTGGTACATCCTGGTGCGGTTCCGCGCGGCGGAGCAGCTGCAGCAGCTCACGCGGCACGCGCAGTCCGGCGGCGAGCGCGCGCTGTCTACCGCTCTGTACCTCATGGCGCTGCAGAGGCTCACCACCGTACCCTTCAGGTGAGCTCATGCAACATACATCCTGCATCCTGGTACATCCTGGTACATCCTGGTACATCCTGGTGCGGTTCCGCGCGGCGGAGCAGCTGCAGCAGCTCACGCGGCACGCGCAGTCCGGCGGCGAGCGCGCGCTGTCTACCGCTCTGTACCTCATGGCGCTGCAGAGGCTCACCACCGTACCCTTCAGGTGAGCTCATGCAACATACATCCTGCATCCTGCATCCTGGTACATCCTGGTACATCCTGGTACATCCTGGTGCGGTTCCGCGCGGCGGAGCAGCTGCAGCAGCTCACGCGGCACGCGCAGTCCGGCGGCGAGCGCGCGCTGTCTACCGCTCTGTACCTCATGGCGCTGCAGAGGCTCACCACCGTACCCTTCAGGTGAGCTCATGCAACATACATCCTGCATCCTGCATCCTGGTACATCCTGGTACATCCTGGTGCGGTTCCGCGCGGCGGAGCAGCTGCAGCAGCTCACGCGGCACGCGCAGTCCGGCGGCGAGCGCGCGCTGTCTACCGCTCTGTACCTCATGGCGCTGCAGAGGCTCACCACCGTACCCTTCAGGTGAGCTCATGCAACATACATCCTGCATCCTGCATCCTGGTACATCCTGGTACATCCTGGTGCGGTTCCGCGCGGCGGAGCAGCTGCAGCAGCTCACGCGGCACGCGCAGTCCGGCGGCGAGCGCGCGCTGTCTACCGCTCTGTACCTCATGGCGCTGCAGAGGCTCACCACCGTACCCTTCAGGTGAGCTCATGCAACATACATCCTGCATCCTGCATCCTGGTACATCCTGGTACATCCTGGTACATCCTGGTGCGGTTCCGCGCGGCGGAGCAGCTGCAGCAGCTCACGCGGCACGCGCAGTCCGGCGGCGAGCGCGCGCTGTCTACCGCTCTGTACCTCATGGCGCTGCAGAGGCTCACCACCGTACCCTTCAGGTGAGCTCATGCAACATACATCCTGCATCCTGCATCCTGGTACATCCTGGTACATCCTGGTGCGGTTCCGCGCGGCGGAGCAGCTGCAGCAGCTCACGCGGCACGCGCAGTCCGGCGGCGAGCGCGCGCTGTCTACCGCTCTGTACCTCATGGCGCTGCAGAGGCTCACCACCGTACCCTTCAGGTGAGCTCATGCAACATACATCCTGCATCCTGCATCCTGGTACATCCTGGTACATCCTGGTGCGGTTCCGCGCGGCGGAGCAGCTGCAGCAGCTCACGCGGCACGCGCAGTCCGGCGGCGAGCGCGCGCTGTCTACCGCTCTGTACCTCATGGCGCTGCAGAGGCTCACCACCGTACCCTTCAGGTGAGCTCATGCAACATACATCCTGCATCCTGCATCCTGGTACATCCTGGTACATCCTGGTGCGGTTCCGCGCGGCGGAGCAGCTGCAGCAGCTCACGCGGCACGCGCAGTCCGGCGGCGAGCGCGCGCTGTCTACCGCTCTGTACCTCATGGCGCTGCAGAGGCTCACCACCGTACCCTTCAGGTGAGCTCATGCAACATACATCCTGCATCCTGCATCCTGGTACATCCTGGTACATCCTGGTACATCCTGGTGCGGTTCCGCGCGGCGGAGCAGCTGCAGCAGCTCACGCGGCACGCGCAGTCCGGCGGCGAGCGCGCGCTGTCTACCGCTCTGTACCTCATGGCGCTGCAGAGGCTCACCACCGTACCCTTCAGGTGAGCTCATGCAACATACATCCTGCATCCTGCATCCTGGTACATCCTGGTACATCCTGGTACATCCTGGTGCGGTTCCGCGCGGCGGAGCAGCTGCAGCAGCTCACGCGGCACGCGCAGTCCGGCGGCGAGCGCGCGCTGTCTACCGCTCTGTACCTCATGGCGCTGCAGAGGCTCACCACCGTACCCTTCAGGTGAGCTCATGCAACATACATCCTGCATCCTGCATCCTGGTACATCCTGGTACATCCTGGTACATCCTGGTGCGGTTCCGCGCGGCGGAGCAGCTGCAGCAGCTCACGCGGCACGCGCAGTCCGGCGGCGAGCGCGCGCTGTCTACCGCTCTGTACCTCATGGCGCTGCAGAGGCTCACCACCGTACCCTTCAGGTGAGCTCATGCAACATACATCCTGCATCCTGCATCCTGGTACATCCTGGTACATCCTGGTACATCCTGGTGCGGTTCCGCGCGGCGGAGCAGCTGCAGCAGCTCACGCGGCACGCGCAGTCCGGCGGCGAGCGCGCGCTGTCTACCGCTCTGTACCTCATGGCGCTGCAGAGGCTCACCACCGTACCCTTCAGGTGAGCTCATGCAACATACATCCTGCATCCTGCATCCTGGTACATCCTGGTACATCCTGGTACATCCTGGTGCGGTTCCGCGCGGCGGAGCAGCTGCAGCAGCTCACGCGGCACGCGCAGTCCGGCGGCGAGCGCGCGCTGTCTACCGCTCTGTACCTCATGGCGCTGCAGAGGCTCACCACCGTACCCTTCAGGTGAGCTCATGCAACATACATCCTGCATCCTGCATCCTGGTACATCCTGGTACATCCTGGTACATCCTGGTGCGGTTCCGCGCGGCGGAGCAGCTGCAGCAGCTCACGCGGCACGCGCAGTCCGGCGGCGAGCGCGCGCTGTCTACCGCTCTGTACCTCATGGCGCTGCAGAGGCTCACCACCGTACCCTTCAGGTGAGCTCATGCAACATACATCCTGCATCCTGCATCCTGGTACATCCTGGTACATCCTGGTGCGGTTCCGCGCGGCGGAGCAGCTGCAGCAGCTCACGCGGCACGCGCAGTCCGGCGGCGAGCGCGCGCTGTCTACCGCTCTGTACCTCATGGCGCTGCAGAGGCTCACCACCGTACCCTTCAGGTGAGCTCATGCAACATACATCCTGCATCCTGCATCCTGGTACATCCTGGTACATCCTGGTGCGGTTCCGCGCGGCGGAGCAGCTGCAGCAGCTCACGCGGCACGCGCAGTCCGGCGGCGAGCGCGCGCTGTCTACCGCTCTGTACCTCATGGCGCTGCAGAGGCTCACCACCGTACCCTTCAGGTGAGCTCATGCAACATACATCCTGCATCCTGCATCCTGGTACATCCTGGTACATCCTGGTGCGGTTCCGCGCGGCGGAGCAGCTGCAGCAGCTCACGCGGCACGCGCAGTCCGGCGGCGAGCGCGCGCTGTCTACCGCTCTGTACCTCATGGCGCTGCAGAGGCTCACCACCGTACCCTTCAGGTGAGCTCATGCAACATACATCCTGCATCCTGCATCCTGGTACATCCTGGTACATCCTGGTGCGGTTCCGCGCGGCGGAGCAGCTGCAGCAGCTCACGCGGCACGCGCAGTCCGGCGGCGAGCGCGCGCTGTCTACCGCTCTGTACCTCATGGCGCTGCAGAGGCTCACCACCGTACCCTTCAGGTGAGCTCATGCAACATACATCCTGCATCCTGCATCCTGGTACATCCTGGTACATCCTGGTACATCCTGGTGCGGTTCCGCGCGGCGGAGCAGCTGCAGCAGCTCACGCGGCACGCGCAGTCCGGCGGCGAGCGCGCGCTGTCTACCGCTCTGTACCTCATGGCGCTGCAGAGGCTCACCACCGTACCCTTCAGGTGAGCTCATGCAACATACATCCTGCATCCTGCATCCTGGTACATCCTGGTACATCCTGGTACATCCTGGTGCGGTTCCGCGCGGCGGAGCAGCTGCAGCAGCTCACGCGGCACGCGCAGTCCGGCGGCGAGCGCGCGCTGTCTACCGCTCTGTACCTCATGGCGCTGCAGAGGCTCACCACCGTACCCTTCAGGTGAGCTCATGCAACATACATCCTGCATCCTGCATCCTGGTACATCCTGGTACATCCTGGTACATCCTGGTGCGGTTCCGCGCGGCGGAGCAGCTGCAGCAGCTCACGCGGCACGCGCAGTCCGGCGGCGAGCGCGCGCTGTCTACCGCTCTGTACCTCATGGCGCTGCAGAGGCTCACCACCGTACCCTTCAGGTGAGCTCATGCAACATACATCCTGCATCCTGCATCCTGGTACATCCTGGTACATCCTGGTACATCCTGGTGCGGTTCCGCGCGGCGGAGCAGCTGCAGCAGCTCACGCGGCACGCGCAGTCCGGCGGCGAGCGCGCGCTGTCTACCGCTCTGTACCTCATGGCGCTGCAGAGGCTCACCACCGTACCCTTCAGGTGAGCTCATGCAACATACATCCTGCATCCTGCATCCTGGTACATCCTGGTACATCCTGGTACATCCTGGTGCGGTTCCGCGCGGCGGAGCAGCTGCAGCAGCTCACGCGGCACGCGCAGTCCGGCGGCGAGCGCGCGCTGTCTACCGCTCTGTACCTCATGGCGCTGCAGAGGCTCACCACCGTACCCTTCAGGTGAGCTCATGCAACATACATCCTGCATCCTGCATCCTGGTACATCCTGGTACATCCTGGTACATCCTGGTGCGGTTCCGCGCGGCGGAGCAGCTGCAGCAGCTCACGCGGCACGCGCAGTCCGGCGGCGAGCGCGCGCTGTCTACCGCTCTGTACCTCATGGCGCTGCAGAGGCTCACCACCGTACCCTTCAGGTGAGCTCATGCAACATACATCCTGCATCCTGCATCCTGGTACATCCTGGTACATCCTGGTACATCCTGGTGCGGTTCCGCGCGGCGGAGCAGCTGCAGCAGCTCACGCGGCACGCGCAGTCCGGCGGCGAGCGCGCGCTGTCTACCGCTCTGTACCTCATGGCGCTGCAGAGGCTCACCACCGTACCCTTCAGGTGAGCTCATGCAACATACATCCTGCATCCTGCATCCTGGTACATCCTGGTACATCCTGGTGCGGTTCCGCGCGGCGGAGCAGCTGCAGCAGCTCACGCGGCACGCGCAGTCCGGCGGCGAGCGCGCGCTGTCTACCGCTCTGTACCTCATGGCGCTGCAGAGGCTCACCACCGTACCCTTCAGGTGAGCTCATGCAACATACATCCTGCATCCTGCATCCTGGTACATCCTGGTACATCCTGGTACATCCTGGTGCGGTTCCGCGCGGCGGAGCAGCTGCAGCAGCTCACGCGGCACGCGCAGTCCGGCGGCGAGCGCGCGCTGTCTACCGCTCTGTACCTCATGGCGCTGCAGAGGCTCACCACCGTACCCTTCAGGTGAGCTCATGCAACATACATCCTGCATCCTGCATCCTGGTACATCCTGGTACATCCTGGTACATCCTGGTGCGGTTCCGCGCGGCGGAGCAGCTGCAGCAGCTCACGCGGCACGCGCAGTCCGGCGGCGAGCGCGCGCTGTCTACCGCTCTGTACCTCATGGCGCTGCAGAGGCTCACCACCGTACCCTTCAGGTGAGCTCATGCAACATACATCCTGCATCCTGCATCCTGGTACATCCTGGTACATCCTGGTGCGGTTCCGCGCGGCGGAGCAGCTGCAGCAGCTCACGCGGCACGCGCAGTCCGGCGGCGAGCGCGCGCTGTCTACCGCTCTGTACCTCATGGCGCTGCAGAGGCTCACCACCGTACCCTTCAGGTGAGCTCATGCAACATACATCCTGCATCCTGCATCCTGGTACATCCTGGTACATCCTGGTACATCCTGGTGCGGTTCCGCGCGGCGGAGCAGCTGCAGCAGCTCACGCGGCACGCGCAGTCCGGCGGCGAGCGCGCGCTGTCTACCGCTCTGTACCTCATGGCGCTGCAGAGGCTCACCACCGTACCCTTCAGGTGAGCTCATGCAACATACATCCTGCATCCTGCATCCTGGTACATCCTGGTACATCCTGGTACATCCTGGTGCGGTTCCGCGCGGCGGAGCAGCTGCAGCAGCTCACGCGGCACGCGCAGTCCGGCGGCGAGCGCGCGCTGTCTACCGCTCTGTACCTCATGGCGCTGCAGAGGCTCACCACCGTACCCTTCAGGTGAGCTCATGCAACATACATCCTGCATCCTGCATCCTGGTACATCCTGGTACATCCTGGTGCGGTTCCGCGCGGCGGAGCAGCTGCAGCAGCTCACGCGGCACGCGCAGTCCGGCGGCGAGCGCGCGCTGTCTACCGCTCTGTACCTCATGGCGCTGCAGAGGCTCACCACCGTACCCTTCAGGTGAGCTCATGCAACATACATCCTGCATCCTGCATCCTGGTACATCCTGGTACATCCTGGTACATCCTGGTGCGGTTCCGCGCGGCGGAGCAGCTGCAGCAGCTCACGCGGCACGCGCAGTCCGGCGGCGAGCGCGCGCTGTCTACCGCTCTGTACCTCATGGCGCTGCAGAGGCTCACCACCGTACCCTTCAGGTGAGCTCATGCAACATACATCCTGCATCCTGCATCCTGGTACATCCTGGTACATCCTGGTGCGGTTCCGCGCGGCGGAGCAGCTGCAGCAGCTCACGCGGCACGCGCAGTCCGGCGGCGAGCGCGCGCTGTCTACCGCTCTGTACCTCATGGCGCTGCAGAGGCTCACCACCGTACCCTTCAGGTGAGCTCATGCAACATACATCCTGCATCCTGCATCCTGGTACATCCTGGTACATCCTGGTACATCCTGGTGCGGTTCCGCGCGGCGGAGCAGCTGCAGCAGCTCACGCGGCACGCGCAGTCCGGCGGCGAGCGCGCGCTGTCTACCGCTCTGTACCTCATGGCGCTGCAGAGGCTCACCACCGTACCCTTCAGGTGAGCTCATGCAACATACATCCTGCATCCTGCATCCTGGTACATCCTGGTACATCCTGGTACATCCTGGTGCGGTTCCGCGCGGCGGAGCAGCTGCAGCAGCTCACGCGGCACGCGCAGTCCGGCGGCGAGCGCGCGCTGTCTACCGCTCTGTACCTCATGGCGCTGCAGAGGCTCACCACCGTACCCTTCAGGTGAGCTCATGCAACATACATCCTGCATCCTGCATCCTGGTACATCCTGGTACATCCTGGTACATCCTGGTGCGGTTCCGCGCGGCGGAGCAGCTGCAGCAGCTCACGCGGCACGCGCAGTCCGGCGGCGAGCGCGCGCTGTCTACCGCTCTGTACCTCATGGCGCTGCAGAGGCTCACCACCGTACCCTTCAGGTGAGCTCATGCAACATACATCCTGCATCCTGCATCCTGGTACATCCTGGTACATCCTGGTACATCCTGGTGCGGTTCCGCGCGGCGGAGCAGCTGCAGCAGCTCACGCGGCACGCGCAGTCCGGCGGCGAGCGCGCGCTGTCTACCGCTCTGTACCTCATGGCGCTGCAGAGGCTCACCACCGTACCCTTCAGGTGAGCTCATGCAACATACATCCTGCATCCTGCATCCTGGTACATCCTGGTACATCCTGGTACATCCTGGTGCGGTTCCGCGCGGCGGAGCAGCTGCAGCAGCTCACGCGGCACGCGCAGTCCGGCGGCGAGCGCGCGCTGTCTACCGCTCTGTACCTCATGGCGCTGCAGAGGCTCACCACCGTACCCTTCAGGTGAGCTCATGCAACATACATCCTGCATCCTGCATCCTGGTACATCCTGGTACATCCTGGTACATCCTGGTGCGGTTCCGCGCGGCGGAGCAGCTGCAGCAGCTCACGCGGCACGCGCAGTCCGGCGGCGAGCGCGCGCTGTCTACCGCTCTGTACCTCATGGCGCTGCAGAGGCTCACCACCGTACCCTTCAGGTGAGCTCATGCAACATACATCCTGCATCCTGCATCCTGGTACATCCTGGTACATCCTGGTACATCCTGGTGCGGTTCCGCGCGGCGGAGCAGCTGCAGCAGCTCACGCGGCACGCGCAGTCCGGCGGCGAGCGCGCGCTGTCTACCGCTCTGTACCTC
This sequence comes from Parnassius mnemosyne, assembly GCA_963668995.1. Taxonomy (NCBI): domain Eukaryota; kingdom Metazoa; phylum Arthropoda; class Insecta; order Lepidoptera; family Papilionidae; genus Parnassius; species Parnassius mnemosyne. The sequence continues at coordinate 7,790,213 of CAVLGL010000084.1, read as the reverse complement.
ATGGCGCTGCAGAGGCTCACCACCGTACCCTTCAGGTGAGCTCATGCAACATACATCCTGCATCCTGCATCCTGGTACATCCTGGTACATCCTGGTACATCCTGGTGCGGTTCCGCGCGGCGGAGCAGCTGCAGCAGCTCACGCGGCACGCGCAGTCCGGCGGCGAGCGCGCGCTGTCTACCGCTCTGTACCTCATGGCGCTGCAGAGGCTCACCACCGTACCCTTCAGGTGAGCTCATGCAACATACATCCTGCATCCTGCATCCTGGTACATCCTGGTACATCCTGGTGCGGTTCCGCGCGGCGGAGCAGCTGCAGCAGCTCACGCGGCACGCGCAGTCCGGCGGCGAGCGCGCGCTGTCTACCGCTCTGTACCTCATGGCGCTGCAGAGGCTCACCACCGTACCCTTCAGGTGAGCTCATGCAACATACATCCTGCATCCTGCATCCTGGTACATCCTGGTACATCCTGGTGCGGTTCCGCGCGGCGGAGCAGCTGCAGCAGCTCACGCGGCACGCGCAGTCCGGCGGCGAGCGCGCGCTGTCTACCGCTCTGTACCTCATGGCGCTGCAGAGGCTCACCACCGTACCCTTCAGGTGAGCTCATGCAACATACATCCTGCATCCTGCATCCTGGTACATCCTGGTACATCCTGGTACATCCTGGTGCGGTTCCGCGCGGCGGAGCAGCTGCAGCAGCTCACGCGGCACGCGCAGTCCGGCGGCGAGCGCGCGCTGTCTACCGCTCTGTACCTCATGGCGCTGCAGAGGCTCACCACCGTACCCTTCAGGTGAGCTCATGCAACATACATCCTGCATCCTGCATCCTGGTACATCCTGGTACATCCTGGTACATCCTGGTGCGGTTCCGCGCGGCGGAGCAGCTGCAGCAGCTCACGCGGCACGCGCAGTCCGGCGGCGAGCGCGCGCTGTCTACCGCTCTGTACCTCATGGCGCTGCAGAGGCTCACCACCGTACCCTTCAGGTGAGCTCATGCAACATACATCCTGCATCCTGCATCCTGGTACATCCTGGTACATCCTGGTACATCCTGGTGCGGTTCCGCGCGGCGGAGCAGCTGCAGCAGCTCACGCGGCACGCGCAGTCCGGCGGCGAGCGCGCGCTGTCTACCGCTCTGTACCTCATGGCGCTGCAGAGGCTCACCACCGTACCCTTCAGGTGAGCTCATGCAACATACATCCTGCATCCTGCATCCTGGTACATCCTGGTACATCCTGGTACATCCTGGTGCGGTTCCGCACGGCGGATTTTCAACTGTTTTTAATCTTATTAATACAAAATATAGCTAATAGAATAGTAAAGAAAGTCACATTAACCTTTACATTTTCCGAACAAATTAACTTCCCCGCTATGAAATCTGTCAAATATTATACCTCACTTATAAGTGGAGCCGCCTGGTGGCAGAAAAAAATCATTACCTTCGACTACATTGATGATGTTCTCATTTTATTTATATTGAAGTCAGTTGTACAAAATTTTAATGTTACCATTTGTTATATACACCGGGTGTTTATGAAACGCTCCCGAAAACTATGACAGATGATAGTACTAAGGATCCCTTTGATCGTGGGTCACAAATAAATTCTGTCCTGATGAAAAAAAAAAGATCTTTTTACAACGTTTTATTAGCTTTATTCACGCTCCATCCTGTTAGAACAGCTAAATGAAGCGATAATTTAATTAAAAATTCATGAAAATACTTAAACATAAAACTAGCAGTGGAATTACTGAATTACAATCAGCTGAATAGAGTTCAATGAACACGCGAACGCCGAATTCGCTCGGCCCGCAGCTAGCGATGATAATAATTTACATCACTTGTCTAAATATCTAACTTATCTACTACACCTAGGCACTTTATTCACAGGTCAAATAAACCAAATACCTGGTTCGATTACCCGCTAATAAAAAAATTATTTAAATGAAATGTTAACAAGGTTAGAGTCATGCTTTTTTATCTATCGTGTAATCGTGTAGGTATATGTTTATTATTCTGATGTATTCAGTTATGTACCTATTCAGATGAGTTCAGTACTAAGTTATTTAAAAATAATAGGTATGAAAGGATAATGTTTACTTAAGCATTATTTTTTATTTCTGTCAACTCTTACGACACTCACAGCACGATATGTAGTAGTGGATATGTAACAATATCCACTACCGCATACACGAATCAAAATCAGAAGGTATTAAAGTATGTGGAAGTAATTTTATATTTAATAATCCAATTTATATGTATCGCTATAGGTGCGTGGACGAGATAAACCAAGGCATGGACCCCATCAACGAACGCAAGATGTTCCAGCTGCTCGTGAAAGTGACGACGGAGTGCGACAACGCACAGTACTTCCTGTTAACACCCAAAGTGAGTTCATTCTTTTAGGAAGAACGAAGTACGGCTGCACTAAGGATAGCAGTCGAGCACTGGCTTAGAACAGTAAAACAATACTAACCTAGGCTGGGCTAGGCTTTCCATGACATCTCATCTACATACGGTAGGGCCTCGCTGCAGCAATATTAGTTGAAACACGAATGGGTTGGCTCAACCGGGGTAGGACCACGCTCTCACAGAATTAATGCTGCTGTGTTTAGTATGATAAGTGTAGAGAACCGGACCCCTTTTTACTGGAAACGACGCAGCCACTTACCACCAGGTGGACTACACGATGCAAATAGTTTAAATAGAAGAAGGAAGAGAATCGGTCACACTTTTTCCTCCCTTGAGTGTTATGACCCTAAAAACTTAAATAAATATACAGGCACACTGCAGCACAAATAGATCGGCTCTACTGGGAAAGCATCACACTCTAGGTTTGATTTAATTTTACAGTTGCACTGTACATATGCCAGAGATTGCCAACCTTTTTATCTCAATATTTCAAATTTCTAAGTAATGCGGCTACTAATTACGCTGCCACGCTACGGCTATAATATTATTGCTGTAGCACGAATGGGTTGGTTCAACAAGGAATAGACCACGCTCTCACAGAATACCAGCGTGAAATAGCACCTTAATGTTATTGTGTTTCGTATGGTGAATGTAGAGAACCGGAGACCTTTCTTAGTACTTTGAGGTGACAAAACAAAATACGTTTGGATTCCTAATTGATAATATATAGGTGTCACACATCACATCACAGCATCATATTTACAATCAGTTGGACTATGTGCTTATTTATCACCCTTATTTCTATTTAAAAAAAAACTAATTATTAATATAGATATTTATGTTTCTAGTAAATAAAATTATCTTGATACATATTTCTTCACGTGGTAGAGCCTTGCTGCAGCTATATTAATAGTATAGTTGTAGCACGAATGGGTCGGCTCGACCGGGGATGGACCACGGTCTCACAGAATACCAGCGTGAAATAGCGGCTTAATGCTGCTGTGTTTCATATGGTGAGTGTACAGAGCTGGAGGCCATTTTTACTGGAAAAGAGGCATTCTATCTTAGTCCTCACGGCTGACAACGCATCTGCATTTTAATTCGCAAACGAAGATAAATGTATATGTCTATGGGCCACAGCAACCACTTATCAAGTGGACTGTGTGCTCGTTTGTCACCCTTATTCTATAAAAAAAATATTTTAGCAAATTGTAGATATTTTTGCTTAATTTTAGCATTACCTATTACTATTAAAATACTAAACAACAATTATTTATATTAATGCTTATTAGTCGCGGGTGTCATAATAGGCGACGGAGGGAAACTGAAACATATGGACATCAGCATCTTTCTGATAAAAACTCAAAATAAAAACTGCGGTGGCCAACCCGCCTGTCAAACGTGTCAACTACGCGAAATCCCCTCTAAAAGGCAATATATGGGAGAAACCACCAGTGGACTTTCATGGGCTGTAATGAATGGATGAGAGATAGAAGCTTTAAACTAAAATTTCTAACACTGCTTATCAACTTAAAAAAACTTGTGTATTAATTATAATTATTATTCGATTTCACCACTTACAGCTGCTTACGAACTTGGAGTACAACCCGAAGATAATGGTCCACAATATTATGAACGGAAATCGCATCATAAACTACAGACAGTGGCAATATGAAAAATTCGCCAAAGCAGCGCGTACCGACCAACAGACTACTAAACAATAAATTGTTTTTTGAACAAAACGAAAAGATTTTTTCAAATCACTGTATCCAATCAGATACTTAACAGAACCAAAGTATTTTAATAGTGGTAATTATGTTCCACTTTCTTATAAATATAAATTCCTTAAAAAATAACAGTATTTTAAAAATAAACGGGTTATGTTTTAAACAAATAGTGCTATAGTTAGACCAGTGAAACGAGATGAAGAATGCATACACACACTTCTAATAACATACGTCACGACCATGAGCGATTACAAATAAATATTTCTGTCCTTTTCTCTCGTACTTAATAACGTTAAAGGCGGGCAGTCGCTAGTCCTTCATAGGCCTGGATCGTAGCTTGATTATATTCAAGTTGTGGAAATAGGTGTTTGAGTTTAAAAAATAATGTGCCGCCATTTTTGTCCCAAAGCCCAAAAGGAGGGTTATATTTTTGACTGCTAAGTATGTACGTAGAAATGTCCGATGGTATATTCATTCGTAACTCGCTAAACTAGTTCTCGGAAAAATGATTTTTCAATCGTTTGTTTTAACTACGGTGGTAACACAAATTTAATTTTATTCCTGATTGCAAAGCACTGAAAGTTTGCTCTTGTGTATGTTTTATTCAGTAGGTTTTGTCATTGTTAGTTTCCTGTTGTTGATTTTTGATGTTCGACGTTCAAGATTGACAGTATAATAGATATGTTTAGTTATAAAATGTGATAATTCTAACTTTATAGAGAACTAGTTAGTAGCGTAAAAAAAATTTGATTCATATCTATATAAATAAAATGATAGAGGTTTGCAGTTGTGCCCGCATCACGGAAACACGACCTGGATAGATTTCAATTAGGTTACCTAAGCTTTATTTCTTAGACACTTGGCTCTTATCTAAAAAAAAATCGTTGCGATATCTTCATTTAAAATAAAGTTTTAAGAAAACGATTTTTATAAGCATTATGTGTACAGTAGTGCATGTAAGCAACGCGGATAAAGTCGCGGTTATCAGCTAATTCTTAATAAATAAAATTTCTAAATAAAAATGTTACGAACCCCTGGAAATTTGTTTACATGCATAATTTCTTCTCGCTCATTACAAAAAATTCTTAATTTTTCCATCTTTATCAATCACCTAATAAAACTCCAACTGCTAGACATGGGCATGTTCCAATGTACGGAGGATCTGCCTTTATCATCACGCTAGGCAGACGGATTGACGATAACAGTATTAGAGGTCTCGCAATTGTTACGCTGCGTATATAGAATGTAATAAATAAATGTTGACTGACACCGTCTGCGTCAATGTATGTTTATGCGACCGCATTTTTCATAACAAAAACGATGTTAGAAATATGAGGTTGTTGCATATTTCCCGATTGTAAGGGGGCATCATACGAGTATTATACGCTGGTCTTATTTTTTAAATTCAAACAATACGTACCATGTATATTAATTGTGAATTTACACAAACACGATCAAGTAACTAATAATAATAATGTCCTCCAGACCGAATTTCGGTCAAGGCGGTCACGGTCTCAATGGAGACTAGCCATCGCGCAGGACAGGTTTATAGTGCCCAAGTGTATGCGCAGGCACAGGCGCACTCTCTATTCCCTCGCTCTCAAAGTGCGATGGGACGGTAAACTGACACGAGCGAAGAGAGATCAGGCGCAGGACCAACGGCTTTACCTGCTTTCCGAGGCACAGGGGTGAGACTCTGTCAGCTTCCTCACTCCGGGCAGCTACTTAGTTTTTCGATGGAAAAGCTCAATAATTGATTTTTTGGCCCGACCCGGGATTCGAACCCGCGACCTCGTGATCAGCAGTCGCACTACTATAACCACTTGACTAACGAGGCAATCAAGCAACTAAATATGTATTCAAATACATAAACTCCTAATACTTCTAATTTTATAATAATATTCAGCGATTACTGTTATAATTTGTCACATAGGCTTTTTGTTCTCTTACATACAACTGGAACATTTTCTCTTCTATTAATTTTCCGTTCTTACCAACTAATGATATTAAAATTGTATAAATAGATATATATAACTCTAATAGTATCTATCTATATTGGAGTGAAAGACAAGGCGATAAAATCTAAGAAAGTGATAGTTTATGATAGCACACTGTTTTTTTGTGATTATTTATTAATAGTTATAATTTGTGCTTAGTGGAACTTGTTTGGACTCAATCTATATTTAAATATTAGGTTATTTTGTAATAACCGGTCAAACTTGCAAAGAAGGTTCAGAATAATGCAAATTCGGCAAATGGTGAAGTAAAATTTATTTAAAAAAATCTCAAACATTCTGTCCTTTTTATCTTTTAAATTCAAAATGCGTGGTAATGCATTATTTTAACTGATTTTACATTGATTTTTACACGCACACATTCGTAAGGGTCGATCAGTAGGCAAAAACGTTCTTTTCAACAACCACATTCAATTTGGGATAATTTCAAATAAAAGTAGAAACCTTATTTACTCGTATTATGTATATTATTATTTACATATTTGAACTTAAATTTAAAATTTGGCTACTCTTTGAAAAATAACCATGTATAATCACTCACACACTCATCACGAGATCTCCCAAAACTCTTCGCGGGATTGACTTGAAATTTTGAAAAATTCAAACCCTGAGTGGGTGAAATAGTGTGTTACACTTGTTTCTTGATGTCTTAATTGTTATCTACATGTACATATCAACAATTTTTCAATCCAATTAATTTCTAAGATATTAAGAGTATTTTATTAAATACCGTGTAGCGGTGGTGTATATTTATATACCACTCGATGACATATATTCATATATCATCGAGGGTGTCGTAACAGGCGACAGAGGGAAACTAGATCTACATGGGCAGGACCATCTTCCTGATAACAACGCAAAATTATTTTAAAAAAACTGCGGTCGCTAACCCGTGGCTGCCAAGCGTGGCAACTACGGTGAAATTGATCTTATAAGGCATCTATGTGGGGCCTATTTTCAGCAGTGGAATTTATAGGCCGTAAATTGTAAGTAATAGTATTAAATGGTCCTCCGAGCCGGATGTCTTGTAATTACTTTTAAGAAACGATTCCCCGTCTGCGAAAATTGTACAAATGTGTATATCTTTTATATAGATGTCTTTTTTTTCAAAACCCATAATTGTCCACAGTGTTGGACAAGGGTTCTAACATTATGGAGAAATTAAAAATATTTATGTCATATCAGACAAAGGGCTGTAATGATGAATGATGATGATGATCAGACAAATACTTTTTATTGATTTGATTGAGGGAGGGGTTAACACCACAATATTTCCCCATAGTTGGTAGTTTTCAACTACTATGAAGTCGCTGTTTGAAATAGAAAAACATTCTCGTCATTTCCAATGTACAAATGTAATCATGACATTTTGAATTTTTTGTTCATGTCCATTTGCATTTTATAAGATTGTACGAACTTGTTTAATTTTGGTCAGGCCAATTGTATTAATTATATTTAATATTCGTGTTACCTTTTAAAGTTTGAAACTTATGTGTCTGATATTTTGTTTATATTTAAGCGGACATTTTATGAATGTTCGAAATTATTTATAAGGTTTATAAAAATTTGTTCCAAGTTTCACTGTGAAAGATTTTTAATATTAAATTAAACAAAATGTGAAAAATTGTACAAATTGTTTTATTGCTAAATAAATATTTTACAATGGCGAAATTTATTGTTTATAACTTAAACTTTTATCGAACAAACAATTTATTGCGTTTCCGAATATCTCTGATAGTGCATTTAAATTAATCAGTTCTATTATTAATTCTAAATTGATCAAGCGTTTTCTGGTATGAATTATTGTATATTTTTTGGAGGCTTTAACTTAATAACTGAAACAACATGAAATTTCAAGATAACTTTAAAGATATGAAAGGAGATGAACTTGATTCCATACAAGCTTGGGCCCGGCGTGAACAAACTTAAAATATGTCTTAGTTTGAAGATTTAAACATTTGCTACTTATATAAAAAAATATATGTTTGCAGGACCTGGGGTTTTGTTTTTAATTTATGTTTTATGATTTTTAAGTTATGTAGTAAAATCACTCGTTCTTGTGATAAGTTGTTTGAATAAATTGAAAAGAATACAAAAGAATGCAGTTTTGTAGTTATTATTAAATAAAGTAAAATAAAATTCAACCTTTTTTAATTGTTTAACTATGTTCTGCAATTATCAATAAAATGCCATCTAAAAAAACAGCCGGAGGCTGTACATTGTCCGTTCTTTTCCTTTCAAAACTTAAGTACAACATTATTTTCATTATGTGGGCGCAACAAACTACTGTCCTGTGATTCGAGAGATAATCCAAGGGTCAAGTTAAATAAATTCACGAAAGTAAAAACACGAAATCTATCAAAAAAAAACAGTTACAATGCCAAATGCGCATGCCGCATCTCCGCTAGGAGTGTAGGAGTAAAAGTATATATTATATGGTATTCTCCTTCGGAAAAAGCAATGATCAATGACCATACAGCCTATTCAGTCGTGTAGGATAATACTCAATTTTTTTTAGTTTAATGATGCCTATTCAATCGTTTTTTAAATTTATTATATTATTAAATATTAATTACTACAGATTCGCGTCAATGTTTCAGTATTATGATTTTTTTGATAAGGACGGCAATTTATTATAAAAATAGCCTTCATTATCTATTGCCATAAACAAAATACGTAAAGATATTTAAAAACGTTTCGTTTTTGCTAAAACAAAAAAAAGCATTAGCTTTGTATTTCAGTTTAAAAAAATGTTTTTATGATTGTCCCAAGCATTACAGAAATAAAAATCATGAATTTATGCTTATAATTTATCATTTTATTACCTACATATTTTTGTATAACTGTTAGAAACGATGTCAAGCATCCAATTTTATACATCTCCTATGTTCTCCCGTATCTCTTTATTCTTATTGTGTCGCGATTTTTATTTTTATTTTTTAGAACAGACAGAACCGCTTCAAGGGTTGCACAATAATAGTCGCGATTCGTGATTTAAACAACCCTTTTTTAAAGCGTGAAGGAATACGAAAAAATCGTAGCATCCGCCACAAGCGGACCTATGTATCTCTCTCTCTCTGTGTGTGTGTGTGTGTGCGCGCGCGTCAGTGTGTGTGTGTGTGTGTGTGTGTGTGTGTGTGTGTGTGTGTGTCAGTGTGTGTGTGTGTGTGCGCGCGTCAGTGTGTGTGTGTGCGCGCGCGTCAGTGTGTGTGTGTGTGTGTGTGTGCGCGTCAGTGTGTGTGTGTGTGTGCGCGCGTCAGTGTATGTGTGTGTGTGCGCGTATGTGCGCGTGTGTGTGGTAATTCCCGCAAACTTAGGTTAAAAAAGGAATTAGGGAATTTTGATTTTTAATATACCTGACGTTACGATTTTAAAAGAAGCACACGCTGTTTCTTGTAGTTAGTAGTAATTTTTAATATTAATATATAATAAATATTAGTAGGCTATAGGCTATTTATAAATAAATAAAAAGTACATTCATGTAATCAAAACAAAATAGTGTTTTTTATTGCTGCATTTGCACCCCTTTCCCGGTCCACTGCTCGTCCAGTTTAACTTCACATTCGAGGTCTCTCAACGCGGATTTTACATCGAAGCCGAACTCCTTCCCAAACTTGTCGTACGACCTATCCAGAATGCTCTGGATGTCCAATTCGTGGAATTTGGTGTTGTACTCGCGACATCTGGCAACCATGTTGCGTATCGCCCAACAGCCGTTTTTCTGGGAAAAAAGTAATGAAGACATTTTTTTATAGAATATGGTTGACAAACGAGCACACAGTTCACCTGATGGTAAGTAGACTTAGGCCCATATACATCTACATCTAACCTCGATTAATCAAAATGCAGATGTGTTGTCACCTCTGAGGACTAGGATGGAATGCCTCATTTTCATTAGTAAGAGTCTCCGATTCCCTACATTTACCATACGAAACACAGCAAAATTAAGTTGCTATTTCAGTTATAGTCGAGTCGACCCATTCATGCTACAATCATAACTGCAGTGCACATTTTCTTATACATTCAATAAAAGTAACTTTAAAGTTTATATCGCATTTGTTTTAACTTATTTCTAGAGTATTATTTGTTTTATAGTACCCATAGTTATATGCAGCGTAATCAGTAGCCGCATTGCTTATAAATTTGAAATATTAAGATTAAAAAGGTTAGCAATCTCTGGTATACAGAGTAACAATAAAAATAAATCAAACCTGAACACTAGCGACATCTTGGTGAATCTTTAAGCATTCAATAATGGCTTCCGGTGCTCCGTTTTCGAGGAACTCCTTGCTGTGTCCCGGCTCGCGTAGAGTTAACGCTGCGACGCACTTTAGCGTTAAAGTAGACGCTGTTGGGTTACTCTGAAAATGAATAAATAATAGAAAAAAATTGTAATAATTTTTTTTGCACGTAGTTCTAAAACAAAGGCACAACGGAATCAATAATTCCGTCTGTATGGTGTCTTTAATAGCATTTTTAGTCCATTATTGTACATAATCTTTTCCAAGAATGCGTTTGCTGGCATGCACTACGCTGGGCAGGCGAATTAGTGAGTACATATCCGAAATTTTCTCACGTATAATACAATTACTATCAGCAGTCTAAATTAATGAGTAAATAAATAAATCCATCAATATATGCTTTATTGTACACCAAGAAATATAATAACTTAAAAATTGAAATATATTAAGTATAAATAATGCGCATATCATCAGCACGTAAGCTTATGTATTTACAAGCCGTATGGTTACAGAGTGTTACGAATCCACTACCCCAATTCGTCATACATGTGGAATATCAACAATCCGCTAGCCAATTGTGGCGATTATGCCTTGCTTATATCTACACCTTCTGGATTCTTGGTGTTATACCAGAATCTTTCTTCCTCACACGACTTGTTTGTGGAATCGTCTACCACTAGCTATTTCTACGGACCGATTAGACTTAGGACCTACAAGAGAAGAGCCCACTCTTTTTTGAAAAGACGCCAACACACCTACAATTTCCCTGGTGTTGCAGTTGTTCATGGGCGGCGGTCAAAAGTTGCTATCAGGTGAGTCACATGTGCGTTTGCCCCCCCCCCCCTCACGCTCCATAAAAATCCTTCCTACAATGGGAGATGCCCGTATTCAACAGTGGACTGATAAAGAAGGAGTAAACACACCACACACTAATAAATATGTATATTATTAATAATACGTCTTTTCTTATATAATTCTGACAACTTATGAGATTATAAATATATATTTTTATAATTATAATCGAAAAGAATTGAAAATTTAATTTTGTAATATTGTTGACTGTTATTTCTTTTTTTACTTTTAAATATCTTTAGTTTTTTATTAATGGAATTAACTGTCGTATTTATACTTCCTTCTGCCCAATTATATTTGTAGGCCGTAAAAAGAAAAAAAATATGTGAAAACTATAATATTATTTCTACCAACAATCATACAAGCATGTTTTGTACTCATGTTTATACAAAAAAAACTTTTATTATAATACTTACCGAATACCTTGTCAATAAGGAAACTATAATTGGAACGATACCACTCTTCACCAATTGTCTTTTAACATCGTCGTTGCCCGCCAACGCTGTTATTCTAAAACAAAAGAAACACACCGTAACAACCATATAACGAAACTATGGGAACAATATTTGATCAATGTCTTCGTATAACATACTGGTCTAACTTCAGAATTCTTCATAGAGATTGAACAAAATGACTGATATTAGAAATGAAAACTATCTTGCGTTTAGTGACAACAACACAGAATTGAAGACTGTCCAACATTGGCACAATCACAATCAAGAAGTACTAAAAGGGGACATAATCGGTAGGACCGATGAAAATACAGCAATCACCAAAAACTGCATAGTCAAAGTGAACCAAGTGTCTTGTAATGATTTCAGTGATAGCACTGACCAACTAAAGCACCGAGCGAGACATATCAACTATTGGAAGACCGAGTTGGAGAGAGCTATACGAGATATCGATGCGGAAATATCAGTTTTAGAAGCACTGAGACAACGACTAAAGAACGCTATGGACACTTTAAAAATACCAGAGTACATTACAGAAGAGTGTTTAAACTTACGACGTAATAGAATGCAATCGGATACAATATACGACGAACCACAAGATGCGCTTTTTAACGAATCAGTCTTGATTCAAAACGTTAATAGACTGCAGACAGATGCATTAAGAGAAATCGAGTATCAAATGAAAATGAACGTGGCAGCGAAAAGCGCTTTAGAAAAAGATTGGAGCAACAAATATCTCGCTTTCAAATACGAGAGCAAGAACGTCGACTTGGAAACCAAATCGGTCAATGTTAAACAATCGGCGGGTGCGACGCGACTATCCGAAGGACAATCGAATGTTCAATCTTGGGAGCAATACACTTTGTCTGGATTGCAACAGTTCAAAAATGCAATAGATAAGTCTAAGGAACTCCGTAGCAAAGTTGACGCGCTACTAATAAACACTGCAAGGGATCTGCGTTCACAAGACATTAAAGTTAACAAGGCATTAAGCGACAGAATCGCTCGAACTGAACAAGTTAAGACCGAATTAGAGAACCAGCTTCGCTTTACACTGTCGAAGATATGCGAAACGGAGAACATTCTTGAAACGTTGCACGAGGAAATGCTTAAGGTTTCTCAAAGGATACAAGTTGCACAAACGAGACTGAAAACTAAAAATATTAGACCTAACGTTGAAAATTGTAGAGAGGGGTCTTTAGTGGGCCTTATAGACGAAGTCAAAGACCTGAACGATAGCATGACCCTTTTACAGAAGCGATCTTTAGAGACGCAGAAACTAAGAGCGGAACTCATACATGAAAGGTCCAAGTTAGAAAACGAAATTATAGTGAAGAAAAAATCGCTTTACATAGACAATGAGAGGTGTTTGTATTTGAGATCTCACTTCCAATCAGCTGAAAAATTGTGCGGTTTCTAAATAATGTCGATAGGGTGCTACTTGGCTTGCTTGTTGTCGCAAAATTAATAAAGCTTATTACTTTGAACAACTCACACTCTCATTATCTTTTAACTTAGAACATATTTAACTATATTTATATATTAGAGACCTGCCCCGACTTCGCCTGGATATATTAATGTGGCGTAATTTAGATTTAAAATAATCATCAATTTGTTATGAAGCATCTGCATTTTGATTTTTAATTGAGGATACGAGTAGATGTAGATGTCTATCGGCCACAGAATCCACTATCAGGTGGACTGTGTGCTCGCTTGTCATCTTCAAACCCCCTAACAGTAAAATATGCGGATTTAATGACGACATTTTTTATAGCATAGAGTGACAAACGAGCAACCAGTCCACCTCATGGTAAGTGGATGCTGATGATGTGATGACATCTACATTTATCTTCAATTAAGAATCAAAATGCAGACGCGTTGTCACCCCTGAGGACTAAGATAAAATGCGTCATTTTCATTAAGAAGGGTCTCCGGTTCACTACACTCACCATATGAAACACAGCAGTATTAAGCTGCTATTTTACGCTGGTATTCTGTGAGAGCGTGGTCCTTCCCCAGTGTAGACAGAGACGTGTAGGCAGAGAGTACAGTCTTCCATTTAGCACAATTCTGACACACCTTTCTCGCCTCCTTTACATCCATATACCTAGGGTGTCCCTTGCCAACTCTGCCGTTCACTTCTTCAATATGAATTTGCTACTCTTTCCTCATTCAATCTTCTACAAGACCAAACCGCGGAAGCATTCCTTTCAGAACATAATCAACCAAACCACACTTTTCTTTAATCTTACAATTTCTCACCCTGTCATTCAAACTCAGCTCTAACATACTCCTTATTAACTGCATTTCTACAGCATTTATTTTACTCTCGTGCTTCTTCTGCCACACCCAGATTTCACTACCATACATTAAGGTAGGGTGACATACCAATAACACAGCATTGTGAATTGCCATATGTGCCTTTAGTAACACATTCTGATTATCCACAATACATAAAAAATACTCACAATTTGCACGCCTGTTGGATAACGCCGACGTTGTCGTAGTTATCTGCGAGCACTGTGAACAGCAGACCGCCGCTATGTTCCGCGACCAGGGCACACAGTTCATTCCTCACCAGGAGCGAAGCGATCGTTAGCATCAGCTCCGACACCTCGGGCGGCTTGGTGTTCTCTGTTTGGTGGAAAAATATACCGTATTTAAGAAAACTACTAATTTAATAAAACCGTCTCGTTCTATCAGAGTATTGTTCCGCGTAAAATTTTTATTGCACGCCTCACAACATGAGGGAGTGCTCTACTCTCGATATGTGGCCAGGCCATACCTCAATTTGCTACATGAAATTGTTCTTATACTTTTAGCTAGACATCAAATTCATATTATTATTAACGTTACAATATCTACAGACATTGAATTATAAGATTAGTTTATTTTCTAATTGATTCACTTTAGATTACATAACAAAAAATGTAATTGAAATAATATATGGACTGCCGTCCGTTGGTCTGTGCGTCGGTGAGTCTTCTCGCTTAATAGAAATGTAAGCATTAGATTGAGATATATAGTATTAAATAAAATTCCACACATTCTAAATAGGATCCTTATTGATTTTTGTCAATTAACTCAACACCGTTTAAAAGTTATTGAAAGTCAATCAGATTCTGTTTTTATTTTCTCGTAGAAATTATCGTCTCTGTTTTTAATTTTTTTTCATTTCATCAAAATTACTGCGTGCACTTTTGGGTTTTTCAAACTATTATGAATATTTGTCTTTATTCTTAAGGTGCAGGTTTAATGTTAGATTACAATATTTTTACGTTAGATTGCACATAGTCCATCTGGTTGTCATACTCCATAAAAACCTAAATAGATGTACGACACAGATGAGACTAAATATGAACTTTTTTCTTATATATAAAAAATGCAAGCAATGCTATTTACTATAAATTACTAAAATTCCCGCTAACCACTTCAGGTAAGTTTAAAATGCTAAGTGCTAGGAATGGTTCACGACAAGACTCGACTTTATGAGTTCGCGGTCCGCAACACACCGTTAGCCTACTGTAGCTTCAAATAAATATAAATTAATTAACTTATAACCAATACGAGTCATGGACCTTCAAGAAACGAGCTTGCTTATTTTTAAAAGGCTGGCAACGCATCTCCAACTCTCCTGGTGTTCCAGTTGTTCATGCGCGGCTGTCGGCACTTACTATCAGGTGAGCCGCATACATGTTAATATATAAAAAAAATTATAATAAGACATGTCTACTCTTTAGATATTGTTGTATGTGTCAATACAGGAGATTTTACAAAATAATAGTGCGGTTAGTAAATTACTTTCCCCACTGGGTTTCTTGCTGGTTCTTCCCAGGATAGAGCTATTTTTCGAACCAGTTGTAAATTAAAATAAAAATTACTTGAAAATCTTATTTTTTTTTAAATAATAATATAAACTGAACACAGTGTTAGAAGCTTAGTAAGTATACACCTGAGCAAACCAACACTCAACAATCGGCACTTGTTTGTTAAGTATCTGCCTCTACCCTTCTTAATCTTGAATAAATAACTACCCTTCAGTAAATTTGTCAAGATCTCCAATAACTGTATGCCAAGCTCCCGGGCATGTTCGTGAGCTTTGCCGAACTCGACGCGAACATCATCATCCAATGTCATTTTTCGTATCACTTGGAGGCTTTCACTTAATAACTGAAACAATATGAAATTTCAAAATAACTTAAAAGATATGAAATTTCAAACAACTGATACAATGTGATGTTTCAAAGAACTTAAATAATATGAAATTTCATATAATTGAAACAATATGAAATATCTAAATAACTGAATCCATATGGAATATCAAACTACCCGAAAAAATTTGAAATTTCAACAATTCAATACGGCTTTAAGCTGAGCAAGATGTTCAGTAGAACTATTTCTGGGCGACACTGGCTGTTAAATGATTTTTCTAGTAAAAAAGGGGAATTGATAGTCTCGCATCGCGTCGCGTCATTACAAAAGTGCTTAAGACTCAATGACTAAAACTCAATGCATAACGGAAAGTTTTATTACCAGCAAAAAGGGTATCCAGTTCTATACATTCACTATAAGAAATACTGCAGCATTATACTACTATTTTACGTTGGTATTCCATGCTCCTTCTGACACTGAAATTATATTTGTTTTACAGAAGGGGGCCATAAGAGCAATTTATGATTTAAAGCCTAAAGAGTCGCTGCGACAAAAATTTAAGGAAATTAATATATTAACTTTGGCCTCTCAATACATTTATGAAAATGTAATGTACGTACACAAAAATAAAAGTAGTTTTACAAAAATAAGTGATATTCATTCTGTAAATACTAGGAACAGACACAAGCTAGTAGTACCAGTTACTCGACTCCATCGAGTCAGTAATTCATTCTTGGGGCGATGTATACGCTTTTACAACAAAATTCCAGAAAATATACAAAGTTTGACCTGTTCAAAGTTCAAAAACTTTATTAAACTAAGTTTGTATAAAAAGGGTTATTATAATATTAAGGAATTTATGGATGATAATAACCCCTGGAAATGAGGTGATCGCTACCAAGCTATTTCTAATTTGTTGTGTTGTTAATTTGTGTAACATCATGATTGTAAGCTGTTATTTAAAAAAAGTCCTGCTGGGTTTCTTGCTGGTTCTTCCCAGGACAGAAGTTTTTTCCGAACCAGTGGTAATCAAACAAAAGAGTGACTTTCAATAAGTATTATTTATAATCTATATTGAATAAAAAAGTTTCTGTTTCTGTTTCTTCCCAGTGGTGCTGACCCATCGATAGTAAAATTATAATTAAATCGCCAGGAAAAACACTTTGAAATTAAGAGTTTTTTTAACGATAACCATATAACAATATTCAATAATATGAAAGACATGATAATAAATTTATTAAGATACTTTATTTTCTGATTATAAGCAACAACGCTTCAAAAAGTAACTTTTTTCCACCAAACGTCGCACAATTACTTTGTGCTGGAAAAATACAGCGGAGGACCACTGAAATCCTTTTATCGTCGGATATCTTCGCCTTACATATTTCCATTATGGCCTATAAATGTCTACTAATGAACATAGGCCTCCCCCATAGATTGACCCATAAGGGGATTTTGCCCATAGGGGAAAAATGCATGAAATAAACCTACCTTTGCACTGCCTTTCCTTTTTAATAGGATTTTCAAGTTCTCGCCAATATTCTTTGCATATATCCTCTGACGGTTCATTTCATGTTTGACGCAACATACACTTGCCCATTTGAGCGCTTCTATTAAAATGTTTTCATTTTGAACTTTCTCTAGTGTGCTGCAAAAAAATAAATTTTATTTTACTCATTATAGCCCATCTAAAGTTCACTTTAGAACATAGGCTTCTCCCATAAATTGCCTCGTAGGGAGTATATTTGCCATAGTTAGTATTGGCGGGCTGATTGACAACCGCATTTTTTATATTATTACTGAGTTTTATCAAGAAGATGCTGCTGTCCATCTTCTCTTTCAGTTTCCTCTGTCGCTTCTTGCGACACCAACTTGACGACATGGGGTAATGGAATACTTTATGATGCAACTACACAGTACATAAAAAATCTAATTACAACTTTATTATTGCTGTGGCGACGCTAGCTTGTAGGGCTCTTTTTTGCCAAGGATTTTGCGTAGGCACCACCATCTCACCTGTTTCTGAACATAGCAGTGCAGGCAGTAACTGTAGTGCTGCGGTACAGGAGTGGCTGTGTGAGTGAGTGAGCTGATGGTTATAGGGAGCCAGTATAATTACAAGCTGTGCACCATTCCATCTAAAGCCGGCAACACATGTTGGGCATGGCCCATGCGAGTGTAGGCAAATTGATACAAGGCGAATGCTAGTGTACATGTTGGCCAAGTTTGAATGATTGAACAAACTGACATGGCCAACTAACACTTGGACACGAATTTCCGAGTGCAGGCAAGCACCTTTGATTTGTGCAGAAAAACCGACACTTTTCCGAAATGAGAAGAGTCGTGACGAGCGATCCCGAGTGGTAGCCAGGCATGCCAAAGGAACCATATACACATTGGCTCTTGCTTGCACTCAGCCAGCTACGCCAGCAATGACGAGGCTAGGCAAATGTTCTGTCCATAAACTGGTACTCGCCTTTGCTCGGCCAACATGTATAGCTGGCTTGCGTCTTCAGGTGTGACAAGGCATCTATCTGTAGCCTTATTTGTTAGAAGGTGTCTATGAGATGCAATAGCCACTTACAGTAAATTGGAAAGTTTGTTTTACAATTTTATAAGGAACGCATACATATTGTATATATGTCATTTCATTAGCAAAAGACAAATTGCAACAGCTTAATAATGTTATTACACGTAACGTTACATTTACATGTTGACGCATTAACATTAAATTATATTAAGTTCTATGTAGTTATAATAATTAACTGTGTAGCGGTGGTGTAAGAACATTCCCTACCCCATATTAACCCGTGGGTGTCATAAGAGGCTTGGTAAGCATGGCAACTATCCTCCATATGCGACAATCTATGGGGAGGCCTATGTTCAGCAGTAGACTTTAATAGGCTGTAACAGTGACTGTAGTTATAACATTACTTTGTTTGGCATTCCAACCATTTTAATAGAATTTCATACCTTGACCTGAAGCATATAATCTTAATTCATTACCTTTTAATTAAATCAACACCCTTTTGTTCAAGCAAATCAGGCTGTGAATCCATTAATGATGCTAATGTTTTAAAAATTTTAATTATTAAATCCTCATCTTTTTTATTTTCCTTCTGTATATAACTTCTAAGTTTCTCGTCTAGTAGGTCTATGAGTATTGAATAAGCACCATCTTTGCCTGCCCTCACTCTGTGTGCAATATCTTTTTTGCATTCTACCTGAAAACAATTTGATAAGTTAAATCATTTTAATAGGAGAATAGTGAGATGTCCCACAGATATTGTAAGAAGCGACAGGGATAGCAAAACAAAAGATGGGCAGCAGCATCGCCTAACACTAATATAATAAGAAACTGTGGTTGCAAAGTGTGGCAATTATGGCAAATATCCCATCTATGTTCAATAGTAAAATTTTGAGTATCACACTATAATAATGATAAAGAAATTTATGTTTAAATGTGTAAGTGAAAAGTACAGTATGAAAAATTTCATCTAAGATCAGGCCCTCACAATATGCCAATTTGTTACTTGAAATTTTATTAGTTTTTGATTTGTGAGAATAGTCCTTAAAAGTTTATAAATAACTGTTATTTGTCAAAATTTTCACTAAGGTTAGAACTAGATTTAGATTAAATACAAAGTCAGATTTGATTCCCATGTTAATATGAATAATTAGAAAATTTTTTTTTACCCTCAATGCATCCAACTGCTCCAAAATGTCTTTGTCGTCATTTTTGTTTCTTTTACATAACTCCTTCAGCTTATTCACTGTTAAGCTGACCAGATGTTTATCACCAGATTCAAGAGTCAAATCCTTGATTATGTTAGATAAATCTACACCCTGTTGAAACATTTAATAAGAAATTAGAATAGAAATAAACTATAAATAAGAGCCATGATAGGTCAGGAAATAAGCACTCGCTGCAAATTTCACAGTACATGAGCAACATGGATTCAATCCCTGCTGGCACCAATGAAATGAAATTGTTAGTAGTAATTTTAACTGCTGATTTACCACATGCTCAACAGTGAAGAAAAACATCATGAGGAAACCTGCATGGATGAGAAATAAGAAAAAAATATATCGAAGACATGTGAAGTTCGCCAACACTCATTGTGGCAGCAAAGCTTTGTACCAGTAAGCAAAGAGCACCCTACTAGATGGAACTGGAACTGGTAGGACATGCTGGAAGTTGATGTGGAGTACGTTACCTACCGTCGAGTGGGAGTACGTTACCTACCGTCGAGTGGGAGTACGTTACCTACCGTCGAGTGGGAGTACGTTACCTACCGTCGAGCGAGTAATGTTGTTGTCAGTGTAGTGCTCTAATTTGCTTAATTTAAAATAATTAGCTAACCTTTAAAGTCATAAAAGTGAGTGTATATGACTATTTAGAACATTGTGTAGAAGAATTAAACATTTATGAAGCGAAATCAAAATAAATAACATTAAAAGTGTTAAAATAAAACTAACATCAATATCGATCTACCCCGTTATAATTACTAAATGTTAACATTACAATTAATAATAACAGTAATATTTTACGAACCTGTGCTTCAAACTGCGCTATAGCTTCTTTTATTGCCTCTTCTGGACTCATCTCGAACTCCTCCATGTTCTCCTTCACAATTTCATCGTAAGTTTCTTGAGTGATTACACGAACCATTTCCAAAGTTTAAATTTTTTTTTATTGTTTATTATCACAAAAACTGTACCAATTTTTAGAGAAAATTATATAAATAGAAACAGCCGGTTACTACAACAAAACAATCACAAACTAATATGACAAATGACAATCATTGACAAGCAAGTGACCATAGATAAATAAAATATATAGTACACCAATACCATCATACACACAGACTAATATATATACTCTTTGATATGATGCAAATTACATAATATTATGTTTACCGATATCTTATACCTCCTCTACACTACTCGCGAAGTAACTTTGAGGAAGTGCTCGTCGAAGTCGATCGCAATCCGAAACACGTGACCACACACTCGTGCTACTTCGCGAAGAGCTCAGTCGTCTTAAGTGTCCCGTACCCTTAACATGAATGACGTTCAAGAGGCAGCTGCTATAAGTACCTAATTGCGTGAACAGTACGACGTCAATGCGGTAACTAAATAAATGATTATGTAGAAAGCTATATATTTAATATTTATATATATAAAAAAATTTCATAACTGGCGTACGCCGAGTAGTATAGTGAGACGCTTCATGTAACTTCGTGGTACTTCGTGAAGTCCTTTGACACTGGCGCAAGAAACCGACAGCGATCGGAAGTCGCCCGCGGCGAAGCGAGATTGCACGAAGCGAATCGAAGCACCGCTCTACACTATTTGCCTCGTCCAATTTCGATCTACTTCGCGAGTAGTGTAGAGGAGGCATTACATGGCACCAGAAAGTCACCCTCATCGGATGAAAATAGTACGGCTGAGGATGCGGCGCCACAAGTTGCAAAGCAACCAATACACGTGGATGACATCATGAATCCCCCAGTTGTGGTTTATTCAGACGATAATAGAACAGTCGCCCAGAAACTAAAACTAGAGCAAATGAGGAGTATATTGGATGAGGCGATTGAGGAAACGCGCAGTCTCGAATATCAAATTTAAATTCATTTTATTCGTTTGCGATATATGGATTACAATAGGTCTTAATAATTTAACAAAAATACAGCCATATTCTACCCTTCCGGTGTGCAAAGTACTTAAATACAAGATTTTTTTATATAATTAAAATACAAAAATACTGATAATTACATTAACATAATATAATCCTATTTGTATATTTGCACTAACATATTAATAATTCACTAAATAATAATATAATAAATGTAATAATTAAAATTATAATGTCAAAGCGATTTTAAATTATTGTCTCAGAATTATTGACTCATTAATTAATTTCTTAAATAGAGCAGAGTGATCAGAAGTGGCTCTATGAATCATTGGAGCAATCATTGGAGCGGCCAATGATACGTGGAACGGGCCCAGCACCGAATCAAGTTGAAAATGTCGCATTCTGGCGCGGCCGAGTCTGTAAACCACAACAAGGGCCCTTGGACGGAAGTTGTAGCGAGTCAGTGTGCGAGTGTTACGCCCATGGACCCTGTCATCATAACGTTGGATGACGTAGCTGAGGCGGTCCGTAAGACCCCGAACTGGAAAAGTCCGGGATTCAGTCGGCCGGCGGCGCGGCGACGACGGCAGCGTGGTGACGGCTTATCCACGGGTTATATTGTTAGAGCAAGCGAATTGCAATAGTCCCGAATTCCCGATTGCTCGCGTAGGTAGATATACGAAGCTTCCAGAGTCGGTTTTCTCCAGACAGTTTTCGACTCTATACGCGCGGTATAAAAGCCACGCTAACCGCAGCGACCGACAGTTCGGTTTTAATTTGAGTGAAGTGTCAATAGTTCTAGTGTAGATTTTAACTCGACTAGCCGGTGTCATATATTTTGATTCACATTCAACGTAGATTTCCCGTCATGTGCCGTGTATAATTGTGTTGTGAAATCGTAAGTAAAACTCTGTTATTAATAAGTGTTTCCCTACCTATTTAATCAATTATTTTTGGTAATTTAAAAAAGGATGGGTAATTTAAGTAGGTACAGTAATTGTTTTTAGGTGCTGTGTTAATCCTAGCCAGGATTAGAACGCAACATGGACAAGCCAGGACCTAGTAAAAAACGTAAGGTTAAAGATGAAAATCGGCAGTTTCAAGAAATTTGTACTGAGAAATACTTTTTTGTGTGGTCGCATAACAAAGTCGTTTGTTTAATTTGCAAGAATTCTGTTGCGATTGCAAAGGAATATAATATAAAAAGGCACTATGAAACGCAGCATCCTACTTTTACCAAGTTTACAGGCGAATTAAGAAAGCAAAAAATGTTGTCTTTAAAACGGAAGCTTATTAGTCAGCAAGCTATGTTTACAAAACCCATTCAAGATTCAGAAAAAGCTACAGAAGTTAGTTATGATATTTCTCGAATGATAGCAAAGCGAAGTCGCCCCTTCAATGATGGGGATTTTGTAAAAGAATGCATAGAAATTGCCGCTAAGAAAATGTGTCCAGAAGCAGCAAAAAAGTTTGAGAAAATCCAACTGAATCTTATGACTATCCAAAGACGTATTATGTCTTTGTCAGGTAATATTGCGGAACAATTAAATGAAAAAACTAAGATCATTGAATTTTTTTCATTAGCACTCGACGAATACACTGATTCGTCGAGTGCTACAAATTCAAATTCAAATTCATTTATTTGCCATAAATAGGGTAAATCATAGGTTTTTACAATAAAAATAAGTTGCTTAAAGACCTATTTAGCCATGAGGTACGGCATGCAAACTTTTTTTTAAATTGTACAAATTATGTTGGTGGTAATAGATTCTAAATTGTCAACTTATTAAATGTATATAATTCAACTTATATAATGTATATAATTCAAAATGTCGTAATTTACAATGTCAATGTCATAATTAAAATTTAAATACATCCGATCATTAATTAAAGGTCAGATAAAATAGTGATACTCAGTGATACACAGCAATTTTGTCCATCACATGTCAACCTGCATATTATTATCATTTTGAAATTCCTTAACACTATAATAACATTTTTTTATTAGCCATTCACGTAACTTTTTGATCATGAGAATCATAGAGCCGTGCTTGAACTGCTTTGGAATTTTATTAAATATTTTTACACACATGCAGTAACAACCTTTCTGAAAGACAGAAGTTTTTGGTTTATGGTCTAGGACAAGCCGCTTATTATCTCTAGTGCTTCGTGGATATATATCACAAGCTGACTTAAATAACTCTGCATGTTGTTTGACAAATTTATATATTTGTAATATGTACATGCCAGGGACTGTTAATATACCCAGCTTAATGAATAGGGGCTTACATGTATCAAATGGACCTTTACCGCATATAGCACGTATACATTTTTTTTGTGCGATAAGAACTCTATTTACTTCAATTCTGTTGCCCCACAGAACCAGACCATAATTAATATTAGACGCGACGTAACCATAATAAGCAGACATAGTTACGCTGAGCGTCGTTATCTTAGTTAAACGCCTTAAGACGAAAGCAAACCTATTAATTTTATACAAATTTTGTCAATGTGGCCGGTGAAATTTAAGTTCTCGTCAAGTACTACACCCAAAAATGAAGCCATGGTAGTCCTTTCAATAGTTATATTTTTGTACAGCACATTAAGATTGTTTACTGCTCGTCTTTTTATATTAAAATTTATAAAATTGGTCTTGTTCAGATTTACATTTAGATTAATTAATTTAAGATATTGAACTATATTATGAATTGTATTATTAATGTCATTTTCATAACTATTTAAATTGTCATTATAATTCGATTTAACAATAATGGAAATGTCATCAGCAAACATTATGCATTGATGTTTAGTCACTCTCGGTAAATCATTTATATATAATAAAAATAATATAGGACCTAGAACGCTACCCTGTGGTACTCCAAAATTATTTATTTTATAATCAGAACGATCGGATGTAGTTGTATTTCTCACGCTTATCCTATTTATTTCTACGCACTGGTGTCTATTTTGTAGATATGTTTTAAGCCAAGAGTGAGAAAGACCTCTGATTCCATACTTTTCCAGTTTATCTAACAGGACGCTATTGCCTATGCTATGCCTTGGACATATCGAAGAAAAGGAAGTAGTACGCTGTTTATCATCGAGTCCAAGAATAACGTTATGTATTAGATTAAAGCACGCGAGGGTAGTTGATTTTCCCTTCTGGAACCCATTTTGCTCCGGTGTAATGATTTTGAATTTTGTTAAATAGTCAAGCAGTCGTTTTTACATGGCCTTTTCAAATACCTTGGATAACACCGGTATTAATGTAACTGGGCGATAGTTAGCGATTTCCGATTTATTCTGTTTTTTGTGAATAGGTTTCACGATTGACAATTTAAGCGCCTCAGGGAAGCATCCAGTTTCAAATGATAAATTAATTAGGTATGTTAATACCTGGGCTAGTTCGTTTTTACAGAATTTTAAGATTTTTGTTGAGATTTCATCATACCCACATGAGCTAGAATTGTTTAATGGTTGTATAATACGAGTAATTTCTATTGAATTGACCGGTTCAATAATAATAATAATAATAATAATATTCCACAACTATCACACAACGCCATCTAGTCCCAAGCTAAGCAGAGCTTGTAAGAAAAATTGACTTTGATATATGATCGATCGTTGATAGTATCTTTCGCTTTTTATCAATGTCATACATATACCTTCCATCAGTTAGGTTTACGTAGTAATCATTAAGCAGTTCAGCTATTTTTGTCCCATTTGTTATTATAGTATTTTCGTATTTCATATGTGTAATGTAATTTTGTGGAGGTTCGCTTTCCGTTACATCTTTGATGAGTTTCCATGAAGCTTTACAAATATTCTGACTGTTCTGGAGATATTTGTTATTGCAATTTTTTTGGGATATTGATATGCACTTCTTAAGCATTTTTGAATACCTCAAGTAAGCTTCTCTGTCCTCGTTAGTTTTTTGTTTATAATACTTGAAACGCAATGATCTTTTAGTTTTTATGCAAACTTTTAAGCCCTTGGAGATCCACAGCTCCACAGCTCAAATTATGATATTCATACGAGGTGTTACTCAAGATTTTGAAGTCCTAGAAGAGTTATTAGGAATGTGTTCATTGAAAGGACAAACCAGACGAGTTGATATACTCAATGTACTTTTGGATGAGTGTTCAAAAACTGATTTGGACTTACCAAAATTATCGGGAGTTGCGACTGACGGTGGTTGCTGAAAAAGCATCTGCAAGAAAAAAACATAAACGCTGAAGATCTCATGCAGTTTCACTGCATTATACACCAAGAAGCCCTCTGTTCTAAAAAAAATGAAGTTCAAAATGTCATGAAAGTGGTAGTTTCGACTGTAAATTTCATAAAATCACGAGGACTCAATTACAGGCAATTCAAACAATTCCTTGATGACATCGAAAGCGAATATGGAGATTTACTGTATTATACAGAAGTAAGTCGTGGATTGACACTGGAACGATTTCTAAATTTAATAGAAGAAATTGGAATATTTCTGGCGGAAAAGCAAAGGGATGTCCCGGAACTTAAAAATCCTGATTGGTTGTGTGATTTCGCTTTTTTAGTTGATATTACAAATCATTTGAATGTCTTGAACACACGGCTTCAAGGTAAAAATCAACTGATATCCCAGCTCTACGCTCATGTATCATCCTTTCAATGCAAGCTGACACTTTTCAGATCGCAATTAAATTCTGGAAATTACAATCATTTTCCGAATTATAAGAAAATGGCTGAAAAATTCAACAAAACTGCGATTAATTTCAGTTATGTAGAAAAGCTAGATATTTTGATTCAATCTTTTCAAGACAGATTTTCGGAGTTTAAAAAAGTGAAACCTCTGTTGGACATATTCAGCAATCCTTTCACGATTTCAGTTGAAAATGCTCCAGAGTCAATGCAGTTAGAAATTATCGACATTCAAAACGACCAAGATTTACGCAACAAATTCAACGAAGGAGACTTGCTGAACTTTTACCGCTGCATTGATAAAAATACGTACAAAGAGTTGCGCATAAACGCTCTGAAATGTGCCAGCTTATTTAGTTCTACCTATATATGTGAACAAACCTTTTCAATACTAAATAATAATAAAACAAAAAATCGAAACCGCCTTGCAAATGAAAGTTTGGAAGCAGTTTTACGTGTTGCTACAAGTAAATTTGAGCCAAATATAAAAAAGATTGTAAGCACTATGCAGTACCACGCATCAAATTAATAAATTATTTTTCAATTTTAATACATAATTAACAATTCTTTATTGTCTTTAATTACCTATACTTCTGGCGGCCCGCCATCAGTTCATAATTTGCCCGAGTGGCCTCTAGTCTTAATAAGTCTGTGCATCACTGGTGTAAAGGAATAAACAATGAATACTAGGTAGGTGGTGCAATATTATTATACAAAATATAAATTCAATACATGCGATATATAGACAATAAATGCAATAAAATAACATATAAATAAGTAATACATAATAAAAGATAAAGTAAAGCATAAAATATATACATATACATATATGTATAAGAGTATATAAACAAACTTACATATCTACCCAAAATACATAAATAAATTACAAAATTCCTTAAACAATAATATAAAGCTGATAAATACAATAAATACATAATCACATAATTTATCCTAACGGTCTCCGAACGATTGAGTCAAGTAATGCTATTTAAGTAATCGCTTAAAGATTACAATAGATTGTGGTTCACGTATATACAAAGGTAGGGCATTCCAGAGCTTGATAGACTGGACAGTAAAAGATTTATTAAACAATGATGTTTTGTGAGTAGGTACCATTAAAGTAAATTTTCTAGAAGAGCGTAGAGGTTCCTCCGGAAGTCCCACAAAATTAAATTTCTCTGTTAGAAAGGGAGGAGCAGAGGGATGAAATAATATACAGTACAGAATAGAAAGAATATGCATGTTCCGGCGAAGTCGGATAGGTAACCACTTGAGACGTGAGCGAAATTGGGAAATATGGTCATATTTGCGTAATCCAAATATGAACCGAATACTAGTATTTCGAAGTCTCTCAAGCTTACTTAGCTGGTCCTCAGTTATGTCTACATAGCTTGCGTCAGCATAGTCAAGAATCGGAAGGAGAAGAGACTGTACGAGCATAATTTTTGTAGGAATGGGAAGAAATGATCGAAGGCGACTCAGTGAACAAAGAGCGACAAAGGTTTTCTTACTTACCTCATTTAGTTGGCGTATCCAATTTAAGGAATTATCAATATAAATACCAAGGTTTTTGACATTGTCAAAGTAAGAGATTACAACTCCGTCGAATACGATAGGTGGTACGGTGAACCAGTCAACTCTTGAGATAAAGGTCTGGCTACCAATAATGATAGCCTGAGACTTTTTAGGATTGACATTTAGGCCGTATGATTTACTCCAATCATGAATAATATTTAGATCGTTATTCAATGCAGCGATTGCATTCGGCAAATTTTCAAGAGTTGAATGGGTGTAAAACTGGACATCATCCGCATACATGTGGTAGAGAGAAGATATTTTATGAGTAATTGAATTAATGAAAATGGAAAAGAGTAAAGGTGACAACACGCCGCCCTGCGGCACGCTTGCAGTAATATCACACCAAGATGAGTGAGTTTCATCGAAACGAATACACTGCCGACGGCCACAGAGATAACTTTGAAACCAGTTAATTACTGATGGAGATATGTTAAGGGAACACAACAGACTCAACAGTATATCAAAGTCAACAGTATTGAACGCATTAATGAAATCCAGCGATTTCATGACTGTGAGTTGTTTATTATCCATACCCCACCGTATGTCATCAGTGACTTTGATTAAGGCAGTAGCCGTACTATGACCAGGACGGAAACCTGATTGTAAAAAATTTAACAAATTGTGCTTATTAAGGAAAAGGGCAGCTGTTGGCAAATTAGTTTTTCAAGGACATTAGAAAGGAAAGGTAAGATCGAGATGGGACGGAAATCAGAGAGGTTTACGAGATTAGATCTCTTCGGAAGGGGTATAAATGAATCGATGCATTTGCGGGCAGCGTCCGTAATTGCTTTCTGGCGAGATCGGATGATCCATTCTACAGGGACGTCATTTCGCGTGATTTCGATATGCATTTTCGACCGGGAGACCGTATGGAAGGATAACAAGATGAGAAAACTATATAGATACCTCACATAATAATAACGGGCTAATCCCAGTCAGCCTTTCGGGTCATCTGAGGCGACTGGGACTCCGTGACGGACCGCTCCAAGCTCAAATGCAGAAGGCGGTGCTCCCCGGTACCGCCCGCATCGTCCGCCGGTTTTTTCTCTTTTCCCCTAAACCTCTGCCGTTTGGATTTCCCTGTCAAGGGCTTCCATCTGGTTGGGTTTTTATTTATTCATGTTTTTTATGTATTTATTTTATTTTCTTGATATTTATGTATGTTTATCATTTTCATTTACAATTATATATTTATACAGCCTAACGAGATGAGAAAACTTTATAACATTAGTGTTTTCGTATTTTGTTGTATAAATTTGAAGACAAATTTCCTTAGTTGTACTGTTTGTATCTGGCTGATTATAATATCAATACATATAGGACATTAGGAAAAACAAATATGAAAAGTAAAAAATACTTTCCCGCCATTTTTCAATTCTTTCTGTTCGCCAAAATTAGTGAATCTAACGAAAAAATTCGATACATCCTGAAGATTTATTACAAAAAAAGGGGAAAATGCAACTCAAGCCGCGAAAAAATTTATGGACGTAATGCAGTGTCAGTAACAGTGGCACAAAGTTGGTTCAAGCGTTTTCAATCTAAGAATTTCTGTCAGTTTTGTAGATGGTGATCAGCTGGTTAGCTTCTACCACCGGGAAAAATCATCGATTCGGATTTCTAATGCCAAAAATTAAAGAGACTCAAGCAAGAAAGTTCGAAAAAATAGCTGGAATTGATCTAGAGAAAAGGAGTGGTCTTTCATCATGATAACGCCAGACCACACACATAATTGGCCACTCAGCAAAAATTGAGAGAGTTTGGTTGGGAAATGTTAATGCGTTTACCTTGCACCTTCAGATTTTAACCTGTTTCGCTCTCTTCAGAGTTCTTTGGGTAGGTTAACATTAAAAAAGGACTGTCAAAACTATTTGTCGCATTTTTTTAATCAAAAATCCCAAGATCCCTACAGCGACGGGATCATGTCACTACTCACAAGACGGCTACAAGTTAT
Organism: Parnassius mnemosyne; assembly: GCA_963668995.1. Taxonomy (NCBI): domain Eukaryota; kingdom Metazoa; phylum Arthropoda; class Insecta; order Lepidoptera; family Papilionidae; genus Parnassius; species Parnassius mnemosyne. Next base: position 7,760,514 of record CAVLGL010000084.1, on the reverse strand, counting down.
CGAACAAAATGGCACATATTAAATGTAATTAAACTTTGAAAAAAAATGTCTTGAATTTGTATATAAAATACGAAGAAACTTTTCCCCGACTTTATGATAATAATTTTTTTTCAAACAAATTTCGGTCACGGTGGTCAGTCTCACCCGAGACTAGTCATCTGAGCAGGACATGTACCTATATATAGTGCCCTAGTTTATGCGCTAACACAGGTTGCTTTTCTTTCCCTTCCTCTCATAGTCCGATGTGACGGTGATCCGACACGACTGGAAGTAGATCACGGGAGCTAAGCACTGTCAACTTCCTGACTTCAGGCTGCTACTCTAACTAACCGCCTCGTTGGCTTAGTAGTCGTAAACTCGGTTGCTGATCATGAGGTCCTGGGTTTGAATCCCGGGTCGGGTCAAAAGTTATCAGGTTTTTCTGTCAAGAAATCATCATAATAACTTCTTATTTGTATTTAAAGTAAAACATGTGACTTTATTAGACGCAAACTCCTTATGACATGTATCTCTGTATCATGACGAGTATTTTATGTAGTCACCTTAAATACCAAATGTTTAAGTCATTAAATTTGGACATCTCGTTTAGGCAACTTTATGAAATGAAAATAAGTTACGCAAAATATTCTATAGCGGCAACCCGGTACATTATAAATTGTACATAATAGTGTATAATGTATCCAGTTAACCAGTCATTATAAGGTCTGGATTTACGTTACGGGGGCAGGAATTTTAGCTAACGGAGTAAATGTGAAACAATTGTGTGTGTTTGTGTGTGTGTGTGTGTGTGTGTGTGTGTGTGTGTGTGTGTGTGTGTGTGTGTGTGTGTGTGTGTGTGTGTGTGTGTGTGTGTGTGTGTGTGTGTGTGTGTGTGTGTGTGTGTGTGTGTGTGTGTGTGTTAAAATTCTGCGTATATGAAAAATAGGAAACGATGTTGTAAGTGTTTTTAGGAAGGATACTTCAAATATCAAGTTATTTTATCCGCTAAGGTGCCTTAAAATACTATCGTCATAAACTGTCCGCTGGTTCAAGTTTTCGCCAAAATTTTCTAAAAGCTTCGCAACGTAATGCATTAGTGTAATGTGAGGGATTCTATGAACAAAACTACGCCAATATATTCTAAGCATAGACTTAGAATATACTGGCGCAGTATATTCCAAGTCTATGATTCTAAGTATACGCAACAAAAGACACGCCAGACAAAGCAGTTGTGTATCGCTAGCAACGCAAAGTCGGGAATTTGCATTTGGAAAAATCCAAAATTAGGGGCTTTTAAGGTGCTAATTAGGTGCCAAGTTTAAAAATTAGGTGCTCTAAAATTTTCACCGTAACGAACTGTTGAAATTTGCGTTGCTAGCAAAACGTCTCGCTAGCAACGCAATGAATTTATTAGATATACGATAAATATTAATAGCAAGGAATTAAGTGCTAATTAGGTGCTGAAAATATACGTAATAACAAGGCGCCCCTAATAAAAATAAAGTCGTTATTCAGAACATAGCAGTTGCAAAATTCAGATTTCCTGAAAATCAAAATAGAATCAAAATTGCTTTCAGAATAAGTCCAAATTAGGGGCTTTTTAGGTGCTAATTAAGTACCAAGTTTAAAAATTAGTTGCTCCAATATTTTCACCGCAACGAACCATTAAAATTTGCGTTGCTGGCAAAGCGTATCGCTAGCAACGCTGATGATGTTACTAGATATACGATAAATATTAATAGCAAGGAATTATGTGCTAATTAAGTGCTGCAGATCGATTATCGAAACCCGATACAGATTACGATATTATTCTGGGAATTATGGGGTCTACAACCACAATTACCTTACTATAATGTATGAACAGTATTTTTTGTTCTTTATTAGTTCTGAAAGTTCTGCTAATTAGGTGCTGAAAGATTATTGAGGTCGCATGTTGATGACGGTAATATTCTGGAAATTATCGGATTTAAAACCACCATTACCTTACTATAAGGTATGAACGGCATTTTTTGTTTTTCAGATTTAATATGATTATATTTGAAAATGGTTGAAAATTGGTTGAAAATTATATTAAATTATATTATAAAATATATATATAGAGAAAAAATATTATTTAATATAATTTTCAACCAAATAAATGTTACAATTCTTATTTTTAGACATGTGAAGCCTAAAGTTTAGTGTACTCGAAAGGATATTTCCTTTCCAGTAAATTGCTTTGTAATAAATAGCGCCATCTACAACGTTCTATAGTTCTAGTCATTTTATCAAATCAAAATCGATGGACTCTCAAAGTGGTAAGTAGGATAGACGCTAGATGGCACAAACACAAAGACCTAATTTTTTACGTGGTAGAGCCATGCTGCAGCTATATTATGGTTGTATATATAATGGGTCGGCTCGACCGGGGAAGGACCACGCTTTCACATAATACCAGCGTAAAATAGCAGCTTAACGCTGCTGTGTTTCGTATGGTGAGTGTAGAGAACCGGAGACCCTTTTTACTGGAAACGAGGCATTCCATCTTAGTCCTTACGGGTGACAACGCATCTGCATTTTGATTCTTAATCGAAGATAGATGTAGATGTCTATGGGCCACAGCAACCACTTACCATCAGGTGGACTGTGTGCTCGTTTGTCACCCTTGTCCTATAAAAAAATTTTGCCTTGCTGAATAATTTTCGGAATAACGACTTTATTTTTATTAGGGGCGCCTTGTTATTGCGTATACTTCCAGCACCTAATTAGCACTTAATTCCTTGCTATTAATATTTATCGTATATCTAATAACTTAATTGCGTTGCTAGCGAGACGTTTTGCTAGCAACGCAAATTTCAACAGGTCGTTGCGGTGAAAATTTTATAGCATCTAATTTTTAAACTTGGTACTTAATTAGCACCTAAAAAGCCCCTTATTTGTACTTTTTCTGAAAGCAATTTTGATTCTATTTTGATTTTCGGGAAATCTGAATTTTGCATTTACTATGTTCTGAATAACGACTTTATTTTTATTAGGGGCGCCTTGTTATTACGTATATTTTCAGCACCTAATTAGCACTTAATTCCTTGCTATTAATATTTATCGTATATCTAATAAATTCATTGCGTTGCTAGCGAGACGTTTTGCTAGCAACGCAAATTTCAACAGTTCGTTGCGGTGAAAATTTTAGAGCACCTAATTTTTAAACTTGGCACTTAATTAGCACCTAAAAAGCCCCTAATTTGGGATTTTTCCAAATGCAAATTCCCGATTTTGCGTTGCTAGCGATACACAACTAGACAAAGCTGTATGGGCATAGATATAGAACCCTTTACCTTTATGTAAATAAAAATGTTTATCTATGATTCTATGAGTTTTTGAACTGTTGATGACGCATAAATGCAATGTAAAAAAAAAAGCACCTTCGAAACCAGATATACTAAAGTGATTTAATGATTTTGTAACATTTCATTCCGCGTAATTGCTGCTATCTTCTTTTTATTAATTTTAATCGCCATTATTAGTGTATTAAGCTTTCAAAATGAGTTTTTTGGGTAAGTTGTTTGGTGGTAAAAAGGAGGAAAAAGGGCCTACAACGCATGAAGCTATACAGAAGTTACGTGAAACTGAAGAATTGTTGATCAAAAAACAAGAATTTCTGGAACGGAAGATAGACGTAGAGTTACAAACTGCGAGGAAGCATGGTACTAAGAACAAAAGAGGTAAATAAGGTTTGGTTCACAAGTTTCAGACATTTGATGGTTCTATTGTTGACATGCTAATGACCTTGTTAATACTCTTGTCAGCTGTGATTTATTTTATTTCTATTTAGTTCCAAGTGTACAGTTTTTCTTTAAAAAATATGATACAGGTTAGCTATTAGGAACATAATTCGTATTATTTTTAAATTTGCTGTTCAATGATTACAGCTGTTTGTTAATATTGTTATTCGTAGTACATGTGCACATGAATTACGTTGAATAAAGGTATATTGGGACAAGTGAGTGCCTTTATTAAGTATTAACACACTTTCATTACTTGTATTTATGTGACATGGTAGAGCTAAACTTCAGCTATATTATGGTTGTAGCACAATATGGGTCGGCTCGATCAGGGAAGGACTATTTTAAAGATTATTTCATTACATTATTATGTTACATTATTAAATTAGGTATACAATAGTAGATAAATTATTTGAATATTCTATAGTTTGAATTTAATTAATAATAATCATTAAAAAGAAAATAAAATAAAAAAGGCAGGCCAAAGTATTAATGATACTTGTACCAAAACATTCTTTTACATTACAGAAACATTTATCTAATTATCTATACAAATAAATAAAATTGAAATTTAATTTAAATTAAGCTTTCCATTGACTCCCGTCGAGTTGGGGGTTGATACGTATTTTTACAGAAAAGTAACACTATTATAAGCACACACACAAAGTTACTACATGCGGAACCACATAATTTTTGAGAAAAAAGTTATTGGAAATCAATTATTATTGCATTGTTTATATTTAATCCTACCATACAATAAAACTGACGCAATTTTATAATGTCATTGTTGTCAGTAGGGATGTCGATTCTTTCCGAAAAATGTCAATTTTTAAATCGATTCAAATCGTAAGCTGATATATCGATTCACAAAAAATCGATTTCTAAAATATCTAATTTTTTATGTTTGCATTTATAATGTAAATATAATTCCATTTTATGAAAAACAAGAAAGATACCATAATAAATGATCTCTTATTGAAATTTGTTTTATTTTAACAGTACCAATTAGGGCAGATAACAAATAAAATAGGTTAGGTTCAACTTATGTCAGAGAACCGAATTGATTAACCCCGACTCTATCTGGTACGAGTCTGTCCTACCCCTAGAGTGGTTTTAAAGAGCCGGAGGAGCGTAGGGGAGCAGCCTCCGCCTGCTGTTACAAATCGTAGGAGGAGGGATGCCTGTGATTTGTTACGCTAAGGCGTAGAGGCTGCTCTTCCCGTAGCGCCGGAGACGTAGCAGTCTCAAAATAGATACAGAAATCCTTCTGAATCAGTCCCCCTATATTTTATGATGAAGGGGATTTTTTTCTCATAAAATGGATTTATATTTACATTATAAATGCAAACATGAAAAAAGATATAGATATTTTAGAAATCGATTTTTTGAGAATCGATTCATCAGCTTACAATTCGAATCTATTTAAAAAATCGATCTTTTTCGGAAAGAATCGACATCCCTACTGACAAAGACAATAAAAAAATGGCATCAGTTTTATTGTAGGATTAGACATAAACAATGCAAGAATAATTGATTTTCAATAACTTTTTTCTCAAAAATTACACGCTTCCGCATGTTGTAACTTTGTGTGTGTGCTTATAATAGTGTAACTTTTCTGTAAAAATACTTATCAACCCCCAACTCGACGGGAGTCAATGGAAAGTCGTACCCAAAAAACAATTTTAAAGTTTTTGTCTGTCTGTTTATTCCGGCTAATCTCCGAAATGGCTGGACCGATTTTGACGGGACTTTTACTAGCAGATAGATAATGTAATAAGGAGCAAAAAATCGGTGAAGGTGAAGTCGCAAGGGACAGTTAGTCAATTAAATATAACTTTAATTTTAATAAAAATAATGTAGTATATGTTAGAATTTTAATGCTATTTGGAGGGTTATTAAATTTTTTACTGTCATATGTCATACAGTAGGGACTAGAGCTATGTAATGAGAGTGTAGATTTCGGCAATAGTAACTTATTCTTATTTGATCTAATTGAATACTTTAATTATTTACACTTAATTTTGTGAATAGTTCTGGGTTGTGGTAGTTGTTTTTTTTTACAAATTCGCATGTTTCCCATATATAAATAGACATCAAAGTCCAAAGGAGAAAGGCAGATTTTGTACCACATACTTTTTTTGTTGTTTTGTTATAGAATTTGTACTACATATTAAGGCAACTAAGCCATTTATTTTTATGTTAGTGTTCTATTTTTAGAACTCTGGATTAGTTAATGATATCAATAAAAATTTTTTGAGTAACGATCCAAGAGCGAGTCTTATCCGACATTATTCCGATGATATCCCGGACGTCAGTCTGAGCGAGATTAGAATGGCTCTCCAGCACCTTAAAAACGGCAAGGCCCCAGGCCAGGATGGAATTACAGCGGAGCTTCTGAAAGCGGGTGGAAAACCGGTACTTGAAGTCCTTCAGAAGCTCTTTAATTCCGTCCTCCATGGTGGCATTACACCGGAGGCGTGGAGCAGAAGTGCGGTGGTCTTGTTCTTCAAGAAAGGCGACAACGCTCTCTTGAAGAACTACAGACCGATTTCCCTTCTGAGCCGCGTCTACGTGCTGTTTTCGAGAGTCATTACGAATCGTCTCGCGCGCAGACTTGACGACTTCCAGCCTCCCGAACAAGCCGGTTTCCGAAAAGGCTTTAGCACCATAGACCACATACATACCCTTCGGCAAATTGTACAGAAGTCCGAGGAGTACAATTTGCCACTATGTCTGGCGTATGTGGACTATGAGAAAGCCTTTGATTCCGTCGAAATTTAGGCGGTGCTGCAGTCCCTTCAGCGATGCCAAGTTGACTGTCGGTATATCGAAGTGTTGAAGTGCTTGTACAGTAGGGCTACGATGGCTATCCAAGTACAGAACCAGAGTACGAAACCTATCCAATTGCAGAGAGGTGTAAGACAGGGTGACGTCATATCCCCGAAACTCTTCACCGCTGCATTGGAAGATGTTTTCAAGCTTCTGGACTGGAAAGGATACGGTATCAACATCAATGGCGAGTACATCACTCACCTTCGATTTGCCGACGATATAGTCCTTATGGCAGAATCGCTGGAGGACCTAAGCACTATGCTCAATGACCTCAATAGTGTTTCCCAACGGATAGGTCTTAAGATGAACATGGACAAAACAAAGATCATGTTTAATGTCCATATCACACCTATGCCGGTAGTTGTTGGGAACACTAAGCTCGAAGTTGTTGACGAGTATGTTTACCTGGGACAAATAGTCCGACTAGGTAAGTCCAACTTCGACCGAGAGGTCAATCGACGGATTCAACTCGGTTGGGCAGCGTTCGGGAAATTACGGCACATCTTCTCGTCAGGTATACCTCAAAACTTGAAAACGAGACTGTACACCCAGTGCGTGTTGCCAGTGATGACATACGGAACTGAGACGTGGTCCTTCACTGCTGGCCGGATGAGGAAGCTCAAGGTCGCTCAGCGAGCTATGGAGAGGGCTATGCTCGGAGTTTCTCTGCTTGATAAACTCAGAAATGAGGATATCCGCAGTAGAACCAGAGTGACCGACATAGCCCAACGGATTAGTAAGCTGAAGTGGCAATGGGCCGGCCATATAGCTCGAAGAACCGACAACCGATGGGGAAGAAAGGTTCTCGAGTGGCAGCCTCGTACCGGCAGGCGAAGTGTAGGGCGTCCCCCCACTAGATGGAGTGACGACCTGGTAAGATTTGCAGGAAGTCGATGGATGCAGGTGGCTCAGGACCGTGCTTTGTGGCATTCTTTGGGGGAGGCCTATGTTCAGCAGTGGACTTGTGAAGGGCTGTAATGATGATGATGATCAATAAAAATATTTTAATAAATAAACTTAATATAAGCGTAAACTAACACATTTATGTTTTTAGAAGTTGCCATATGTAAAATAACACAAATATCGAGATGACAATTATTTATTTAGAAATAGAAATAACACTATATATAATTAAACACATATATTATACCTAAGAATGCATAATTGTTGCATAAAATCATAATAGTTTACGATTTAATGATAGGAATGATGTTCCTCATCAATATTTTTTGCTCATATGGCAACTATTTATTGACAGGTAAAGATTATCTGTCTTTCAGTTCACTTCAGTTTTCAGTTTTTTGCTGTTGTTTTGGATTGTAGTTTGTGACTGCATCTGAGCAATTTAGCGAATTATCTGGCCGTTTTTACGATGAGTTGAGCATCTGCTCCTCCATTCTCAATATCTTGATAGTAGTTTCGCAAAATGACGCGGACCATATAGTGCCACTACAAATGATGCGACAATAATGAATGACTTACTAAACAAAACAGAATTCAATGATTTTTATAAAGATAATGATGTTTTTATTCTCGATAGAGGTTTTCGTGACTGCATGGATAGTCTGCATGAGAAAGGATATGTAGGTCATATGCCTAAAACTAAAGAAAACGGCCAATCACAGCTATCCACTATTGGAGCCAATAGATCACGCTGTGTAACTATAAACAGGTGGGTAGTAGAAGCTGCGAATGACCGTTTTAAGAGAGACTTCAAATTGTTCCGCCATGAATATTTTAACCGTGGTTGTCGCAATCTTATGACAGATTTTAAAATAGCAGCTAATCAAACTGTTGCAGTCCGCTGCTGGATATAGGTATCTCCTAATGCACCCCGCTGAATAGGTACGATCCTCATCTCAATCTACCTATGTGATGGTAAGTAAAACACTACAAAGATAGCGACAAGCAATTTAGAACATTTACTTTGTCACCAAAACAATGTTTATGTGCATATATGCAACAATCTACATTGATACACTAGTACATAACCTTAAAAAATAAAACTGGTTATAACTTTTACGTCCCAAGTTTTAAAAATCTTAGAATTTAAATAGGGTTTGTCTATCCTACTAACTGCCAATTAAAACAAAAAATATCCCAAAACACGAAATTTTTTTAGCTGTACGAAATTCCCATACAAGCCTGCCGTTCTCCTTTCAAGCTTTTTGAAGTGGGACTTACAATATTCTGGAATTTTTATATTTGATAATTTTCTTTTGGATTATAAATAATTGTTGTGAGTCAGTATTATTTCCCCACAACATGACATTGTATGATAACCATAAAGAAGTGTATGCATAATATGCCAACAGGGACTGGGTACATCTGTGCTTTTCTTTATTTCATATAATCCGTATGTGAACCTGCATAGCCTACTTTTTACTTTATTTATATAGGGTTTTCAGTTTATACGGCAGTCAATTTGAAGGCCTAGCAAGTTGAAGTTATCAACAGTTCCTATAGGTGTATTATATTGTTAAAAGTAATACTTAGTGGTGATTTTTGAACTGGTTGGAATTGCAAAATTTTGGTTTTGGTAAAATTAATCTCTAGGTTGTGATGTTTCAACCAATTGGTAACCTGGTTTAATACATGGTTCAATTTATTATTTAAATTCTGGTCTTTAGTATGTGAAATAAGAATGGAAATGTCATCAGTAAATATAACAGAGGTTTTACTCAGTACCCTAGGTAGTTTATTGATATAAATAATAATAGCAAACATCCCAAAATGCTGCCCTGAGGGATAGAGCAAGTAGTGTGGTTTGCTTCAGATGTAACATTTCAGATTTTGTGAGTATTTGTTCATAAAACAGTAGCTTAATGCTGTTGTGTTTGTATAGTTAGTGTAGACAACTAGAGACCCATTTTACTGGAAACAAGGCATTCCATCCTAGCTCTCAGAGGTGACAACACATGAACTAAGACTTACAATGAACATGTACAAGACAAAAGTCATTCGTAATGTCCATGTCAGTAGTATCATCGTGCTTGTCATTAGCAGTAGTTGTTGAGAGCACTATGCATACTTTGTGATGCATATGTTTGTTTACCTAGGAATATTTTTAGCTAACTTAAAAAAAGGAAGTGGGTTACGATTCACCTGTTTTTTTTATGTTTGTTATGCAATGTCTTCATCAGTGGTTTTATGGTGGGGAAGTTAAATTGTTCAAAAAATTTAAAGAAGAATGTTTCTATCTGAAATATTTATATTTTATTTTAGTTAGATTATAAATAGATAAACCAAAATATGGATTACCTAAAAGTAGAAATATAAAAAAATCAGTTTAAAAATTATATTACACACCACTAATGACCACTAATGATACACTGTACTGTCATGTGTTGATCTATGCCAGCTGGCATCTATGTCACGAATTTGTAACTTTGCATCACACACAACTTGTACATTAATAGAAAAGAAACCTTGTCTATTTCTAAATAGTTCTGCTTGCTCACCTTCAGGAGATTGAATAGGTATGTGTGATCCATCTACACAACCAATTACATTTGGACATCCTGCAATATTAAAAAAATTTGCCTTTACTTCTCTCAGGTCTACAACATTTGGCATACTTATATAACTCCTAGCTACCTTTGCTATTTCCTAGCATACTTTATGTACCACTCTGGATACGGTAGTTTTTTGAACGTTAATGTCATCAATTACTATTTGGAAAGTACCGGTAGCATAAAATCGTAATACTATGAAAATTTGTTCTAACATAAACAATGTCTATTTGTGATGCATAATGAGTGCTAGAGCAGAGTTGATGATACCACTTAGGTTCTTATCAAAGCGATATCTCGATTGGAATTCTTCATCCGTAAACATTTCGAAAGGATTTCTCCTACGTCTTAAGTTTCTGGGTACTGATATATTAGAAATAAACTCCAGTACTTCCAATTCAGACTCCGAAGAGCTACTCGTATTTATTGCACTTCTATTAATTATTTTAATGATTACGCGTCATAACCTAAAAGTTGATGAAGTTTGCTTGAAATTTAATGTCAAATAAAGTCATAGAACCGATAAACGGCACAGATTGACCAGTTACATTAAACTGAGCTTAAACAGAGTTTATCTTACATTGCGATGTTTAGAAACGTACTTTCATAAGTTATCGAATCAATAGCGCTAACGAATAGATAAACTGCCGATAAAAATACCTCAGAAATAAGGCATTGTTTTGTGTATATATACAAACATAAGTAACCAAAAGAAAATATATCAACTTTTCAATGATGATGATACTGTGTGACTTGTGTGTGACTCTCTGCATGATAAATCAGTTCACATTAGTCCCAACTAGCGACATCTTGTTTTATATTAAATTGTTATTCTTTAAGGTTATTATTATTCTTTAACTTTGGCCATTCGTCATTTGCCTCACTAGACACAGTAACGTTACTACTAGATAGTAGGTGATTATTCGAGCCATGAAATCTCCCCAAAGAAGTTCAACAGTCCTTTGATGTTGCAAGCAACTTCGGGGAGTAATCTCAGCATGCCAAGATGTTTAGCTCTGTATGCATGACCTCCGGACATGTCAACAACACGTGGGCCGTCGTTTCTTGCTCCCCCATACATACCCTGCACAGGGGACTATCTGTAACACCTATGGTAAATAAATGTTTGTTAAAGGAGCCATGTCCTGTGATAGCACTTGTTACTATCCTGATCTGCGGCTTGTTCAGTCTCATTAAAACTTTTGTTAAGCGACTGTTAATTTCAGGCAGGGCATCCCTAGCTTGTCTACAGTCTACTAGATTTTTCCAAAGCTGAGCGTGTTGATTAGTGAAGTGTCTACGTACCAGTGAACAAACGTTACCAAAGGGGATTGGTATGATTGGTTCCGGCCCTATAGTGGCCAAAGCCGATCCTCTTCTAGCCAGTTCGTCTGCTGCATCGTTGCCTCTGGATCCACTGTGTCCCTTTATCCATTGCAGGGTCACATTGTTGTTTTTACATACCTCATTTAATCGTTGATGGCATTCATATATTAGTCCCGAGTTCACCACATTGCATCTCAGGGCTTGGAGTACCGCCCTACTGTCGGTCAGTATTCTGATGGGGAAGTCATTAACCTTCCTAGCATCTATTGCTATGGCCGCTTGAATGATACCCATACATTCCGCCTGAAAGACCGTGTTATAGGTACCCAGCGGTGTGCATATGTGAATATTGAGGTCTTCAGAGAAAGCTCCAGAACCTACACCTTCATTTGTTTTAGAACCATCGGTGAAAATTCTAAGCTCTTTTGGGCTTAATCCTTCCGGCTGGCTGTTTTCATTTAACTGTATCTTGTATTTCTTATCGAAAACAAATTGTTTAGGAATCCTATCGTATTTGGCTTGTAGGATAGGAATTTTTGAGTGAATTCTATCAATTATGCCTGTATGAGGGACACTATTCTTACTCCAAAGATTTAGGGTCTTGAGTCTGATGGCAGCTAAAGTCGCTTCTTGTTGTATATGTAGATGAAGCGGAGTTAGCTCCAGCATCGCTTCTAAGGCTGCTGTTGGCGTAGTTCTCATGCAGCCTGTGGCAGCCATACATGCCAGTCTCTGGTAGCGCTGAAGCTTTTTAATTATGGTGGCTTCATTTGTCTTGGTCCACCATACCAGAGCGCCGTATGTGATCATGGGCCGAATTACAGTTTTGTAAAGCCACAGTATGATTTTTGGCGTCAATCCCCATCTTTTGCCAATCATGTTTCTGCATTGCCAGAAAGTTATACTAGCTTTGTTGATTTTGTTTTCTATGTGTTTATTCCAGTTAAGTTTGCTGTCCAAGGTAAGACCTAAATATTTTACCTCAGAGGATAGCTGGAGTTTTGTGCTAAAAAGACTTGGAGGATGATAGTTATTCAGCTTTCGTTTTTGTGTGAACATAACTAAAACCGTTTTATTTGGATTGACGGTTAAGTCGTGTTCCCTGCACCATCTCTCCACTATACGGAGAGCCGCTTGGGTCAGGTCGCACACTATGCTTGCTGTCTTTCCAGAGACCAGTATTGTCAGGTCATCAGCATAACCTACTGTATAGAAGTGATTGTCATTTAATTTGCTGATGAGTTCATTAATGACCATATTCCACAGAAGAGGTGAGAGAACCCCACCCTGCGGGCAGCCTTTCTTAATTTGGATTGGTTGAGATTCACCAGCAATCTTTATTATTCGTGTACTGAGCATGTAAACTATCCAGTCGATCAGTGCCGGTTCAACTTTGTGTCTACCGAGTGCACCTTTTATGCTGGAGAAGTTCGTTCGGTCAAAAGCACCTTCTATATCTATGAAGGAACCTAGACATATTTCTTTGTTTTGGATGGCCTCTTCAATCTTTGTAATTACCTTATGAAGGGCCGATTCTGTTGATTTGCCTAGACTGTAGGCGTGTTGCTTGTCGTGTAGTGGTAAGTTCATTAGCGCCGACCCCCTTAATTCCCTTTCACACATCCTCTCCATCGTCTTTAGGAGAAAGGATGTGAGGCTAATGGGCCTGTAGGATTTAGGGTCAGTGTAGTCGCTCTTACCTGGTTTGGGTATGAATGTAACTTTCACTTCCCTCCATCCCCTAGGAACATATTTAAGAGCAAGACAGGCTCGCATTATGGCAGCAAGTCTGACTATTAGGGCTTTATCCCCCCACTGTAGGAGTGCCGGGAATATGCCGTCGGGTCCTGCCGCCTTATAGGGGAGGAAACTGTGAATGGCCCAATGGATTTTGTCCATCGTTACCACTCTCTGTGCTAAATTCCAGTCTTCTGCTGTTGATGTCAGTATGTCGTCATGCCGGTTTGCCTCCTGGGTTACGCAGCAACCTGGGAAGTGCGTTTCAATTAGGATGCGTTGGGCTTCATCCGGCGATGTTGAGTAGCTACCGTCGGGTTTCTTTAGAGACATGGATCCCGACGTGTTCTGTTTAGCTAGAATATTCCTAATCCTATTTGCTTGTTTGCAGGTTTCTATGTTGCCACAGAATTTACGCCACCCAATCGAGCGTCGATACCTGATACATTTTTTGTATTCAGACTTAGCTTTCTTATATAATAGCCAGTCTTCATCCATTGAGGTATTCATGGCCCTATTTAGAGCTTTTCTTACCTTCTTACGTTTTCTATCGAGTTCTTTACCCCACCACGGTTGTTTTACCTCGGCATGTCTTGGTGGAGTGATTTCTGGACATGATTCATGGTAGCTGTCTATCATGGCCTTAGTAACAGCTGCTACCTGTTCTTCTAGGAGCGACTGATCTGCTATAGTATTTATCCCCTCAAAATCCGCTAGCAAAGACGTCAGCCTATTTAGGTATTTTGTTTTATCTGTCTTGCGGGGATTTCTCCATGGTGATGTAGAGGGGATATCGACCTGTAGTGCGAAGCAGATCCATCTATGGTCTGAGCATGAGGCCTCTCTCGACACATGCCATCCCGTAATTAGTTTGGCTGCTCCTTCTGTTGCAAGTGTGAGGTCGATTATAGTGCGACAGCGTTTGTTTATGAAAGTAGGTTCAGAACCTATGTTTAAAATGGTTAGGTTAGTACTAAATAAATATTCAACTAAAACTTTACCTCGTTCATTTGGTTTTTCCATTCCCCAAAGGGGATGATGTGCGTTGGAGTCCGTCCCGATCACAACCTCTAGTCCGGTCCTCTCGCAGAAGTTCACCAGCCTGCTGAGGTCATGAGGGGGAGGAGTGTCTTCCTCCGGCATGTAGACCGAGGCGACGACTAATCTACTCTCCTGTGTGTACTGTATTGCTACAGCATACATGTCTCTAGAACAGAAATCTGTTAAAGGTTGTGCACAGATATCTTTAGTAGTGTAAATACACGCTCTAGGCTTGTCGTGTTCAGAGCTGTAGAATAACTTACCTTTTAGGTTGTTTAGGCCTTTAATTTTACCAGCCCCAACCCATGGCTCCTAGATTAAGGCTATGGCAGTCCTTTGAACCTCCAACCACTTGCGTAATTGAGCCGACGCAGTTTCGCTGTGGTGGAGGTTGGCCTGCACTAGGCTAGTTTTGGACGAAGGGCACGCCATCATTGATCGCGTCCTCCCCGTCCCCGCCCAAAAATAGGCCTGCCAGAAGATCTCGGGTTTCATCGTCAGCCACCGAGTCGGAGGTGGTCGGCAAAATGCAGTCCTCCTCGTCACTCAGTGAGCTGCCGCTGAGCCCAATCTCCACTGGGGGCTTCGGCTCAATTGTGCAGGCCGTTTCTTCACTGGACTTGGCCTCCAGTGATTCCGCTGTACCGGTAACTATGGCTCCGGTATTCATAACTTCCGGGTTGTTTTCTACTTCTTTGCTCGGTGGAGTATCAAAGAATTTGCCTCCACGACCCTGGAATTTTACGTATACCGCCCCGCATACACATGCGAGACGGCGTCCGGCCTTCATCAGGGTCGGGATATGATCCTCCGGCACCGAAACAACGAGGAACCACCCGTCCGTCTGCTTATCTGCCTTGAGTAACAGCCAGTCCCTGATGTTAACCCAGCGGTTCTGGTACGCCAACACGCGACCAATGTCGCGTGAGTCTTTCCAGGCCCCCTGGGCATCAGGGATAAGGATACCACATTTGACTCTTTGTGGTATCTCTGACTGTTTCTTTATTGTCAGCAAGGTGCTGGATTTAAGGTCGAGGGTAGCAATGTTCCCCTTCAACCAGTCCAGAGCCTTCTGATCGTCGCACCACAGTTTCAGGACACCTTCCGTATAAACGGGTTTGCCCCTAAAAACTGGGCCCGACGCATCAGGGTCCTGGCTACTCCAGGCCTCGCTGATCATCTTCCTCTGTATTGCTACGAGGATGTCGTCTGCTACTTTCTTCGTAATGTGACCTGAACGCGCACACGTTAAGGCCACACCCAAATCTGCTTTAGCAGCGGAAGCGTAGCTCGTTCTTGCAGTCTTTGGTTGCTGTTCGAGTCGCATTTTTTTGTTTTCACCTCTAGGCGAGGTGGACTCTTCCAGCATCCTTTTGGCTGCTCTTTCCTTCTTCCCAGGACGCTTGGCCGCTCGCTGCTTCCTGGCGGATATCCTAGAGCTGGTTCCCGCGTCCGCGACTTCCACTTGGGCTGGATTTTTATCCTTCCCAGCTTCAGCGCGGCTACTGGTTCCAGCGCCAAGCACCCCAGTCGCAGTAGCTTGCCCAGCCTCCTTGGTTTTGGTATCTGAAGCAGCCAATGCGGCTCGTTCTCTACGGCCTTTTTCCCGCTGCTTCTTGTTCTTCTTTTTGGCCTTTCCACTACTGCCTGCAGGGATAGACCCTCCTGATGGTCCGTCAGGTCGGCAAGTCACCTTTTTGGGTGCCATGCCTTTCCCCTTACGGCTCACCACTTGCCAGGCAGCAGAGAAAAGGTCGTCAGTCCGTAGTGGCTCCGCAGTTTTATCACTTGCGGGCTCTTGTTTCTTTTTCTCTTCCAGCTCCTTGGAACTGGTTTTGGAAACGTTCAGCGAGGTTATCCCTTTGGTGGGGGCACCTACGCTGGACGGTACTGTCCGTGGAACCGTCGGTTTAGTGACGGTTCCCTTTTGTTCTTTGGTGTCTCTGGTAAGCACCTCTGACACCTCTCCCTCTTTCTTATTGGGCCTTAAATTGTCCATAATTTGTGTTTTTTAAAATTCATCCCCCCGGCTTCCCACCCTCCATGGAGCCCGCACCTTTGGGAACGCCCTACTTTAGAAGCAAAAGGAATTTCAGGCGTTAGGATTACCGGGAGAATATAGGGACGCGAAGTTGGCTCACAGCGCGACATCGGGAGCTCGATCCAGCTGGTAGATGGGGCTGACAAGGCCCATCCCCACCACCCGAATAAACTGTCACTTGCTCCGTCAGCATGGCCTTTACCACCACCCAGCCCCCTTTTCAGGAAGACTAGGCAGCCCCCACATCCCTTGCCTGCTACCCTCTGACGGGGCGCTTGGCCATTTCCCTATCTGTGGCTAGCAGATAGGGCCACCGTTTAGCTTGAAATCCGGACCAAAGAGGGCGTGTTGCCTCTCGCCACTATATACCCCAGCGACGATCGGCTCAACCCTCCAGGACTCCTTCATCCCCGCGTACGGCGCTCGACTGCGCAGGTCCTAGCGCAGGTGGGTGTGTTAGTCCACCGGATACACCCACTCTCTCCGGCGGATTCGTCCCCTCCTCCTTTCTCATCCGGGCTTGGGACCGGCAACGGCGGAGTTAATTCTTTAAGGTTATTATTATTCTTTAACTTTGGCCATTCGTCGTTTGCCTCACTAGACACAGTAACGTTACTACTAGATAGTAGGTGATTATTCGAGCCATGAAATCTCCCCAAAGAAGTTCAACAGTCCTTTGATGTTGCAAGCAACTTCGGGGAGTGATCTCAGCATGCCAAGATGTTTAGCTCTGTATGCAGCGACCTCCGGACATGTCAACAACACGTGGGCCGTCGTTTCTTCCTCCCCCATACATGCCCTGTACAGGGGACTATCTGTAACACCTATGGTAAATAAATGTTTGTTAAAGGAGCCATGTCCTGTGATAGCACTTGTTACTATCCTGATCTGCGGCTTGTTCAGTCTCATTTTAACCTTGGTTGAATGATTGTTTATTTCAGGCAGAGCCTACCTAGCTTGTCTACAGTCTAGTAGATTTTTCCAAAGCTAAGCGTGTTGGTCAGTGAAGTTTTTATGTACCAGTGAACAAACTTTATCAAAGGGGATTGGTATGATTGGTTCCGGCTCTATAGTGACCAGAGCCGATCCTCTTCAGGCTAGTTCGTCTGCTGCATCATTGCCTCTGGATCCGCTGTATCCCTTTATCCATTGCAGAGTCACATTGTTGTGTTTACATAACTCATTTGATTGTTGATGATGGCATTCATATATTAGTCCCGAGTTCACCACATTGCATCTCAGAGCTTGTAGTACCGCCATACTGTCGGTCAGAATTCTGATGGGGAAGTCTTTTACCTTCCTTATTTACCTATATTGGATATCTTATTATCCTATATTCTATATTGGCGATTTTTGAACCGTAGTTTTGTAAAGTGTGGTGCCTATAACTAATCTTTGTGTGTCTGCCAATTCTATCTTATTATTATATCTATTCTTCAATCTATTGTTAATGGTGAAATAGAAGAAGCACTATTAAATACTTCAAGAAACAAATTCTTTGGATTATAAAATACTTTTAATATTTCTTTGCTCACTTTTCAGCCGCTATTGCTGCCCTCAAGCGTAAGAAGAGGTATGAGAAACAACTGACACAGATTGATGGCACCCTAACGCAGATTGAGGCACAGAGAGAAGCATTGGAAGGAGCCAACACTAATGCACAGGTGCTAAACACAATGAAGGATGCTGCCAATGCCATGAAACTGGCGCACAAAGATATGTATGTAACTCAGATATATTTTGGTAAAAGACTTATTTTATGAGTTCTGAAGTGATTTCTCAATGTTAAAGAATATTAATATCTATGTTATTTTAAATTCTTATTGAATAAAAAAACAAATATTTAAACATCTTTCCTATTTACTATTTTAACTGATGAAAATACTATACAATATATTAAAATATGTCAAAACTAAAAGTTGTTTCAGACCTTTCTGATTTACACTTTTGTCATTATTATCAAACTTCACCCAAACTGCTACATAGCATAATATTAATCTACTTGAATCCATGGGTCCCTATCTTATTTTATGATGTTTTCATTTCATCTTATGGCCCTCTCTACATTTCTCATATCCTAATCAAAATATTTTGGACTTTTACAGAGATGTCGACAAAGTACACGATATTATGGACGATATCGCAGAACAACACGACATTTCGCGGGAAATCACAGACGCAATAAGCAACAACGTCGCGTTCCCCAACGACATCGACGAGGATGAACTTGAGAAAGAACTTGAAGAATTGGAACAGGTGACGCTTTCTTTCTTTATATTGGTTGTGTTGCATTACCATATTAAAATATTTTAAGATAGTCAATAATGATTATGATGTTATGTTTGCGTTCAAAAGCACCTATGAGCAAAATTACTTAGCCTTTGCAACAAAATTGAAGAGTCGCTTGACTGTCAATACTTTATTGCTAATATTTGAGAGAAAACAAGGATTGCAAGCTCTGATTTCTCCTTTCCTCTTCCGCATTTGATAGAAGATTTCATTTAGTGTGGAGGTTCTATGACCACACTTTATTTTGCGCATAGCAAATATTTGAAATCCTTATTTTTTACTATAAATTACAATTTTTTACTATAAACATTGATCATTAATAAAAAAAAAAAAAACTAGATTCACAATGCCATGCAAAAGTTCTCTAAAAGCTGTCGCCAATTGTTTTGACGTAATTTTAGTTGAAATCAATATGCATTAATGTAAATTCAACCTTAAATACATTGCCTAAAGTTGTATTCACAAACCTACGTACAAATTAAAAGCTCACCCAAATGTTGGAGTGGGTACTCATTTGGTAAGGACATTTTTTATCACTGATTGTGTATCTAGTTTTTTTTTTTATTAGTGATCGATGACTATGAAGCTATATTAAGAATTATTCTTTGTCACGGAGATCTTTTACATACTTTGGTTGCAGGTGGATAAACATTTGTTTGGTGGACTCATTTTTGATGACAGAGAATGAGTTTATGCGAAATTATTTTATTGAAGTTCCAAAAAAGTTAATTAAGCAACAGCCTGCATACATCACCGCCGATGGGCAGTTACCACTTCTGAGAGGGTTTGAGGCTACATATTAATTATTAATACCTATATTTACAGGAGGATCTGGACAAAGAGATGCTTGGAATCAATGTACCCAAGGACAACCCGCTGGAGTTACCATCCTTGGATGAGGTGCACGACAAACCAAAGCCCAGCAAGTCTAAAACAGGCAAGTTGACTTTATAATCTACTTCAAAAGCTTGATAGTATGCGAGCACCCAAGTTCGATCTCGGCACAAATGAAATTCTGCGACTTGAAAGTATTAACGCAGCAATGATTTCAAAATGCTAACGAGGATATTGATCAACTATCTCATCTCATGAATGTTGGGTTGATTTATGAAAAATATCCTATGAATTATTTTAGTAGGGAACATGTTAACCTCTGATAGATTTTTTACTGAGGCAAGGATGACAAACAAGCACATAGTCCACCTGGTGGTAAGTGGATATTGTGCTGCATATCCATCCTCAATTAAGAATTAAAATACAAATTTATTTTCACATCTGGCAAATAGTATGGAATTCCCCATTAACAGCAAAAAGGGTCTCTGATTCTCTACACTCACCGTGCAACACAATGGTATCATGCTGCCATTCTGTGATAGCGTAGTACTTTCCCAGTTGACCTGACCCATTGTACTGTAGTCATTATCACGATTGCAGCTTGGCTCTACCACATACACACATGCCATGTACATGGAGGACAATAACCAATTAGTGTGTCGTAAATATAATTAAGATACCATAATGTTCTTCAAACCGGATTTTTAATACTAATAATAATAATAATATTCCACAACTATCACACAACGCCATCTAGTCCCAAACTAAGCAGAGCTTGTGTTATGGGTACTAGACAACTGATAAACATACTTATATATTTCTAAATACATAAATATTATAGATAAATTACACCCAGACACAGAACAAATGATCGTGCTCATCACACAAACATTTGTCCTGGGTGGGAATCGAACCCACGACCTCCGGCATAGCAGTCAGGATCACTAACCACTAGACCAACAGGCCTGTCAAAATTTTTGATCACGTTGCTGTCTTAACGGAAACTATCCATCTGCGTAGGATCAGATTATATTGCACAAGTAATCAAATTGTGTCGATTCTCTCACTCATAGTACGATGGGATGGTAATTGGACTCAGCCTGAGAGAGTTCATGCTCAGGACCAATGGCTTTACATGCTTTCTAGGCATTGGGGTAAAACACCACTAAATTCCTGAATACAGAGTACTGAGAATTTCTTGACAGAAAACCCAATAACTTATTTTGACCCAGCCTGGGGTTCGAACCGAGGACCAAAGACTACTACTCGCACTTACCACTAGACTAACGAGTCAGTCAAACAATATTAACTCAAACCAATTTCAAACCATACCATTAGTTAATTGGATTGAGGTACAAAACAATCATAAAAGCTTTTAAAAAATTTACTTTGCAAACATCCGTGCTATAAAATAAAATGATGTGTCTTACCTAGTATGAAGAGCACCTCCCGCCCTCCCTCACTTGCGTGCACTATCCCCGTCACCACTAATCCCAGCACCGCTACTCCAAACACCACTACACTAGGCAAGACACACCACTGACGACAATACGACACGTGTTTCGCCTCTACACGAGGCATCCTCAGGTGATGTAGACTACGGTGGTTGACCGTTAAGTGAGCGGTGAGCCAAAACAACTGCCTTTTATACAGATTTTCTTTTTGTCTCATGACATCATTTTATTTTATAGCGCGGATGTTTGCAAAGTAAATTTTTTAAAAGCTTTTATATAATAGATTTCCGCAAAGTAACGCCTGATTCTATTAATTATACAAAACAATGAGCCATATGAGATTGTTTATCTTGGAACAATTAATTTAAAAGTTATCTCAAATTTCAGAGGATGATGACGTACTGAAGCAGCTGGAATCCTGGGCTACATAGATGTAATTATACACACATATATAATGTGAATAATCAAAATGCGGTTTACGTCTATATATTAGTTGTACTTTTGTGATATTTTCAATTATTACGCAAGAAAAAATAGTCCACGCTATAGTTTAATTACTGGTATATATATTTATAATATTGTTTTTTTTTTAATAAGCCTCCCAGAACTAAAACAGTCAAGTTTTGTGTGATTTTTCAACTTTTTTAAATACTATCCTCATAATATTTCAATAATAAATAAGGTTATTTTTCACTATGAAACTATTTTCTATAGTGAAAAGTCTGATGTTATTCTGATGTGGACATAATACGCTTTAAAATTATGAAATAATAACAATGTATGTCAACAATTTTTTTTGTCTGGCTTGCTTTTCAATATATTAATTCTTTTTTAAAACCATCAATTTATTTTAATTTTTTTTGTACAACCTGATCAATTTTGTGTGATTTTTCTATAGCATTGCGCTATGCGTGCGCATTATACTTTAAGTCGGAAATCCAAAGATCAGGTGTGGAGGTCACAAGATTATAAAAAAAAAACAAATATACAGCCAAAATAAATTCTGATATGTGTGATTATTATATAGCGCCGAATTTTAAATTAAAATGTAAAACAAGCGAAAACAAATATTCGATATTACTGACATACAGATATACTAACTAACCTATAAAAAAGTTACGTCCTTTTTTATTATAATCTAATTTTTTTTTTATATTTATCTCAATTATATAGTAAACATTAGGGTTGCCAGCGTATTAAATGAGAAATATGGAACGTTTTATTATTGAAACAGAAAAAAAGGGAAGGAATGGTTCTTTTCAACCGACTTCAAAAAGGAGGAGGTCCCTTTTTCGCCGGAATCTCTTTTCTTTAATGTATGTTCACCGATTACTCGAACCTATTTGGAAAATTGTTTTTTGTTTCAAAGAGGGTATATTTCCCAGGTGGCCCCGTATAAATTTGATCACGATCTAATCAGTAGTCTTTGAGTTATCCTTAATAATTTTTATTGAATTTTAATTTTACCACTGTATAGTTGTATTTTTCTTATATCTTGAATTATACCTTTAAATTGAAAATTATAATAAAAATGGGTTTGTTGAAAGGTTATAATTCCACATGAAACTTTTTCTTAAGTTGAAACCCACTTCAAAAACTTAAAATACTTTTCACATAATGGCATCAAATTCAGGGAATTAAATTATGTGTAAATTATTTTTATTTTTAGTTTTTGAAGTAGGCTTACATTTTTTAAGTTTAATTATTGAACCTTTTTAAGTGGACTGAGCAGTCGTCTATATATTTACAAAAATAAAACATATTGCTCTCCCTTAGGGATGTAATTTGTTGTTCAAATTTCAATGCGACCACTCTTGAGGTATAGCCTATTTGATAAGTAAGAATTATTAAAATCGGTTTCGCAATTGAAGAAAATATCGCGTAATATACATAATATTCTCCTTTTTTGAAGTGCACTCAGACCAACAAAGAAAGAAAGACTGAATGCCGCGGACATATCAAGTGACAAAATGATACAAAAACCAGTACAAAACCATGCTTAACTTATTATAAAACACGCACTCACGTATACATATGCATCTAAATCATTTGCAACCAACAACATGTATAGGTACATATGTGTGCATCCAGCAGTGAATGTTTACGGGTTGTCAAATAAAGAAGAAATTTTGCGTGACAAGAAGTTGAGCATGATTTTTGCGTCACTCGAAATATACGAAGCGCATCTTATTTGTTAGTCTGACGCTAAAAGGAGTATTTTTTTTTAAAGAATTTTGGAAGACTAAGTGGCGACCCTACGGTAATGAAAAAAAAAATGATATCATTCGCGTTTGTTTAAAAAACTTAACATGCACATTCTGAAGATGTAATCATATTTATTACTCACATTTTTTTATAAATGTAAATATGTATTATTTAACTGAGTTGTAATTGTATTTCTAAAATCAATAAAAAAAAACGACTAAACATATGTACGAATCCATGGATTTTGTAGATCGCTTATACGATGAATAAAGCGTGTCGTCAAAGTAATTTTGCCTTAATCACTATCATATTTAGATAAAATGTTGATAGTTATTGCGAAGGTTAGTATCGTTTTGTGAAATGTTTCGTCTGACAAATTAAGAGAATATTCGGGCGGCGATATAAGATGAGCCTGTATCAAATTTAAGTAGAGCCTTTATCCATAAATGCCATTTGAGGTCTATCAGACGATTCCTTCAGTTTTAGGCGACATTTGCAATATCAAAAAAATCTGGTTAAAGTGTTTCCGACGCAGGTTTCGATGAAACACTATAATAATTAATTAGCTTGTTAAAATGTGGAGAGAAATTTGAAATTGGAACATTCGATTTTCACTTTCTTTCTTTGGTAATGGACTCGTACTGATGTACTTTTGCCAGTGTCGCGTATATTAATTAAATATTCTTTATAAAAAATCGTTTAAACATTTCTTCACAGTGTTGATGCGTCAAATTGTAAAGAAATTTGGGAAATTTTGACGGGAGCTTGAGCAAGCATGTAGTCGATGATGACAGTATCTCAAAGCACCTAAGCAAACACAATAACTTAAGTTTCACACCACAGTACATACGCTTACAAAATCGCATCATCTTTACGTATCAAAATCCACTACAAACTATTATTTAAATAAGTTTAAAAGAGCAGCAATCTTCCAGCGGTAAAGTTCCCGCCAAAAACCCTACAAATGTATTCCTTTGTTTTCTTTTTGAATCGTGACACTACTTCTGTCATGTTCCTGTTTTTCTTTTTTTCATAAATTAGTAGTCTTTCAAAAACTACTGAAATATCTCAATTATACCGTGTACAATTATACCAGTAAACAAAATTAACAATAATAAGACAAAAGAAAAACATACAAACAAAGCAACAGTTCTCCTTGTACTGTTGAAAAAAAAATATTCGGGCCAATTTTGGATTAGGAAATATAGGAGAATACGTGATAATGATTTCGTCATAGTCATAGACTGATTACACAGTCCGAGCTGCAGTTGTCCGTTTAGATTGCCTAGCTTATTCGTTTGTGCACAGCGCGACAGCAACTCAAATATTTTGCAGCCCGGATATTTTCTTAAAGAATCGTATAATTCGTGTTAATGTTGTATACACTGTTCCAATCAGACTTTCCACGAACGGAAACAATGTACTACTCGAAAACTGTATTTATGTAAAATATTTAAATGTTTAGTTTTTTTTTAAATTAAAAGTTGTATAACATTATTCCCACAAATGTGAGCGTTGCTTTTGTTCTTGGAAAAGCGACTGGAACTGATTAGATCGATTGAGCGAATTTTACACATCGCTGAATTTAATTCGGTGAGTAACATGGTAGGTATTTGTTTGTATATATACAATTTTTTTATATGTTACAATAAATTTTTCAAATATTCTCTTCAATTTTCACATATTCTTTATTTGGGAACACTGCGGGAGTTAATCTACTATTTTTTTAATACCAAAGGCTGAAAAAAGACAAAATTAAGATGTTTGTTGTTTTTTTTTTTGGTGTATATTATTAGTTATTTGTAATATATATTTAAAAATGGGGTCAATTGATTGACCCTGATAAACTGGAATTATGGTTCCAGAATTTTCAAACTTTAAATTTTATTACTGGTAA
The DNA here is from genome assembly GCA_963668995.1 of Parnassius mnemosyne. Taxonomy (NCBI): domain Eukaryota; kingdom Metazoa; phylum Arthropoda; class Insecta; order Lepidoptera; family Papilionidae; genus Parnassius; species Parnassius mnemosyne. The sequence goes on along the minus strand of CAVLGL010000084.1, from coordinate 7,735,606 downwards.
CATATTTTTTGATAATTGATAAAACTCGCAGTGTTGCCACTATAAAGAAATGTCCTAAAGCTATAGTTAGTGCCTGCGTTAACAGCGTTAGAGGAAAGTTAACAATCATTTTAGCTGTATTAACTTGTGCATATGGTCTAATATATTTTATTTTAAGAAACATGCGTGTTTTATTTTTGAACTCCTCGTTAAACATCAGTGATGTTTGTTATCAAAATGAATTACTTCGCATTCGCAATATCTTGTAGGTATATTTTACTTGTACTCTTGTAGGTATAGTCTGGGTGTCGTAATAACCACATAACGATTAGGAGAATGGTCAAAATTGGGAAACATGAAGTAATCTACTTCTGTATATTAATTACTTTATCTGTCTAGTGACGAATGGCGAACCTGCAGAAAATGCCGAACTCAAATTCCATAATGACGTCCAACATTCATTATTTTAATTGGGCCTTTTTTTACTTATAAGCCAGTGCTTGAACACAATACCACCTGGTGTTAAGTGGTGATATAACCCTAGATAGTAGATCGCACTGTCTTAGCGTAATAAAAGTCTGTTCACTTTTGCCTTGAAGACGCCCAGATTGTAATCGGACGGAAAGATAGCCGTCGGCAAATTATTACACTATGCTTTACGATTTACAAAAGACGAAGTAACCGCACCAGAACCGTTTGGTTCTAATGCGTGGAATATCGACAATAAAGGGATGAAGACCCGCCGACCGCCCGGTTGTCCGATGGTGGAAAGGAGAGGGAGGAATTAAAGCATGTAATACCAATGATCTTTACCAAGTGTCTCCACTGAGTCCAACGCTGCTTGGTGGCATTTTGTATCACCAGCCCATAAGTGATATCAGTACTCGATGCACAACCGGACTTGCGCTTTATATAAGGTAAGAAACTGCCCCGACGGAAAGTACCGCCCGCACCCTTGTAAAGACTCCTAGTTTCCTTTGGCTTTGCCCTTGGGCTCAATGAACCATCCATAGTTGAGGTTTGGAGAAAATTCAACCCCAAACAACTGAAGGCCGTCAGTGTACTCCAAAGATATATTTCTAAAAGTAGGACCCAGGGTGAGCGGGCTTCTTTTAGCGGTGAAAGGATAAGCTTGTGTTTTGAGGCGTTGAATCTCACCGAGATTGGCATCGTACCATTCGGAGACTGCCTGCAGTGAGAGAGATTCGCACGCTCAACCATAGCTTCTCTTTCGGACATGACCCCGACTGACCCGAACATTTGGCTGGTACCTCTACAGAACTATGCTCTCCTCTGCATACCCATAAATGACCGGGAAAGCCAATCCTAACGATAGGCAAAGTCCCCTAGACAAAACAGTTGTTCAGTAGGGTACAGATTTAGGGCCACATCAGAGGCTTCATTGAGGTGTTCAAATAGCCTAGTTGTCACCTGGTCACCGCCATGCGATCGTAGACACAAGAATAAATAATTTGATCCATTCCTTTGTCTATCAATACGTACCCAAATCGTGGAGAATGTGAGTCTACAAGTTGACGAAGATGCTTACTGCAGATTTCATTGCGGACTCCGGCGCACTGGTAGAAATTATGCTCCAATGTGTACCTAGTACATACATACATACATACTGGTGATGCTCTATACACCGGCCGTGCCATTATTTCACAGGAAAACGTCGCCGAGTACCGAAACAAACTTGTGTCTGAAGTCGAGTCTTTGATGAATAAAGTCTCGGATTGGGGGCGACTAAATCTAGTCCAGTTTAATCCACAGAAGACACAAGTTTGCGCGTTTACCGCTAAAAAGCACCCCTTTGTCGTATCTCTTCAGTTCCAAGGCACTCCCCTTGCCTCAACCAGTATCGGAATCCTCGGCGTCGACATATCGAGTGACGTGCAGTTTCGTGGTCACTTGGAAGAGAAGGCCAAATTGGCCTCTAAAAAGCTTGGCGTGCTCAGCAGAGTGGGACAGTATTTCATGCCGGCACAAAGCCTGCAACTTTACAAGGCGCAGGTTCGGCCTCACATGGAATACTGTTCCCATCTCTGGGCTGGGGCTCCCCAGTGCCAGCTCTTTTCACTTGACCGCATCCAGCTCGAATCGTCGACGATCGAGTCCTTTCCGATCGGCTCGATTCATTGGCGCTGCGAAGAGATGCAACATCTCTTGCATTTTCTTTCACATTTACCAAGGGGAGTGCTCTGAGGAATTGTCCGGATTAATCCCAGCCGCCAATTTTCACGAACGCACATCGCGGCAGAACTCCCGATACCATCCACACCATCTGGATGATTGGCGGTCCACCACTGTGCGATTTAGAAGATGTTTTCTTCCTCGCACAACTTCCTTGTGGAATCGATTACCATCAGCGATTTTTCCGGACCGATACGACTTAGGGACCTTCAAGAAAAGAGCCTACTCCTTTTTAAAAGGCCGACAACGCATCTGCAATTCCCCTGGTTCCCCTGGTGTTGCGGTTGTTCATGGGCGGCGGTAGTCACTTACCATCAGGTGAGCTGCATGCTCGTTTGCCCCCTCTCCTATAAAAAAGGGTAGTCAAGGTACGTCGCATCTGGAGGACATCCGATCTGCGTCTCAGTCAAGAAGAGTAAGTGCAGCTTGTCAGTCTCAAGGTGGTAGTGGACTGCATGGAGATTACAGTGCAGGCCTCGGATGTTTGTGAGGTGCGTTTTGATGAAGAGGGGGTCCAACCGCTGTAAAAATTTACCCTTCTTTTCCCTATAACTCGTTGCATGTTGGTGTGAACAGGTTGATAGAATGGCAGTTGGACAAGGTGTCACACAAATGACCTTGGGACGCAAACGGTGTCACAGCATCGATGGTACCTAGCATGGAGACCGCGGGGACACCTGAATTCTCCTGAAAATCGCCACCAAGCCCTTTCCTCCGGTCGCCAACCGGCATGGTGGAGCCATCTCAGGATTTTTCGTAAGATGGCGAAGCAGCCTTCCATGAGTGGCTGGCCATTTTTGGATAATTGGGAGCCCAGCTATGTACGATCGGCCAGCGGTGTAACCGTGCTTCCTATCCCACTAACCTCCATAACCAGGAACCTGACACTAAGAAACAGCCGCGCCGCAACCGGTTCTTATGCGTAACTGTCCAGATTCATCCAGTTCAGTCCATTCTCCCAAAGAAATGGTTTTTACCTAACATCATACCGGAACACGACTTGCTTCATTTGACGGTATGCCTTTGCCAGGTACCCTCGGCCGGGCCTCTAATTAGTAGAGGACAAATCTACCACCAATATGTGGTGCTGCTCGTTTAGGAATACCCAGGCATCTAGGGAGCAAGAATTCTAGTAATTCCTACGGGCGCGAGCAGCTTCAACCCCCATATTTATCATATGGACTGTTTTTTTTAATCAGCGTGGTAGAGCCATGCTGCAGCTATATTATGGTTGTAGCACGAATGGGTCGGCTCGAACGGGGAAGGACCACGCTCTCACAGAAAACCAACGTAAAATAGCAGCTTAACGCTGCTGTGTTTCGTATGGTGAGTTTAGAGAACCGGAGACCCTTTTTACTGGCAAAGAGGCATTCCATCTTAGTCCTCACGGGTGACAACGTATCTGCATCTTGAGTCTTTATTGAGATAGATATAGATATCTATGGGTCACAGTAACCACTTACCATCAGGTGGACTGTGTGCTCGTTTGTCACCCGTTCCTATAAAAAAAAAATACCCAGGCATCTAGGGAGTAAGAATTCTAATAATTCCTACGGGCGCGAGCAGCTTCAACCCCCATATTTATCATATGGACTGTTTTTTTTAATCAGCTCTTAGTCAGCGCTGGGTAAAAGCCTTTATATTTGGAAAAATGAAACAGGAGTATGGGCAGCAAAATCTTTCTTATGTCAGCACTAAATAAAAAAATGCCAGGCTTTGCAACTATGGCAAATATTCCCTTTACGAGACAATCTATGCGGGAATCTTATGTTCAGCAGTAAACTTCGATAAGCTGTGACAAATGACCATAATGACGCATTAAATGCAAATAATTTTACGGATTTTACCGCGCTTCAATTTAACTTTTGAATTTTTGACGTTCGGGTGCTTTACAGCACCCATGCTCATAGGTGTAAGTGTTTGACGTCCTGATGTCATAGTTACCCCGCTTCCTTCAATTTTAGAATAAAGAATTTTGGTCCGATCTACGCAGAACGAGCTTACGGTATCTTGAAGACGAGCAGTGGTATGCTTGGATTTGAATTTTTTTAAATTAATTATAGGACCCCAAGCAGATGCACCCATCCATGTTCTCTAATGAAATTAGGATGTTTTTTTTTAATTTCAATAGTATAGTAGATAATCAATCGACAATCGCTATTTCTTTTGATGTCTCGGAGGCGTCAGACAGGCGTACGAATCTAATCTTGTCTTATTAGTTAGCTGGGTATAGAATTTTTTGAGTGAACGGTCTTTATGAGTCGTAAACTGCTCTTCCAAGCCTATAATGACTTGCGCTGGAGTTCCTCAGGGTTCCGTTCCCTACGCAACTCTATTCATACTCTATATCAATGAACTGCTTATACCTGATAACTATGGGCACGCAAATGACAGTACAGTTGTGGAGAGATCTCTACTGAGTGCTCAAATTGGTCAGTCGGGATCAAATTCAGTCCGAGAAAGAAGCCATTGCTGGTTAAGCGTGTGAATTTCTCACTACAAGCAGTTTTAAAATAAGGCAATACCAATTTTGTGAGATTCAACACCTTAAAATACAAACATGAGTACCATAATACAAAAAAAACAACACTTTGGAATACTTTTTCCAGTCCACCTCAGACACATTATCTACGGTCTGCTTGAATGCTACAGCACATCTTTCGGCAGTAAAAATTGTTCTTTTTATTTTAGCCCGTGATTTTCCGGTCGCTTTGTGCTCACAGCAGTGAACACTTCTGGATAGCATTTTATAATATACATTCGGTATTGATGTTATTTCGATTTCGTAAATTAAACGATGACAACAGTTACCCCGACAAAATGTAACAGCTAGCGATCAAAATCTTCCCTGCGCTTCTGCGATTGCTTCACAATGGTAGGAGGTTAGTTCATGTTGTAACAGCTAAAATGTCTGGAGCTTATTATCTAGATCGTATAGATAAAATCAAGATTCATTACAGTTGTTGGCGCCATCTAGTTTATTTTATATAATGTATTTTTTCTAAATTTACCCTCCTTTAAGTTCCTATATTTCGGGCGTTCGTATCCCCTCACCCGCACGCCTGTATGTATGATAATATCGCTGAGAACTGTCAAGAAAATCGGTCAATTGAAGAAGTAACCGCGCCGCATATAAATACTTTATAAGAAACAATCAAATTATTGATTAGTGAAGGTTTCAAAAGAGAGGAAGAAGCGTTAGGTCGTCTGTACTTTGGTGAAACATGCCTCCGGAGGGTGGAAGATCAACGAGGGCGGCGGTGACGAGGTAGGCGTGCAATTTATTTACCGAACGCGCTTTCTCTCAACCAGCATTCTTTTACAGTCTAGGATCGAATACCACAAGCTTCGCTAGTTAAATTCTCTCTCTCCATAACAACAGTAATAATATTGTAAACGGTTCAAGACGTGCCTGCTTCATATTTAGTGGAGCCTTTATCCATAAATGCCATTTGAGTTAAGTATATCAGTCTGAAGAATATCACCTTTCCTGGTGGTAGATCTCCTCTTTTCATTCCACGCTCAAACTTGTGACCCCGACGTGATATGAACACGTAACCCGCAACCATCTGAAAATTCAACTTCAAACTTTCGTCATTATTCTCAAGAACTTCAGATCCTCCAAGCCAAGCACCATTTTGTCAAAGCTGGATAGCTTTACAAGGTTCATCGCAGCACTAGAATAACGCTTCCTGTTCTTTCAAGCTTCTCTCTGCGCTACAGTGTTCAGCACGGTTCTGAATCTTACTGCTTGCCTCTGCTTCACATCACTCATGAAAATTACTTGACTTCTTTTCGACTCACCGGAGAATACAAAGCAAATCCTGGCTCTTGGACATTCATCGACAGCTAAACTGCGCTTTCGACCTCCAGTCTCAGCAGGGGGATGATGTGGCGGAGCTGTCGTTACGCCGTGAGCGAAATGCACCGAAGCATAAATCGCACTATCAAAATTCTAAAGTTAACGTGATGTATGTAGGACAACCTTGACTGGCGGGAGATCCGCCCTTTTCATTACACGGTCAAAGTTGATAACGGTAGTATCTCAAGACAACTAAGCAGTAGTATTATCTTGAGTTTCATCACCATCGGAGCACTTGTTTCATCGTTTCCACTACACTTCGTTTACACACACAATAGTTCACATGAGCAGACACAATACACAAAGTCGCACCATTTCTGCGTATTTTTTTATAGGATAGGGTGACAAACGAGCACACAGTCCACCAGATGGTAAGTGGTTGCTGTAACCCATAGACATCCACATCTATCCTCAATAAAGGATCAAAATGCAGATGCGTTGTTGCAGAAAATTTTGAGAAAACAAATGTTGTTTTTAATTTATACAATATTTTATTATATACAGTATTAAAAACTATAATAATAATAAAAAAAAAAACTAAAACTAAAAACTTAGTTATTACTGAAAATTTCGGGAATCAAGGAAGTGACACAAGATTACTATTTAAAAATGTATTTATTGCTTTTCGAAGTATTCTCCGCGAAATTTGACACATTTTTCCATACGATGGAACCAATCATTGAAGCAACCATTCCATTCGGAAGTTGGGGTCTCCAAAATGGCCGTTTTGTAGGCGTCCACAGCTTCTTCAGGTGATGAAAATCTCTGTCTACGCAATTTATTCTTTATTTTAGGGAGTTGGAAGAAGAGATAGACAAGTTGCGCTGGCATATTATAGGATTATCTGAAGTCCGAAGAGAGGGGGAGGACACGGTAATCCTCGAATCCGGCAACTTGCTCTATCACCGGGAGGGCGACCATCTGTCCCAAGGAGGTGTCGGATTTATCGTCCACAAGTCTCTCGTTAACAACGTTGTAAAAATCGGGAGTGTGTCGACGAGGGTTGCGTACCTTATACTCAGAATCACCAAACGGTATTCGCTGAAGGTCATACAGGTTTACGCACCAACCTCGGCACACCCCGATGAGGAGGTGGAGGAAATGTATGAGGATATCTCTAGAGCCATGCATTCCTCCAAAACCCAATATACGGTGTTAATGGGAGACTTCAATGCAAAACTAGGCACAAGAGAGAACGGTGAGCTGAAAGTAGGGAAATTTGGAATAGGGCAACGGAACCCAAGGGGCCAGCAGCTGGCCGACTTCATGGAGAAAGAGGGACTCTTTATGATGAACTCTTTCTTCCAGAAGCGGCCCCACAGGAAGTGGACCTGGTCGAGCCCCGACGGTTCCACAAAAAATGAGATTGACTTCATTATGACGACCAGACGACAACTGTTCAGCGATGTCTCCGTGATCGCGAGGGTGAAAACTGGTAGCGATCACCGAATGGTTAGAGGCACACTGAACCTAAACGTTAAGTTGGAGAGGTCTCGTCTAATGAAGTCAACGCTCCGTCCCCCTCGTGCTCTGTTTCAAAGTCCCGAAACCTTTCAGCTCGAGTTACAAAACCGTTTTCAGTGCCTAGAAGACTGCAATGAAGTGGACGATATGAATGACAAGCTCGTGGAAACTGTCCATGCGGTTGAATCTAAGTTCTGCAAGACCCGCCGCAGAAGAACACAAAAACTCTCCGATCACACTCTTAATCTCATGGCTGTTAGACGGGAGATGAAGCTACATTCTTCAACAGACTTGACAGCATACAGGCATCTGAACAGACAGATCTCCAAATGCATGCGGCGGGACTTACGCAACTTCAATACAGCTCGTATTGAAGAAGCGATCGAGCGGAACCAAGGCTCCAAAGTCTTTGCCAGAGATCTGTCTGCCAGAAAGCGCCAACTGTCAAAGCTGAAGACAGAATGTGGCAGCATCGTTTCCGGGACACCTGAGATTTTGAGTGAGATTGAGAGGTTCTATGGGCAGCTGTACACATCATCGTTGGAGCCACACGCAAGTGTGAGTAACGATCCAAGAGCGAGTCTCATCCGACACTATTCCGAAGATATCCCGGATGTCAGTCTCAGCGAGATTAGGATGGCTCTCCAGCACCTTAAAAACGGTAAGGCCCCAGGCGAGGATGGAATTACAGCGGAGCTTCTGAAAGCGGGTGGAAGACCGGTACTTGAAGTCCTTCAGAAGCTCTTTAATTCCGTCCTCCATGGTGGCATTACACCGGAGGCGTGGAGCAGAAGTGCGGTGGTCTTGTTCTTCAAGAAAGGTGACAACGCTCTCTTGAAGAACTACAGACCGATTTCCCTTCTGAGCCGCGTCTACGTGCTGTTTTCGAGAGTCATTACGAATCGTCTCGCGCGCAGACTTGACGACTTCCAGCCTCCCGAACAAGCCGGTTTCCGAAAGGGCTTTAGCACCATAGACCACATACATACCCTTCGGCAAGTTGTACAGAAGTCCGAAGAGTACAATTTGCCACTATGTCTGGCGTATGTGGACTATGAGAAAGCCTTTGATTCCGTCGAAATTTGGGCGGTGCTGCAGTCCCTTCAGCGGTGCCAAGTTGACTGTCGGTATATCGAAGTGTTGAAGTGCTTGTACAGTAGGGCTACGATGGCTATCCGAGTACAGAACCAGAGTACGAAACCTATCCAATTGCAGAGAGGTGTAAGACAGGGTGACGTCATATCCCCGAAACTCTTCACCGCTGCATTGGAAGACGTTTTCAAGCTTCTGGACTGGAAAGGATACGGTATCAACATCAATGGCGAGTACATCACTCACCTTCGATTTGCCGACGATATAGTCCTTATGGCAGAATCGCTGGAGGACCTAAGCACTATGCTCAATGACCTCAATAGTGTTTCCCAACGGATAGGTCTTAAGATGAACATGGACAAAACTAAGATCATGTTTAATGTCCATGTCACACCTATGCCGATAATTGTTGGGAACACTAAGCTCGAAGTTGTTGACGAGTATGTTTACCTGGGACAAATAGTCCGACTGGGTAAGTCCAACTTCGACCGAGAGGTCAATCGACGGATTCAACTCGGCTGGGCAGCGTTCGGGAAGCTACGACACATCTTCTCGTCAGACATACCTCAAAACCTTAAAACGAAATTGTACAACCAGTGCGTGTTGCCAGTGATGACTTACGGAACTGAGACGTGGTCCTTCACTGCTGGCCGTATGAGGAAGCTCAAGGTCGCTCAGCGAGCTATGGAGAGGGCTATGCTCGGAGTTTCTCTGCGTGATAAACTTAGGAATGAGGATATCCGCAGTAGAACCAGAGTGACCGACATAGCCCAACGGATTAGTACGCTGAAGTGGCAGTGGGCCGGCCATATAGCTCGAAGAACCGACAACCGATGGGGAAGAAAGGTTCTCGAGTGGCAGCCTCGTACCGGTAGGCGAAGTGTAGGGCGTCCCCCCACGAGATGGAGTGACGACCTGGTAAGACATGCAGGAAGTCGATGGATGCAGGTGGCTCAGGACCGTGTTTTGTGGCATTCTTTGGGGGAGGCCTATGTTCAGCAGTGGACTTGTGAAGGGCTGTAATGATGATGATGATGATTAGGGAAAGTATAGAAATCATTAGGGCTTAGGTCGGGGCTGTACGGCGGATGGTCTAATAATTCTATGTTTTCTTGCCCTAAAAACTCTTTTGTTCTGTGTGCGGTGTGAGAACTCGTATTGTCGTGATGGAGGATGATGCGGCGGTTGCAGTTCACTTTACTGAGTTCAGAAACGACCTGTGGCAAACCAATGCTAGCATACCATTCTGCATTAACCGTTCTTTGTCCCTCAAGAGGAATAGTCGTAACATGGCCTGTTTTGGAGACAAACGTGGCCACCATTTTTTTTGCAACACTCCGTGAACGAATAATTTTTGTTGGCTTTAACTCATTTTCGAACACCCAAACTCGTGACTGGTTTTTTGTTTCGGGTTCGTACGCGTATATCCAGGATTCGTCACCTGATACGATGTTGTATACAGCATTTGAGGATCCTGTGTGGAATCTTTCGAGAGTTCTGACGCACCAAGTAACGCGAGCCGCCTTTTGCTCTTCACAGAGCGAATTCGGTATCCATCGGGAAAATAACTTTTTTACACCTAATTGTTCATCATCATCATCATCATTACAGCCCTTCACAAGTCCACTGCTGAACATAGGCCTCCCCCAAAGAATGCCATAAAGCACGGTCCTGAGCCACCTGCATCCATCGACTTCCTGCATATCTTACCAGGTCATCACTCCATCTAGTGGGGGGACGCCCTACACTTCGCCTGCCGGTACGAGGCTGCCACTCGAGAACCTATCTTCCCCATCGGTTGTCGGTTCTTCGAGCTATATGGCCGGCCCATTGCCACTTCAGCTTACTAATCCGTTGGGCTATGTCGGTCACTCTGGTTCTACTGCGGATATCCTCATTTCTGAGTTTATCACGCAGAGAAACTCCGAGCATAGCCCTCTCCATAGCTCGCTGGGCGACCTTGAGCTTCCTCATCCGGCCAGCAGTGAAGGACCACGTCTCAGTTCCGTATGTCATCACTGGCAACAAGCACTGGGTGTACAGTCTTGTTTTCAAGTTTTGAGGTATGTCTGACGAGAAGATGTGTCGTAATTTCCCGAACGCTGCCCAACCGAGTTGAATCCGTCGATTGACCTCTCGGTCGAAGTTGGACTTACCTAGTCGGACTATTTGTCCTAGGTAAACATACTCGTCAACAACTTCGTGCTTAGTGTTCCCAACAACTACCGGCATAGGTGTGACATGGACATTAAACATGATCTTTGTTTTGTCCATGTTCATCTTAAGACCTATCCGTTGGGAAACACTATTGAGGTCATTGAGCATAGTGCTTAGGTCCTCCAGCGATTCTGCCATAAGGACAATATCGTCGGCAAATCGAAGGTGAGTGATGTACTCGCTATTGATGTTGATACCGTATCCTTTCCAGTCCAAAAGCTTGAAAACATCTTCCAATGCAGCGGTAAAGAGTTTCGGGGATATGACGTCACCCTGTCTTACACCTCTCTGCAATTGGATAGGTTTCGTACTCTGGTTCTGTACTCGGATAGCCATCGTAGCCCTACTGTACAAGCACTTCAACACTTCAATATACCGACAGTCAACTTGGCATCGCTGAAGGGACTGCAGCACCGCCCAAATTTCGACGCAATCAAAGGCTTTCTCATAGTCCACATACGCCAGACATAGTGGCAAATTGTACTCCTCGGACTTCAGTACAATTTGCTGAAGGGTATGTATGTGGTCTATGGTGCTAAAGCCTTTTCGGAAACCGGCTTGTTCGGGAGGCTGGAAGTCGTCAAGTCTGCGCGCGAGACGATTCGTAATGACTCTCGAAAACAGCACGTAGACGCGGCTCAGAAGGGAAATCGGTCTGTAGTTCTTCAAGAGAGCGATGTCGTCTTTCTTGAAGAATAAGACCACCGCACTTCTGCTCCACGCCTCCGGTGTAATGCCACCATGGAGGGCGGAATTAAAGAGCTTCTGAAGGACTTCAAGTACCGGTTTTCGACCCGCTTTCAGAAGCTCCGCTGTAATTCCATCCTCGCCTGGGGCCTTGCCGTTTTTAAGGTGCTGGAGAGCCATTCTAATCTCGCTCAGACTGACGTCCGGGATATCATCGGAATAATGTCGGAGAAGACTCGCTCTTGGATCGTTACTCACACTTGCGTGCGGCTCCAACGATGACGTGTACAGCTGCCCATAGAACCTCTCAATCTCACTCAAAATCTCAGGTGCCCCGGAAACGATGCTGCCACATTCGGTCTTCAGCTTTGACAGTTGGCTCTTTCTGGCAGACAGATCTCTGGCAAAGACTTTGGAGCCTTGGTTCCGCTCGATCGCTTCTTCAATACGAGCTGTATTGAAGTTGCGTAAGTTCCGCCGCATGCACTTGGAGATCTGTCTGTTCAGTTGCTTGTATGCTGTCAAATCTGTTGAAGAATGTAGCTTCATCTCCCGTCTAACAGCCATGAGATTAACAGTGTGATCGGAGAGTTTTTGTGTTCTTCTGCGGCGGGTCTTTCAGAACTTAGCTCCGACCGCATGGACATTTTCCACGAGCTTGTCATTCAAATTGTCCACTTCATTGCAGTCTTCTAGGCACTGAAAACGGTTTTGTAACTCGAGCTGAAAGGTTTCGGGATTTTGGATTAGAGCACGAGGGGGACGGAGCGTTGACTTGATTAGACGAGACCTCTCCAACTTAACGTTTAGGTTCAGTGTGCCTCTAACCATTCGGTGATCGCTGCCGGTTTTCACCCTCGCGATCACTGAGACATCACTGAACAGTTGTCGTCTGGTCGTCATAATGAAGTCAATCTCATTTTTTGTCGAACCGTCGGGGCTCGACCAGGTCCACTTCCTGTGGGGCCGCTTCTGGAAGAAAGAGTTCATCATAAAGAGTCCCTCTTTCTCCATGAAGTCGGCCAGCTGCTGGCCCCTTGGGTTCCGTTGCCCTATTCCAAATTTCCCTACTTTCAGCTCACCGTTCTCTCTTGTGCCTAGTTTTGCATTGAAGTCTCCCATTAACACCGTATATTGGGTTTTGGAGGAATGCATGGCTCTAGAGATATCCAGTGCCGAGGTTGGTGCGTAAACCTGTATGACCTTCAGCGAATACCGTTTGGTGATTCTGAGTATAAGGTACGCAACCCTCGTCGACACACTCTCAATCTTTACTACGTTGTTAACGAGAGACTTGTGGACGATAAATCCGACACCTCCTTGGGACAGATGGTAATAGAGCAAGTTGCCGGATTCGAGGATTACCGTGTCCTCCCCCTCTCTTCGGACTTCGGATAATCCTATAATATGCCAGCGTAACTTGTCTATCTCTTCTTCCAGCTCCACAATCTTCTCGTCAGTCCTCAGGGTGCGTGCGTTGTATGTTGCCAGGTCGAGTCGTCGTAGGTGGCAACCGAACCTCCACCGGAGATTCTTAGCACCCCCTGCCCCACCGTTACCATGGTCGCTACCGTAGCCAGGAATAGCGGGGCCACCGGGGACTGGGGGCCGTCTCTTCGTAACTTTCATCATTCTTATTCCATTCCCGATACTTTTAGTGCAGCCTATGTATATAGTCCTAATCCTATAAATGTTCTTTCTTCCCTATTCCTCAGACAAGAGCCCTTCGGATGACATTGTTCAAAGAACTGTGTCGTGAAAACCTACCAGCACTTTTCTTACATGAAAGTCAGTGGAGCCCAAACTTGTCGACGCTGCTACCACAGGGGCACTGATGGGGTTGACAAATCGCCGCTCCTAATCGGATTCCTACGGCGATGCACAATCTTTCCCTTTCACTTTCAGTGGAACATTTTCACCGGGACAGAGCTTTTGCCATGTCTGCCCTGCCTTCGTAGCAAAGCACGGAAGCAAGGAAAGCAGGCAATGCAAGGCTAGAAATATTTCTCACACCAATACCACCAAATTTTCTAGGTAAAGTAGCTTGAGTCCAGGCTGTTGTATTTAAAGTTAAATTTAGAATTTTTCTATAGCTGTTTTAAGATTATTATCAATATCTTTTAAAATATCTGAACATTTCCAGACTGGACTCAAGCGGAGTAAGTATGTAAATCTAGGTACAAGAAGACAATACTTTAAAAAAGTAAGAGCTATGAGGGGGTTTAATTTATACAATTTATCAACGTGGTTTAAAAACTGATCAAATTTTGTTTTTAAAACAGGTTTAATACTATCGAAAAACAATGGCGCACCTAGCAGGTATAGTGATTCCGTACCTACTGACAGTTTTATTCCTGGAGAAACATGATGGAAATTTGGAATTAAAGTGTCTCTATGAGAAATAGATAAATTATTGGAAAAAATATTTCACATTTATTGCTATTTGGTTCAAGACCAACGTTTTTAAAATTTCGAAAAATATAAGTAAGATCACTGAGGACGTCACCTGCTCTACCTCCTAATGTACCGTTGTTCAGGTACCAGACATTCAGCTTAGATTTGAAATTTGAAATAATGGGTTGAGTTCCCAAACTGAAAAGTGCTGGACCTAGTAGGTCACCCTGCTGAACACTGACAGCAGAATCGCTAACATGATTTTCGTAAAACAAGTTAGTATTTTGACTATAACATTGCCAAACGTAGTCATAAATTTCGGGGGTATTGTTCGCCACTTCTTTCAGCAAGGTTAGGGTAACCTTGCTGAAATCGAAATAGTTAAAAGCATTCCTTAATTCAACCTTCACAAGAACATCTACATCAGAGTTTATTAAAAATGTACGCACTGAATGTACCGCCGCCTCACAGCCACCTCTATTGCCAAAGCCTAGTTGAGTAGGCTGAAATATTGTCTTAAGGTTAGAGTGTATGTGCCTGCAAGCTAATTTTGAAGTTAAGCGTCGAAATGTGGAACCAACGGCAATAGGACGGATACCGTTATCCTTTTTTTGGAAGGCACATAATCTTGCCCCATATAAGAATGGAATGAAATTTGGATTAACATTACCAGAAAGAATAAAGTTACATAATTTTTTCATGTCTTTAATAAGTACTCCGCCGGCGTCATCGGCAGAAGCGCTTATAAGATCTTTAAGATGTTGAGGCATAATTCCGTCAATGCCGCCAGCAGAGTCATTCGAAAATGACATAATTGCTTCTAAAGTGTCTTTTTCAGAAATTTGTAAAGGTTGAATAGAAGTCTTGGGAGGTAGCGGTAAACCCTGAGAAGATTTGACCGAAGGATGCTTCTGACGAAGGCTTTCAAGAGTTTCGATATTACGAGGAGACAGGATGTCGTCTGAGAATAAAATACGGAATGCATTTTTTAAGTCGCCATCCATTACTTTCTACTCAACAACTTTTTTTAAATCTAATTTAGGACGTGGTCGAGATAAATGAGTATTAATTGGGAAATCTAATTCCTTAATGTAATTTTTTGTATTAGACACTGTTAAGTTATAATTATACGTGGTAGAGCCATGCTGCAGCTATATTGGTATTATAGTTGTAGCACGAAAGGGTCGCTCGCTGGAAGGACCACGCTCTCACAGAATACCAGCGTAAAATAGCAGCTTAATGCTGCTGTGTTTCGTATGGTGAGTGTAGAGAACCGGAGACCTTTTTTACTAGAAAAGAGGCATTCCATCTTCCTCACCTCATCTGCATTTTGATTCGCAAACGGGGATAGATGTAGATCTCTATGGGCCGCATCAACCACTTACCATTAGAAAGACTGTGTGCTCGGTTCTCAACCTTATCCTATAAAAAATTAGTCCTTCACCTGCTTTATTACATCACATACTTAATGTAAGTACATCATTGTTACATGTAGTGGCGGCGCAATAGAGTCCACTACCCGTATCTTATCGTGGGTGTCGTAAGAGGCAACAGAAAAAATTGAAACAGGAAATGGGCAAAAACATCTCCCTGATTACAACTTGCTTATAATGATGACTCTACATAGTATAAAACAAAAGAGATCTTTTAAACTACGCAACGGATTTTGATGTGGTTTTCATCAATAGACAGAATATGGTTTATATGTATAATACATGCAAATAATCTAATATATACAATTCTCGTGTCGCGGTGTTTGTTACCAAACTCCTCCGAAACGGCTGAACCGATTTGTATGAAATTTTGTGTGCATAACAGGTAGGTCTGAGAATTGGCCAATGTCTATTTTTCAAACCCTTGAGTGATAAGGGTGACCCACCCCTATATTTATTTTTATTTTTTTGACATTTTTTTATTTTTATTTTATTATGATTTAACATTGAAAAATACATAAAGCTTCAAATTTTCACACTTTTACGATCAAGCCGTTTTTTAACTCACGATTTTTAAAACTAAAAAATATTTCCTAGAAATAATGTATATGGCAAAACAACGTTTGCCGAGTCAGCTAGTATATTATATAATTCTTCTGTCCGTGTGTATGTTAATTAGAGAATGATTTAGATTCAAAGTTGGATCCGGTTGTTTTCGAGATCCAGAAATCAATCGTGCGAAGCCGGAGGGGATCGCTAGTTTCTCACATTTAAGCGAATACTACACGTGAAATGAAACTAATTATACTGTTTAAAACTGATTAAAATTTAAATTACGGAGAATAAATCTATAGTGGACTAATAATGTATCAGATAATATAAAAAGGTAAAGTTAACGAACAAAAGTGTTAAATTAAATTGAAAGCAAACGAATCCGCCGGAATGAGCTAGTAGTTGTTGTATAATAATTATGTAAGTATCCTTAACACATGTGATTGCTTACAACATATTCCTTTCAAATACTTGCTTACAGGATTATCAACGTTATTGCAAGTCACCTTAAGGTAGGATATGTTACTTCACTCATCTCTGATTTATTGCGTACGAAAACTCCAACAGAAAAATATTTTGAAACTTTTTCGCGCGAATTTAGTTGATATTCCTGGGGAATAAAAATGTAAATGCCATGCATTAGTTAGTAGGGATTGCACACTATGTTTACTGCGTACATGTTGTTGATAGTGCGTTGACAAAAAAAAATTCGTGTCGATAATAATTGCGATTCAACGAACGCCGTTAGCCTTGTGGGCAGAATTTTGATAGATCTGATGACTTTCCCTTGAGGGCTTATTCTGGACAGTTGACGATTGAGCTGCGATCGAACTATGAACCGAATGGTTTATTATTTTATAAAGTTCATATTACTATGATGATGATGATGATGATAATGGTTATCATGTGCCATACAATAAGGTGGCGTATGACGATCGTTTCAACTCTTTTAATCGTCAAAAATAATAAATGCGGGTAGCATTTTATTATAGAACCACGCCAAAAAAGCCCTAAAATATTCAGGCTGTTGCGAGTTAACACTAAATAGCGTATAAGATAGATACGATACGACCATAGCTACCAACCTAAACTGTTTGGTATACCATGATCGTAAGGCGCTTGCTAGCTGTAGCAAATGCAGCAACTTATTCTGATTTATGAAAGGTCAACAGTACCTCTATATTTGAGATCTAAATAATAATTGTAAGAAAGTAAGTTAAACGATAAGCTTTATAGCCAAATATATAACCATTATAGGCGTAGTAAAAACTTTCCTGCTTAAACATTTGTCCTAAGTTGGAAACCATCTGAAGGGAATATTAAATTTATTAAATTATTAATAATGCAAATTTTCATCGGGTCTTTTCTCTGAACAGGTTTACAAAGGCTACTTTAATGTTTTACACTTTAGTTTATATAAGTATTATAATATAACTATATCAAGGTAAATATATAGTAAAACTTTAGTTTATAGCTGACCGTTAAGAACCATCACCGAATTTATTTCTCCTGATGATGCCTCGCTTAGAGGCGAAACACGTGTCTTATTAGTGTAATGGTATTGGAAGTGTTTAGGTTATTGTGAAGTGGATAGTGAATGTGAGTGAGGGAGGGCAGAACTTGCTTTTAAACTAGGTAAGACACATAATTTTTATTTTTATGCAGGTATTAACTATTTTATTTTATTTTCTTTAATATAATAGATTTCCATAAAGTAATTCCTGGTTCTATTAATTGGTAAGTCATTATCCAGAATAAGTACACTATATAGTTAATTTGCATTGCATATGAAGTCTATATGAAGTGTTGAATGTACGCGGCGGTCAGTCTTCAGTGCTGTGCATACATCGACACTCATCATGAAGATTGTTATATTTGTAAGTAAAATTCTTTCTTATGTAATTAAGTCTGTACTTACATAAGTGAAGTGATAAAATTATTAGAAGAGGCATATTTTAAGGATTACTTGCTATAAAACAAATGTAATCTTTCGTCGGTGTTAGTTTTAGTGTTATGTATTAGTTTCAAGGAATGAAAGAAATTGTATACCGGTAACCTATTGATATCTATATCCATGAATTTCGTAGGAAGCGACAGAGGGAAATATAACAAATGATGGCCAGTAGCATCTTTCTGTCTCACCACTGTACGATTTAGAAGATGTTTTCTTCCTCGTACAACTTCCTTGTGAAATCGATTACAACCAGCTATTTTTCCGGACCGATACGACTAAGGGACCTTTAAGAAAAGAGCCTACTGCTTTTTAAAAGGCCGGCAACGTATCTGCAATTTCCCTGTTGTTGCCGTTGTTCATGGGCGGTTGTAGTCACTTACCATCAGGTGAGCCGCATGCTCGTTTTCCCCCTCTCCTATAAAAAAAAACTAATTAAAATAATTAAAAAAAAATGGTTGCCAACCTACCTGTCAAGCGTTGCAACTATGGCAAATATCCCTCACTACGAAACAATCTATAAGGGATGCCTATGGTCACCAGTGGAGTTTTCATAGGTTATAATGTAAACTCTTTCCAATACTGGGTACAAGCCCCCTCTTATATTAGGATAGAGCGAGATAATTCTGTCGGGCAGTTCACATGTACTGAGGACACTAAATGTCGATTTTTTTAAATTATCAGATGTACACAATTTTTCACCTATGGTTTTCTTCGAGCATGTAGTTATACAGTTGAACGCCCTGACTATCCACCACCATGGCTTTTATAGATCCGCTGATAAAGAAACAACCCCTATAATTTTGTTCTGTCTGTCCTACTGTTTTCTAGCATAACTTTTAAAATTAAACCATATTATGTAAGCAGAGAATGCAAAAATTTCCCGACTTTACATACCATAATAAGTTTTGTTTTGTTTGGTTATGAGGTTACTTTTCATACGTTTTATAAAGTGATTTTTTTTTATTTAGTCTTTAGATCATTCTATTTCTATCGAAACCATAGTATCTTAGGTAATCTTAGAATCCGAATTAATCGTAATTATACCACAAAAGGAATAAAGCACTCTGGCAGGATATAATAGGATTTCATTTACTTTAAAATTTTAGGAGTTAAGATTTGTTTTAGAATTATCATTTTTCGACCGGTGAGCGATTACGTTCTCACAATATACCAGTGTGAAATAGCAACTTAATACTGCTGTGTTTCATTACTGGTACTAAGGCATTTCATGTTAACCCTGAATGGTGACAACGCATCTGCATTCACTTACCATCATGTGGTGTGTGTAAAAGTGCATAAAAAAGCATTCTTTTGAAGAAAGGATATTATAAACTAGATGACTATTTAAAAGATAAGAATACGTGGATATAGTGAGCTTCCTTACTTTTTTAAAGCTTTTATTTGCTATCAATATTTCGCACACTTCCACTGAAGCTATCGGGCTAAAATTTGGCACACACGTTTGGTTCTCGTGACAATGCACGATTACTTAAATGCCGCATTATTAATCCAATATGGCGGACGTTACAAAATAGCAATTTATCGTTTCCACAGCAACCCCTATGATATGGGCAATGGGTATCAAATAAAAGGGCTTGATAAGCGAAACACAATAAGTAAAGTGACTTATTCTAAATCCAATACGGCGGACGTCACAAAATGGCAATTTCTTGTTTTTAGAGTATTTCAATAAAAGCTTGTTTTTAAAAATATTTGTTACTATTAATTTACTACTTATGTATATCTATATACAAATAAATAAAATTAAAGTGCCTTTTTGTAATGTCAAAATGACAGCTTTTTACTAAATGCATGAGCAAAAAAAAAGCAATTTTTTTATAGGATAGGGTGACAAACGACCACACAGACCACCTGATGGTAAGTGGTTGCTGTGACCCATAGACATCTACATCTATCCTCAATAAAGAATCAAAATGCAGATGCGTTGGCACCCGTGAGGACTAAGATGGAATGCCTCTTATCCAGTAAAAAGGGTCTCCAGTTCTCTACACTCACCGCTGCTATTTTACACTGGTATTTTGTGAGAGCTTGGTCCTTCCCCGGTGGAGCCGACCCATTCGTTCTACAACTATACTACTAATATAGCTGCAACATGGCTCTACCTGTCTGTCTATCTCTCTGTTTATTACGGTTAATCTCCGAAGTGGCTGGACTGATTTAGCTGGGACTTACGCTGACAGAAAGCTGATGTTATAAGGAGTAACTATGGCTACTTTTATTTTAGAAAAATAATTAGGGTTCTGCGCAAAAAAATTAAACTCATAAAAACAATTGTACATTTGTTCATATCCATATAGACCATAATATTATGTTCAGGCGTATTCTCTTTTTATAAAATATTTATCCTCATTATCATTAGAGCCCTTCACAAGTCCACTGCTGAACATAGGCCTCCCCCAAGGAATGCCACAAAGCGCGGTCCTGAGCCACCTGCATCCATCGACTTCCGCATGTATTACCAGATTGTCACTCCACCTAGTGAGGGCCGCCATAAATTCCGCCTACCGGTACGAGGCTGCCACTCGAGAATCTTTCTTCCCCATCGGTTGTCGGTTCTTCAAGCTGTATGGCCGTCCTATTGCCACTTTAGCTTACTAATCCGTTGGGATATGTCGGTTACTCTGGTTCTACTGCGGATATCCTCATTTCTAAGTTTATCAGGCAGAGAAACCCCGAGCATAGCCCTCTCCATAGTTCGCTGAGCGACCTTGAGCTTGAAGTACCACGTGTGAGATCCATAAGTCATGTATAAATGTCAAGTTGTACAATCTTGTGTTCAAGTTTTCCCTCTCGAACATTGCCCAGTCGAGTTGAATCCGTCGATTGACCTCTCGATTAAAGTTGAACTTACCTAGTCGGATTATTTGTCCTAGTATTATTTGTCACATACTCGTTAATAACTTCGAGCTTAGTGCTCTGAATTTAACGTCATCCTCTCTTACACCTCTCTTCATTTGGATAGGTTTCGTACTCTGGTTCTGTACTCGAATAGCAATCTTTACCCTACTGTACAAACACTTCAGCGCTTCGATATACCGACAGTCAACTTGGCAACGCTGAAGGGACTGTAGTACCACCCAAATTTCGACGACTTTCTCATAGTCCACATACACAAGGCAAAATGGCTGAATGTACTTTTCGGTCTTCTGTACAATTTGCCGAAGGGTCTGTATGTGATCAATGGTGCTAAAGCCTTTCCGAAAACCAGCTTGTTCGGGAGGCTGGATGTCGACGTGCGAGACGATTCGTAATGACTTTCGAAAACTGCAGTAGTAATCGGTCTGTTGTTCTTCAAGAGAGCATTGTCGTTTTTCTTTAAGAACAAGGCCACCGCACTTCTGTTTTACGCCTCCGGAGTAGTCCCACCGTGGAGGACGGAATTAAAGAGCTTCTGAAGTACTGCAAGTAGTGGTTTCCCACCCGCTTTCAGAAGCTCCGTTGTAATTCTATCCTAGCAAACGGCAATGCCCCGGGCCTTGCCGTTTTTAAGATGCTGTAGAGCCTATAGAGATCATCGGAATAGTGTCGGATAAGACTAGATCTTGGATCGTTACTCACACTTGCATGTGGGTCCAACGATGACGCGTATAGCTGCCTATAGAAACTCAATCTCACCCAAATATTCGGTGTTCCGGAAACGATGCTGTCACATTCAGTCTTCAGTTTGGACAGTTGGCTTTTTCTGGCAGACAGATCTCTGCCAAAGATTTTGAGTCCCTGGTTCCGTTCGATCGCTTCTTCAATACGAGCTATTGAAGTTGTGTAAGTCCCGCCACATGCATTTGGAGATCTGTCTGTTCGGTAGCCTGTATGCTATCAAATCTGCTGAAGACTGCAGCTTCATTTCCCCACATTTTTATTTTATAACGAGTACACAAAGCATTTAAGTATAATAATTTTTAATATACAGGTACTTACTTAAAACGTTACAGTAGAATATTAAGTACCTACCTAAACAGGCAACCAAAAATCTACGAGGTAGAGCCATGCTGCAGCTATATTATGGTTGTAGCACGAATGGGTCGGCTCGAACGGGGAAGGACCACGCTCTCACAGAAAACCAGCGTAAAATAGCAGCTTAATGCTGCTGTGTTTTGTATGGTGAGTGTAGAGAACCGAAGACCCTTTTTACTGGCAAAGAGGCATTCCATCTTAGTCCTCACGGGTGACAACGCATCTGCTTCTTGAGTCTTTATTGAGGATAGATGTAGATGCCTATGGGCCAAAGTAACCACTTACCATCAGGTGGACTGTGTGCTCATTTGTCACCCGATCCTATAAAAAAAAAACCGGTAGCGTCCATCAGTACTTTTTTCTTTTCTTCCTTTTTATGTATTTTCTTTAGCGTGCAGTCTTTTCGGCCTGTTTTTTCGAGTGAAAAAATAATCTATCCAAGAAAGTTTTCCTGCGCATGAATGTTTATTTTGTTATTAATTCTTCAGTTTGTTTTTATTAAGCACGCTTTTATTAACTTGACCTGTATGTATGTACGTATGAATGTTATATAATATGTGTATTATTTATCTATGAATGATTTTAATAACACTTCTATTTTACAGATTGCGCTTCTCTTCGTTGCAAGAGCATCAACATCCAAAGCCGCACTAAAACAAATATCAGATAAGGTGGTGACACACATTAAAACGTTGACAGATAAGGCCGCGTCCACAATACACAAGTTGGCAGAGGATATCGACTTCAAGAAACTGGAAAAATTGGATTTCTTGCATCTCTTCACAAAGAAACTCGGGAAAAAACACCATGAACAAGAAGTGTTTATGATTGATCCATATCAAGTTGATAGATTAAAATACTATTTTGAGCATACGCACGGTTTGAAGAAACCTGTAGGTCCACATGGGAGCCCACATCTAGAGTATGGACCACCACATTGATCAAACAGTGTTAAAAGAATAATAAGACTTATTACATTCTCAATAAGGTCGGAATTGCCGTATATGTGTGTGTTAAGTTTTTATCCAGTTATTACTAAGCTGTTATGTTTACTATCGGATTTAAGAACGTGTATTTTTTAACATGCAAATACGCTGTTAGATGCCATCAAAGCCTTTACAACTTTTCTTCTGTAGACGGCTATATGGAGATATTATTGTAGTGTAGATCTTTTATATTTTTTGAATCCTATAAATTTTTGTCATCGCAACTCTAAATACTTTAGATGTCCGAGATTTTTAAATTACGAAAGCGATATATTACATATTTTTTTTAAATCGACGAGGCATTGAAATATACAATTTATTCTTTAAACAGCAGATTGCTTGCTGTAAACTCTAAGAGCAGATTAGTGTTAGTATTTATCGCATCAGAACGATATCTGACGTCATAAATGTAACCTAATAATTCTAAATTTTTTTTTTAAATATTGTCCTTGATTTAATTACAAATAGCGGTTCGATATCATCATATTTTCCTGATCACGATCAATTCTATCTTTTCGATTTCAAATATTCAAAAACCGGAGCTTTCAAGAGCGGGAACAGACATGGAAATAGTCATAATAACATCATAGATTCCCATGTTACGATGCGCAGCTAGTTGTTAGCTTCGGCAATTTTTCTTAATTTCATAATATGACAATTGAGCGAGAATTTACACACAACCAATGCTTTGTTACAAATTAAATTATTCGTAACAAATGCCTGTGAAAAATCTTACTCCTCTATCAACTATTGTTATATATTGAATCCAGCTAGGCTAACATGTAAAAGAAATTTCGACGCCCCTGGCTAGATGGAACGATAATTTGCGCAAAACGGATGATAGCAAATAGACTGATAGATCGTTACCATAAAATTATCGTCAACGTGCAGTCTCCAAAAGCATGACACGTCACTGATCGGCTGACACAGTTTTTCAAGCTGGTTTTTCTATTTAATATTTTCGACACTCACGAGGCAAGCTATATCATTACTATATACTACGTATTACAAGTCCACTGACATAGCCCTCCCTTATGATTTGCCACAAAGTGTGGCCCTGAGCAAACTGCATCCATCGACTGCCTGCGTGTTTCATCTTTTAACTTTGTATTGCCAACATACCTTTAAAATGGTGAAGGTATGTCGGTATAAAGTAAAATACTATTGATTTCTTTATATTTAAGGGGACAAAGGGCAGCAGTCATTTGTCACCTTGCTGACATAAAAAAAAACTTTAATTGTAAAATGTCGTTGCTTAAACACATTGTCGGATTGTTTTGAAAATATTGCTTCTTCAACGTCGATTATTTTAAATTACCACGTAGAAAAATGTCAAGCGTGCCGTGTGAAATTCTATTGTATAGAAATGAAACAAAAGACAAAGACCTTCGATCGATGAGTTCAGTTTTTTTTTTTATTTAAATAATACTGGCCTTCAGTACGTTGAATATTTTCTTTTTAATTAACACTTTTTAAAGAATACTGTCAACCTATATCTGATTATAGCAATATAAAATATGTATGCGTAAAACCAAATTGTAAACGAGGCTATTAAGAGGTAGTATATTCTAAGTAAGATCTAAGCAGCGTATTGATAAATTAAAAATAAATATAAATGACGATGATTATTTGTGAAAAAATATAAAATGTTATAAACGCAGCCAAAATTAGATTGTACAAATAAACGACTGAATAATTTGTGAAAATTTAATGAATGCAAGGTTTTTGTTAATAAAACAAATTTTGAAAATATCGTTATTTATTTCACTGTTTTATAAATATAAAAACGACATAATTATTATATTATTTGGTATCTACTAGACTTAAAATTTTATAAATATTAGATAGTCCTGTTATTTTTTGTATGCAGATGATTTATTAGCGCTTTTCAGTAGGTTACTTATTTCGTAGCAAAATTTGGGGTTCTAATTTTTGACCTTTCATTTTGACATCGGTTTTAAACGTTTTGGATGATCTGTTTCACTACATCCGTTAAAAAAGGAAGTGTCAGTGCTGTGACAGGTGTCATAACATATGAGCATACAAAACTATCTAATAGATTATCATTACAGTTAAAGTTACAGCCTATATACATATATATGTCCGAAGGCTGGGCACAGACCTCCTCTCATTTCTGAGGGTTTTAGGGCAAGAAAATGTCCGCCGCCGCCCCAATGTGTGTTGGTGAACTTTACATGTCTTCGAATTTTTTTTTCTTATTTCTCAGTCATGCAGGTTTCCTCACGATGTTTCCTTCACCACCGAGTATGTTGTAAATCAGCACTTAAAATTGCAATTGACAATTTCATTAGTGACGGCGGGATCAAACTATCTCTTTAATCTATACATAATTGTAATATAACGTTATCAATAAATAACACAGAAGATATATTTCATTATACAAATAAAAAACACAATGGGACTAATTCCCGATATTCAATTCGCTCATTAATTTATCGAAGACATCCTCTGCTCCATTATCGCTGTCCTTCTGTGTAAAATCTCCCATAAAACCATTCTGGAAGTCACCAAAATCATCTGACCGCGGGTTTGTATCGATCAAACCAAGTTCTGTCAAAAGTGACAGGTTGTCAGATTCGGTTTTGACGTTGCTGTCAAAGGTGTCAGCTGCCAGTCCAGGTAATAGTTGTTCGCACGAGTCGGCGTCATCTTTGTCTTTACTCTGCCTCCTGTTGAGGACTTTCGTGTCTTTCTCTTCATCAGAAGCATCATGGTACTCTTGCATTTCTTTACCGTATTCTATATCGTCGTCATCTTGATTATCCTGCCAGATTGAATATGCAAGTTAGGTTGGAGGTTAGAAAACGTATACGTAGTATATACGTTGTAGAGCCATGTTAGATGCAGCTTTTTAACAGTGGTAGAGCCACACGGCGGCTTTTGCTGTCGCACGCATGGGCCGGCTCGAACCGGGGTGGTACCACGACCTCACAGAATACCAACGTGAAGTAGAGGTTTACCTCTGCGTTTCGCTTGTTGAGTGCAGGTGGCCGGAGGCCCTTTTTACTGGAAATAAGGCATTCCATCTTAGTCCTCACGGGTGACAACGCATCTGCATTTTGATTCGCAAACGAGGATAGATGTAGATGTCTATGGGCCGCAGCAACCACTTACCATCAGGTGGACTGTGTGCTCGTTTGTCACCCTTATCTTATAAAAAAAAAGCTATATTATGGTTGTAGCAAGAATGGGTCGGCTCTACCGGGGTAAGGCCACATACTCAGAGAATACCAGCGTAAATAGCAGCTTAACGCTGCTGTGTTTTGTATGGTGAGTGTGGAGAACCGGAGACCCTTTTTACTGGCAAAGAGGCATTCCATCTTAGCCCTCAGGGGTTGACAACGTATCTGCATTTTGATTATTAATCGAGGATAAATGTAGATGTCTATAGGCCACAGTATCCACTTAGCATCACATGGACTGTGTGCTCGTTTATCAACAATACTCTATAACCACTATAAGCCTGTCCTGTGCAGATGCCTAGTGTCTATTGAGACTGGCCGCAGAGACCAAAATTCGTTCTGGATCACATAATTATTATAATTTATTATTAATATTTATTCTTTAATTTGAAAACGAACGAGTGAAGTCCGTCGACACACATTGACAGTGTTTTGCAGCGTTGGCTGTGGGCTCTTCTCTGTTCCAAAATCTCATTTCAGAGAGGATGCTCGTTGGAACTTGTGTTTTTTCTTCAACCGACTTCAAAAAATGGAGAAGGTTCTAAATTCGACTGTATTTTTTAAGTGAACCAATTTTGATGATTCTTTTGGTATTTAGAAAAGCTGGTACTACTCATGTGGTCCCATATAAATTTGATCAAGATCTGACTAGTAATTGCGTCAATTAAGTTCGACTACATTGATGATGTTTTCATTTTATTTATATTGAAGTTGGTTGTACAAATTGTTATTTTTATTACTTTTTATAATAGTATATTATGTTGAGCAGCGGCTAAATTGGGTAAGGTTACCATAATTCACAAATAATTGGTAAAAACACAACAATTGAAACCATTGGGGCGCTTATACGTTTTACACTACTTTGCTCCTACAAGTTTTAAATGATTATTTTCCTTTTTAAATTCAAACATAATTCATAAGTAATTAAGGACGATGGGGAGGACTATTAATAGACCACATGACCTTATAAAAATTTATATTTTTGTTTGGTTTAATATGCTTATAAGATTTCATTGACATCTAAACTCAATTGAGAGCGTCATCTTACCTGAATTATCTGGGCGGTTGATTTGTACTGGAAGGCATTCTGCGATAAGTCCACTTCTACAGGAAACAGCGAGGCGTTCTCTTTCAGATGCTCCACAGTTTCACTGTAGATATAAACTTAAATGGGTGAAACGTTAATTATAAGTAGCGGCACAAAAGTCTAGCGGTGAACGTTATTGCACATAAGTCGCGCTGATTGGCTTATTGCGTTTAAGTCACGGTGATTGGCTCGTGTGTATCGTTCGCTTGCGCTGATTGGCTCTCCAGTCGCATTCGTGCAATTCAATTCGTGCGCGTCCCCTCCACGTTTCGTTCAGCGCTAGACTTATGTGCCGCGAAGTGTACGTATACTGAAGATCATATGATGATAGCTGACACGAGTTTTCTTTAAGTACCTATTTGCCATCGTTTAGCTAAGCTCTGATTTACTGAAATCAAAACAATGTGCGACTAAACCATCTTCGGAGCGAGACAGATAAGAAAGTTTTCCCCCGTAAAGTTTGACGCCCGTAGGGGGTTGACGCATTCCTCAATTAAACCCGCCTTGTCTTTAATCTATATTGTTCAAAGATAAAACGCAGTTTTAATTTTTGAACAACATACAGTAAAGACAAGGCCGTAAAAATAAATTCAAACGATTTCGAATTGAACATTTTTGATTGTTTTAACTTGTTTTCATTCTGCCGCGGAAAAAGTAGTAGATAATAGATATTAAAAAGTTTGATGGAGTGTGATTTTTTTTAATCTCTTTTGATATAATATTGTATTGTTAAGCAAATAAAACAAATACCGTTTTATATAATGGCTTAATTTTATAATCCTTATACTTTATGTACAAGAAATCGGTAAACTTATGTCACGCAAATTTGAAATTAGATTGATTGATAATATTATAAAAATAGAATTTCATATTTATAAAGAAGAATCAAATATCTTAATTCATTACGAATCGATGCTTATACTAAGTAATAAGTATCTGTTTATATAAGAATCAAAAGTAAAAAGCATCGATCACTAATAAAAAACTAGATACACAATCAGTGACAAAAAATGGCATAACCGAAAGTGCACCCACTCGAACATATTGCTGCACTTTTAATCTAGTAGCATTCGAATTTCAGTATATAAAAAGTACTCTGTGATTCGAATGCTCCGACGGTAAACATGCCTCAAAGCTCGTTTAAAAAGTGTAAAAATCACAAATCCAGAACGCTAAAAAAGGATGGAATTTCATATTTTCGTTAAGTATTAATGTTAACATTATTTAATTGTTATATCTGTATTGTAAATACTGATATTTTGTCAAGAAATCATCTTAAAAGTATTTTTTAAATTAAGTCGTAATAAAATAAGTCGTTATTGTACGAGGTATATGTGTTGATTCTATTCCATTTGTGGAAACGCTATTGTTTTTATTAATTTTTTTATTATTAAAGTATGATTGTTTTTTTTTTGTTTAATGAGAGTTCTTTACTGTTTCTCTAACTATTATAGTACTCGAAACGTCGGGAATATAAAATAAGTTAATATACGCGATAAAATCCGTAAATAATCCGTAGTGAACGCGTAAATATAAGAAATCATTATAATTATTCAGTCTTATCGGTTTTTTTTAAACATCTGTAAATATGAAAATTAGGTACGTCAAAATTTGGACAGTAATATTCTTAGATTTTGCAAGAACTTTCTGTACTTACTTTTTATATTTAGTAACTATTATATTTAGATTTAACTTGTTTGTCAAGCAATATTTTTAAATTTTTTACACAAGATAAAGAATAAATAAATAATTATGACTGTTTCAATTACTTTCATTACTAAATGAATGTGGTGCCCTATCCAAAAGCATATTTACATATAACCATTACACATATACACCATAGAATAGAATAGAATATGCTGTATTAAGTAGACCAATTATTTAAAACAAGTTTTAAAAAATTATAAAATTAAAATTACAGTAACAAAAAATATTGTGTAGTTCGACTCCACTCTCCTTGTCCAAGCGACGAGCCTCGGTCGTACAATTTTATTGCTTTTTGTACGTTGCTTTGTCAATACAACTTTAGGCCTTTCACTTAATGTTGAATTTACATTAATGTATATTTATATCAACTAGAATTACGTCAAAACATTTGGCGACAGTTTTTAGAGAACTTTTGTATGGGATTGTGCATCTAGTTTTTTATTAATGATCGATGGTAAAAAGATATAACTGTTTACATTAGTGCCTACCGGTACGCGCGACCTCCCGAAAGCCACCTGACACTTGAAGCGTAAAAACATTTATCAGTCGGGCATATGAGAGGATAAACCATCATACTTGTGATATACGGCCAGTCCCTGAATAAACCTCTTGAGCTGATAGGCGACGTCTTGAGTTTTTTTGTTATCGAGTAATTCCAACTTGACTTGCACATCCGATCTCAAGCGTGCGAACCTCGCCCTCGCTTCTTGACGGCAGCGAAGAATTAATCTAAATAAAAAAATACATTACTGGAAAAAAGTTTTGTCAGTAAAGTTGTTTTGAAAAAAAAATATGTTGTACGTGATAGAGCTACGCTGCAGCTACATGATTGTAGCACGAATGGGTCGGCTCGACCGGGGTAGGACCATGCAATCACAGAATACCAGTGTAAACTAGCAGTTTTACGCTGCTGTGTTTCGTATGGTGACTGTAGAGAACAGGAGGATCTTTTATTGATAACAAGGCATTCCATCTCAGTCCTCAGATGAGAAAACGCATCTGCATTTTGATTCTTAATCGGGGATAGATGTAGATGTGTATGGACCACAGCATTTACTACTATATATATATATATATATATATATATATATATATATATATATATATATATGTACTATTGTATAATCCATCTATCGGAGATCATCGTATCTTCCCGGGGCTCATCAATGAGGCCTATACGACTTTTTCTGCCCCCAGGGACTTTTTGTACCACTTAGAAATGAGTTGAAATAAGTGACAGATTTCATAGCTGAGGGAGGTTATTTGTCAGATAATTGTAGAAATTAATGTTTCTTTCTGAAATTTTAGTTACTTATACTTTATATTATTGGAATTATGATGGATAAACCAAACTACAGGTACTTACACCTAAGAGAAGAATATATTTTTTAATTGTGTAAAAATTAAAGAACATAGCAATGAGGCATTGTTTTCTGTATATACATATATACACTAGAAACCGAAAAACTTATAATTAAATCGCAACTTTTCAATGATAATGACAGTGTGTGATCATTTGCGTAACAAATAAGTAAACATTAGTCCCAACTAGCGACATCTGGTGAGCGTAAGTTTATGAGCCCTCATTAGAGAGACTCATGTTTTGTGGCGACTAGGAACTGATAAAGAAAGAAGAAAGAAACAAGATGTAAGTGAAATAAAATTACCTATACTCGTAATTCCCGGTTTCTACTCTGTAAAGAGGTTCCTGTATTGCATTGTATCCAAACTCCTCATCATCCATCTCTTTCACTTTAAGACAGTAAGACAGGTATTCAAACTTTGTATCGGCATACTTCCGTATCGTCAGCTTCGTGTCGGGAATGGCTTTGTTCAGGTACGTCCCCATGTCAGAAAGTATCTGGATAGAAAATCTATTGAGATGAAATGAAATCGAAACTTTATTTTTTAACGTGTGAAACTCAATTCATTCAGTTAATTTGCAGTTTCTGTTTAAGAATATCCACTACCCCATATAGTCCCGTGGGTTTTGAAACGCGACAGAAGGAAACAAACAAGGAAATGGGCAGCAGTGTCTTGTTCATCTTCTATATAAGCGAAATACCACTGACTGACTCATCACTAGATCTCTAAAACTATGCACCACATTGACTTGAAATTTAGCATAGTTTTTTTTTTATAGAATAAGGGTGACAAACGAACACACAGTCCACCTGATGGTAAGTGGTTGCTGCGACCCATAGACATCTACATCTATCTTCGTTTGCAAATTAAAATGTAGATGTATTGTCAGCCGTGAGGACTAAGATAGAATGCCTCTTTTCTAGTAGTAAAGTGAGTCTCCGGTTCTCTACACTCACCACACAAAACACAGCAGCATTAAGCTGCTATTTTACGCTGGTATTCTGTGAGAGCGTGGTCCTTCCTCGGTCGAGCCGACCCATTCGTGCTACAACTATATTATCAATATAGCTGCAGCATATCTCTATCACATAATCAGTTATAGTTACTCATTTCGCAATATAGATGCTCACTGAGAACGGAATTTACTATAGTCACATAAAAAAATCTTGACGTTTTACATCTAGGTTCCGCAATAAAATATTATCGTGCGCCCAGCGAAGCGAGCGATATGGCAACAATGGCAAATATTTCTTCTATGAGGCAGTCTATGGTGGAGGTCTATGTTCAGCAATGGCATTTTGTTATGTTGTAAGAGTATTGGTAAAAGGCTGTGAGTCATTACATCTTAGTTATCCGTCTTTGTTCAAAGTTGGTTGCAGATGTCCATGAACTGCAGCAAGCCCCTTACCAGGCGTTGGCAGGCGTGTTGGCAAATCACAGTTTCTCTTATTATTATCTATACATACATACAATACATATACATACAAGTTTGAAGTGTCCGTTTGTAATGTCAAAATAACAGCTTTTTACTAAATTCATATGAAAGTACTCGTATCGCGGTGGTAGAGCCACGCAGCAGTTTTTGCTGTTGCATGTATGGGCCGGCTCGAGCCGGGTTGGTACCACGACCTCACAGAATACCGGCGTGAAGTAGAAGCTTTGCTTCTGCGTTTCGTCTGGTGAATGCAGGTGGCCGGAGGCCCAATTCCCCCCCCCCCCCCCCCCCATCAAAATGGTAGCGGAATTACACGAAGAACTACCCCAGGAGGGTACCAGCACCCCTGGAGAATCCCTCGCTGAGCATCCACGACCATGTTATTCCGATCCTGAGCGTGGGTGCTCAGGCTGCCCCGCGTATTCTGGGGGGGGGGGCAAAATTCCGCTCAAAAGCATTACTGCTAGGCAAGAACACCAAGGCGACCCCTGCCACGCTATCCGTGAATTTCTGCAACATCAGGGGACTTCACTCTAACCTAAACGCCGTCCACTACCATCTCGAGACGGCGAAGCCGGCCTTGCTCTTTCTGACCGAGACGCAGGTTTCCTCTCCGGCTGATATTTCGTATCTCTCCTACCCGGGGTACAAATTGGAGCATTCCTTTGTGCCTCGGGCTGGAGTTTGCGTGTATGTCAGAGAGGACATCTGTTCTCGACGCCTCGGCAGTCTTGAAGGTTCGGACCTGTCCATCCTTTGGCTACGCGTAGACAGCGACGACCATCCGCGCGTCTACGGGTGCCTCTATAGGTCCCATAGCGGTAATGCCGAAACAGACCGACTCATCGACCACGTCCAAATGGCTACAGATTTCTTGCTACAACAGGTCCCATCCGCAGAGATCGTGATCCTTGGCGATTTTAACGCCCACCATGCCAAATGGCTCGGTTCACGTCTAACCGATCATGCGGGGAGATCTGTTTATGACTTTGCCTTGGCATATGGTCTGACACAACTGGTTACTTCGCCTACGCGGATTCCAGATGTGGAGGATCATACACCTTCCCTGTTGGACCTTCTGCTGACCTCTCATCCGGACGGATATCTGGTTTCCGTCGATGCCCCTCTCGGCTCTTCGGACCATTGTCTGATCCGGAGTGTGGTGCCACTCACGCTCCCTTCGCGGTTGCGTTCTGCAGGTTGCCGCCGTGTTTGGCATTACAGGTCGGCGGATTGGGACGGAATGCGGTCCTTCTTTGCATCCTACCCATGGGGGCGGGTTTGCTTCTCGCCGGATGATCCCAGCGCTGTTGCTGACTCTGTCACTGATGTGATGCTACAGGGAATGGAACTATTTATTCCATCATCTGTGGTACCCATCGGAGGCAGATCTCAGCCTTGGTTTGGTCGCTCCTGTAAGACTGCATTACGCAGTAAGCAGGAGTGTTATCAAGCCTGGGCTGCGGCTTCGGGGACTCGGGATGTAAATACCAGCACACTTAAAAAGAAGTATAACTTCGCCTCCAGGTCCTTCAAAAGAGTTATTGCCAAGGCAAAGTCAGAGCACATAGGCAGAATTGGCGAGAAACTAGTTCGCCTTCCTTCGGGAACCCGTGCATTCTGGTCTCTCGCCAAGGCTGTCCAAGGGAATTTCTGTAAGCCATCACTACCATCTCTGCACAGGGAGGATGACTCACTGGCCCATGACGCAAAAGACAAAGCCGACCTTTTAGGCTCCCTTTTTGCGTCCAACTCGACTCTTGATGACGGGGGGAAAACACCGCCGACCATCCCGCGGTGTGAGTGCTCCATGCCGGATGTGCTGTTCTCACAGCGCTCGGTTCGCAAAGCACTGCTCTTCCTGGACATCCAGAAGTCGAGTGGGCCTGACGGAATCCCCCCAATTGTGCTGAGGACGTGTGCTCCGGAGTTGGCACCGGTCCTAACGCGTCTTTTCCGGTACTCCTACTCCCAAGGCGTAGTCCCGAATTCATGGAAGACAGCTTTTGTCCACCCGATCCCTAAAAAAGGCGACCGCTCAGACCCATCCAACTATAGGCCTATCGCGATCACCTCCTTGTTCTCCAAAATAATGGAATCTATTATTAACTGCCAGCTCATCCAGTACCATGAGGATCACCAGCTGATTAGTGACCGCCAATACGGTTTTCGTCGGGGTCGATCAGCTGGTGATCTTCTGGTCTACCTGACCCATAGATGGGCGGAGGCAGTAGAGTCCAAGGGGGAGGCGTTGGCCGTTAGTCTGGACATTGCGAAGGCCTTCGATCGGGTTTGGCACAAAGCGCTTCTTTCGAAGCTCCCTTCCTATGGGCTTCCCGAGAAATTGTGCAATTGGATCACCAGCTTCCTTGCAGATCGGAGCATCAAGGTCGTTGTAGACGGTGCATGCTCTGACTACAAGCCTATTAACGCTGGTGTTCCACAAGGCTGTGTGCTATCACCAACGCTGTTTCTTCTGCATATCAATGATATGTTGCTAACTGGTAACATTCATTGCTATGCGGATGACAGCACTGGTGATGCTCTATACACCGGCCGTGCCAATATTTCTCGGGAAAACGTCGCTGAGTACCGGAACAAACTTGTGTCTGAAGTCGAGTCTTTGCTGAACAAAGTCTCGGATTGGGGGCGACTAAATCTAGTCCAGTTTAATCCTCAGAAGACACAAGTTTGCGCGTTTACCGCTAAAAAGAACCCCTTTGTCGTATCTCCTCAGTTTCAAGGCACTCCCCTTCTTGCCTCAGCCAGTATCGGTATCCTCGGAGTCGACATATCGAGTGACGTGCAGTTTCGTGGTCACTTGGAAGGGAAGGCCAAATTGGCCTCTAAAAAGCTTGGCGTGCTCAGCAGAGCGGGACAGTATTTCATGCCGGCACACCGCCTGCTACTTTACAAGGCGCAAGTTCGGCCTCACATGGAATACTGTTCCCATCTCTGGGCAGGGGCTCCCCAGTGCCAGCTCCTTCCACTTGACCGCATCCAACGCAGAGCGGCTCGAATTGTCGACGACCGAGCCCTTTCCGATCGGCTCGATTCATTGGCACTGCGAAGAGATGTTGCATCCTTTTGCATTTTTTTTCGCATCTACCATGGGGAGTGCTCTGAGGAATTGTTCGGATTAATCCCAGCCGCCAAATTTCACGAACGCACATCGCGGCAGAACTCCCGATACCATCCACACCATCTGGATGATTGGCGGTCCACCACTGTGCGATTTAGAAGATGTTTTCTTCCTCGCACGACCTCCTTGTGGAATCGATTACCATCAGCGATTTTTCCGGACCGATACGACTTAGGGACCTTCAAGAAAAGAGCGTACTCCTTTTTAAAAGGCCGGCAACGCATCTGCGATTCCCCTGGTGTTGCAGTTGTTCATGGGCGGCGGTAGTCACTTACCATCAGGTGAGCCGCATGCTCGTTTGCCCCCTCTCCTATAAAAAAATATATATATATACGGTACTTATAACAAATTTACAATTTTTTAAAATCTTGTCTGTCTGTCTGTCTGTCTATCTGTCTGTTTGTTCCGGGTAATCTCCGAAACAGCTAGACTGATTCTGACGGGACGTTCACTGGCAGATAACTGATGTAAGAAGGAGTTTAACTTATCTTTACTTAGCTTTAATTTAGGTTACTTTTATTTTAGAAAAATAATTAGGGTTCCGCGCAAGAAAATGAAAACGCATGATATCCAATCGTTATATCCCACGCGGGTGAAGTCGCGGGGAACAGCTAGTTGAGTTATAAGATAGATTGCTGCTGTCCATCTCCCGGTTCGTTTACCTTTGTCGTCTCTTACGACACCCACGGGACGATGTAGAGTAGCCGATTCTCTGAGTCCACTACTTCACGGAGATTTTTATCTACTACTTATAAATAAGAGAGTTTATTATGACGTATTATAAATATAGAATTGGTAGCTCAGGGGTCAAGCGCTCGCAGTAAAATACACAGTATGCGATTACCCCGCGTTCGATCCCCATCGGCAACAATCAAATTGTTAATTTCAACTTTAAATGCTGATTTAGCACGTGTTCAGTGGCGAAGGAGGAAAACTGCATGTTTAGGGATAAAATATATCAAAGATATTTTCATAAAAAAGTATTTAATAAAAATGAATTATTTAGTTCAGCGATGAACTCTTACGCGATGTCGAAGATGACCGATAGACTAGTTTCATCCGATATCTAAGGAAGAAAGACCAAAATCTTACCGGTTTCAAGGTCTTCAGCATTTTAATGCCATCTCTCCCTAGAGATCTATGGTATTCGCCAAATTTTGTGAAAGCTTCCGATGCCCTGGCTTGGGGTTCCCTCACTCCGATGGCTGCGAAAACGTCGCCTAAAGATTTGTAAGTTTGGAGAAGGTCGAAGTAAGACTTTAACATTCTGAAAAAAAAAAGAGTTTAAGGCTTAAAAGGGCGTGGGTAAGTTTTGGTCTATTATCGCTATTTATTTTTCATTTGGTTGTTCACTTAGTGTATATTAGCTGTTCCCGGCGATTTAACCCGTGTGGATTTTTTTGCGCGGAACCCTAAATTAAAAGTAACGAGTTGAATGTAAATTCAAGAAAAACAACTTCCTTCTGCGTGAATCCCATATCTCTGGTGCCCTTTGACCTACAGGACCCAAATTCAAACTCGACCGAGCTACTACCTCAAGGTATCCACATACCAAATTTAAAGTCAATCGGTCCAGTGGAACGGAAGTTATCGTGTCGGCATACAGACTAACAGACTGCCAGCTAAAACCAATTAACTTCCTTTCAATGCTACGCAGAAGGAAGTTAATAAGTGACTCCTTATAACATCAGCTATCTGTCAGTGAAAGTACGATCCAAATTGGTTCACAGGTTTTTGCGTGATGCATGTTTAGACAGGCGTCGTATTATGAACCGGGAGAAGACAAAATTACTACTTTATGCTATTATAAACCTGAGAAAATTAAGTTTTTTAATTAAAAACTTAGACTGATTTAGTTTTATGATAAAATCAATGTCGGTTGCTATTTCTCTAAATAAATAAAACAATTAAGTAGATAACCTAACCTAAGCTTAAATGTTATCATAAATCTAAACAAGTTGAAGTGTTTGATAAAAAACCAAGATTTTTACAGGTTAATGATAAGATTAATACGCATGTCTTCTTACTGTTTTTGATCAAAAGCCAAGGTTTTTGATCATAAACCTGATTTTACCTTAATTTTGTGACATATATAAGCTATGTTATATATAAGCATATATATAAGCATAAGCTATGGTTATGTATATAGTAAGGTTTCTCATTATAAGTTGCTTCCAACCACCTTAAAAAGGAAGTTCCCAATTTGTATTTATTTGTATGTGTATTACGCGACGTTTTCGTCAATTGTAAACCGAATTTAATTAACAAAATCAGAACCGTAATGATCCAAGTGCACTTTTGTCGCTTAGATCAGTATAGCAAGATAGGATTTTTCAAATTCCAATAATTCAAAAGTAAAAGATTTAAATTTTTCAAGGAAATTAATACAACAATGCCCTTGGATCAGTGTGGCAGGGAAGAATTATTTGATCTTCGTAGCTACATACCAAAATCACTATTTTGAGAAAATGACACTCGGATCACTATGGTTCTACCATCGTCAATTTTTCTATATTAATTTATTAAATAAAAAATGCGTGAGTGTCTTGGAACACTCGTTTAGAACGAAGTTCCTTGAGTAGTATATTATTATTGATAAACGTAGGTATTATAATATTATTGATTAACAAATACAAATAAATGAATTACTAGCTTCTATTAAAGTGCAGCGTCGAATAAAATAATATTTCCTTCATGGCAAGATAAAAAAACGTGCGAGGGAGATGGATATTATTCCATCTCACTTCCTTATTTCGCCGCCAAGGCCGTACTACTATGACGCAAGGGGTAGTGACAAAGAAATCTTACACTTTTTGTCGCCTAGCTCCCATCCGCCAAACCCGTACCGTCCGATAAAAAATTTCGTTCCCAAAGACGTTTCCAATAATAAGTAATCTACCATGACTGCTGATGTTTGTCACGTGGGTGTCGTGAGAGGCGACAGAGGGAAACAAATCATTAGAAGGCGAAGACTTCCCAACAACGACTAGGGGATATTTTCCATAGTTTATTGTTGTTTTACGTATATTGGCAGGTACGTTACATACTAACCGTAGTTTTTGATTATTTTGATTAGTTCAACGCCAAATTCTCTTTTAAACTTTATTATTAAAATATTGAATATTTGTACAAGGAGGGAAATCCAAGACTTTTTCCGCCACCAGGGCAGTAAAGATGAGACGTATTTGCGCTACCAGGTTTTAAAACCAGGTATTCACTTCAAAGTACGGCGCCCTGGTACGAGCAAAAAATACTTGCAAGTATGAAAATACTTGCATAGGAAAATTATCCATATCTCAATAGTAGTAAGGAACTCAATCGTATTTGTGAACGAAAAATACTTAGAACTTCAAAGTATTTTTTTTATGTATACGACTTTGCTCCTTATTCATAGTAGGATAACATGGAATACGGGTGAAATTCCTATGCAAGTATTTTCAAATTTTGACACCACGGCTGGACACGTCCCTCGCGTCGCAAAGAGACGTATTTACGCTACCAGGTTTTAACTTTAAAGTACGGCGCCCTTTTACGACCAAAAAATACTTGCAAGTATGAGAATACTTGCATAGGAAAATGATCCATATCTAAATACTAATAAGAAACTCAATCGTATTTGTGAATGAAAAATACTTTGAACTTCAAAGTATTTTTTTATTTATACGACTTTGCTCCTTAGTCATAATAGCCTAACATGGAAAGCGGGTCGAATTCCTATGCAAGTATTCTTCCTTATATATTACTATACTCTTTGCAAGTATTTTCAAACTGACACCGCGGCTGGACACGTCGCGTAAGTACCTAGTAAGTAATAAGAATTATGTTTATATTCGAGAAAGTAAAAGTTTTGTTTCGATTTCTTGTAAATTCAATTGTTATTGTGAACTAATTACGTAACCTACTGACCGTAACCTCATTTTAAATAGTTATTGCGCGTGTATATTGAACATAGAGACAGTTTTAAAACTTTTATTTATTAAGAGTCCTAAGCCGAAAAGTAGGAAGGAAAGATTTCATTTATTTACCAAAAAAAAATTAAAAAAAGTTCAGTATAAATTTTTGCCCGAATCAAATTAGGCATTCATATATATATATATATATATATATATTGCCATTAACAAATACTTTCAAGTATTTTTAAAACCTGGTTTTCGACCCTTGTATTTTTCCATACTCGTACTTAGAAGCCCTGGTATTAAATTTTACAAGTATGTCTCATCTCTACAGGGCAGCGCCACTTAAAAGTTAGGTATAATATTTGACAGATTTCATAGCGGGAAAGTTAATTTGTTCGGAAAATGTAAAGTTTAATATTCATTTTTGTACTATTAGTTATATTTTGTATTAGTAAGAATAAAAATAAATAAACTAAATCACAGATATTCATAAAAGTTTTTTTCAAAAATGTTAAAAATTAAAGAGCAAGCCACTGAGACATTGTTTTGTGTATTAATATAAGACTCTAGAAACTGATAAACTTTTATTAAAAACTAACTTCTCAATTAAATGACATTGTGTAACAAAAATTACCTCAGTGTCAACTAGCGACATCTGGTGAGCAGAAAATTATTAGTCCTCATTGTCATCATAATTAGAGACCCTTACAAATTCACTGCTGAAAAATTTCAGGCTGTTACCTTTTAGAATTCTCCACCAATCTCTTATATGTGTTTTCTGTTTCCCTCATCTCGTTCAGCTTGGCGACTAGAGTGTCGTTGCAAAGTATAGCTCTTGACAACCCGAGAGCGTCGGCCGTCCCAGACGACATGTTCTCAACGAGTCTATGTTTCATTTTCTTCATAATTATATCTAAAGATTTCCCCTGCTTTGGATCCGCGTGAAGTTTGTTATAGTTGATGGTGACATCGTTCTGTAATGTGATATTTAAATCCACTGATAAAACTGGAAAAGAGGAATTCCATCTTAGTCCTCACGGGTGACAACGCATCTGCATTTTGATTCTATATTGGGGATAGATGTGAATGTCTATGGGTCACAGCAACCACTTACCATCAGGTGGACTGTGTGCTCGTTTGTCACATTATGCTATAAAAAAGGGCAAGTGTCCGTTGAGCCTGGCCGCTGCGCCGTGAGTAATATTTAGTCTGAAGGGCATTATATGTACACATATTGTAATATACTTTTATTAAGGTGTTCCAAATCAATATATATATATATTTAATCAGAATCATCAAAATCATGCTAGACAGTTGGTTCATTTTATACTTAGTAGTCCGTCTGGGACGTTAGTAGAGAGTACAAATGTTGTGATATAGACTGTATATTAACAGGCTGCGAGGCATTCTATCTTGATATCATTAGAGGTGACGACGCCTCTCTAGCCTTATTTGCCTGAAGTTGGCTGCAGGTATTCATGTACTTATAGTAGCCACTACCTAGCCTAATTAACACCAGGTAGACTGTAAGTTCGTTTGTCATTTTAGTTTTATAAAAAAACTAGCGATCCACCCCAGCTTTGCACGGATGATTTCTGAATATAAACAACAAAGCCACCTATCGTAACTACTTACGAATTTAAAACATTCTCTAATCAACTTAATCACACACACAAAATTTCATAAAAATCGGTCCATCCGTTTAGGAGGAGTTCAGTCACATACACACGGACAGAAGAATTATACAATATGTAACAAAAACCCTGTGGTTCCCGTTAAGTACGTTATCAGGATCATTATTCAAACCTATAGAAATACTTTTTTTTAAAAACTCGAACAATATATTTTTTTATTTTATTTAAAAAAAATTGTATGCAAATTGTATGTGGTTTTATTACCTCTGCATTATCTGGGGAGTAAGAGGATTGTCAAAGACCCCGCTTTAGTTAGCTTTAGCATCGGCTAGTGTCACTAAGAGGTAATAAAACCACATAAAATTAAAAAATACTCTTTTTTATAAAATAAAAAAAATATGGTCG
Organism: Parnassius mnemosyne; assembly: GCA_963668995.1. Taxonomy (NCBI): domain Eukaryota; kingdom Metazoa; phylum Arthropoda; class Insecta; order Lepidoptera; family Papilionidae; genus Parnassius; species Parnassius mnemosyne. The sequence continues at coordinate 7,694,944 of CAVLGL010000084.1, read as the reverse complement.
AGTTTTTAAAAAAAATATTTCAATAGGTTTGAATACTGATTCTGATAACGTACTTAACGGGAACCACAGGGTTTTTGTTACATGTTGTATAATAAGTACACCTCTATATATATATATATATATATATATATATATATATATATATATATATATATATATATATATATACAAACCTTTTTCTTGAATCATTTAGTCTAATGATGAAAACCGCATCAAAATCCGTTGCGTAGTTTAAACGATCTAAGCGTACAGACGAGAAGCGACTTTGTTTATACTATGTAGAGACAATCAACAAAAGAACTAAAGCTCGAGTTATTCGTGGAAAATAATTAAACAAAATCAACCTTAAAGATTTTAAAAATTATTTAGCTATGATTTGCGTTATACAATAAAATGATGTGTCTTACCTAGTTTGAAGAGCACCTCCCGCCGTATCTCAATTGCGTGTATTATCCCCGTTACCACGAATCCCAGCACCCCTAAACCCCTAACTAACATCACTACACTAGAAAAGACAAACCACCGTCGATAATACGACACGTGTTTCGCCTCTATATGAGACATCCTCAGGTGAAGTATTCTGTTCACTAAGATAGTGTGGGTACACCGGGAGTAGATCGTATTCCAAAAATAAAATAGAATACTATTTAATTCTTATAGTTATTGTAATGAAATACGAATATAAACGATAAATGCAAGTTAGGTAGCAAAGAGAACTTAAATGAAAAATATAAGTTGGTAGGTAAACGTATACGAAAGTAAAATAGACACTATTTTTCATCACTCGAAATGTCGGAGTCATTGCCACCTGTATTTATAATAAGGTACTCAACGTCATCACGTTTTGAATCCGTACTAAAATAGTATTTTTGTTATTGGTTCTCTCAATATTTCATCTTGAGGCACTTCACTGTCCTCCTAAGGATGAAAAAACATTTTCTGTATAGGTAGCAGAGTCAACAAAACCAACCTTTCACTATGGCGTTTCGTTTTAAAGTGCCAAATTTTACTGCGGGTGTACGCCGCACGCGTAGACCCTTGATGTCGCGGCGGCGCCTTTGACAAGATGCGGTACGTGTTAAGGCAGCGCGACACAAAGGCGACCGTACGAGTATATCTAAGCGAACAGACTATAGACTCTGCGGTGGCTGACCGCTAAGATATATCTTCAAACTAGATAAGACACATCATTTTATTTTTTTTATTAAGCAGATATTAGCTAATAAATTTTTAACATCTTTACTATAATGGAATTGCACAACGTAACGTCTAATTCTATTTAAAATCAAGCTTTACAAAAGTTATGCTCCCTGTTAATATTGTCGTAGTCGCACTGCCACAGCAACGGTTCTGCACTGGAAGGTAACTAACGTATATAAGCTAAATTTTACGGGGCTGCAGTAAGGGCGTGATGCGGGTACAGCAACATTCACAAGAAGCTTCGGGCACCAACATACCGTGGCGGCTTGAATCATTTTGGCTACTTCAGCTTTCGTTTTCCCTTTAACGCTCTGTCCATTTACTCCGACCACTTCATCACCGCATTGTAATGTGCCTTCCTGGGCAGCTGGTGTGTTATCGAAAATCTGTAATAACAAAAACGTGGATCTGAAATGAGGTGGCAGTGTAAGAGAGTCCATCACCTTTTTCTATTCCAACGATTATGGGAAATATCAGAATGATCCCATGAACTCCATGACTTTTAACACATGTTGATGTAACTATCTTCTATATACTAGAAGTAAACATAAATTAGTTATCTTTGAAGTAAAAGTGGCAAACGGACACACAATCCACCTGATGGTAAGTGGATGCTATCCGCCCCGAACGGGTTCCCGTCTTGTCATGGCGGGGGACTTAGTAGCCGTGGCTTGGTCAACCATCGTGAACTAAGTAGAACCCACATGACTGCTCTGAGGAGAACGGACGGGCCGAAATGGGCCCTTTCCTAGTGGGCTTGGCGAGACCACTTCGGATGGGTATTGGTAGGCTACGGCGAGAAGAGTGTCCTCTTCCCCTAGCATTGGAGCCGAGATGCAGTCGCGAGGGAAAAGGAGTGTTGGTATTGCGAGGCGCTCTTCGTTGACGGCGGAGCCACAGACCAGATCCACCGCTAGGGTCAGGAAGTCTGGTGCTTCCTTCATTCCTCACACCTTGTGTTCTGGCGAGCCTTACTTGAGAAGGAGAAGGAAAGAAGTTGTTCTCTTCAGAGAAGACGCTGCTATGGAGTGACTGGCACTGGTAGAGCCACTGATGAGTTTGAGAGAATTCCCGTGGCCCTGCCACCATACAGTGAAACTGAAACATCATGGGGTTGTAGTCGATATGAATTCGACATAACATATTCTTGCTCCTGCGGGGCGGGCATGCGTAGGTATTTTCCCATACAAAAAAGTGAATGCTACGGCCCAAAGACATCTACATCTATCATTGTCTAAAAATCAAAATGTTTCTGCTGCTCTTTTCAGGTTCTCATCACTAACAAACTTACCATACAAAACACAGTAACGTTATGCTGCCATGTAACGCTGGTATTTATTTGCAAGGTCCTTCCCGGTCGATCTGAGCCCCATGTAGAAAAATTAAGGTTATCTGGTTCTGCAGTTGCTAATCCATCAGCAAGAAATAGTGGAAGAGGTTCGTAATCAGAAACAGCAACAGCAAACATTTGATGGCTGATAAATAAATAAGAGCAAGTCTTTAAGTCAGGGATTATACCATGCAATATATCCACTTCCCTGTATCATCCAGCAGTGGGAGGGGGGGGGGGGGCGTAAGCGGTGATAGAGGGATTCGATCCATCCATACCATCTGGACGATTGGCGGCTCATTACTGTGCGATTTACAAAAAGTTTTCTGTCTCACACAACTTATGCAATCGACCACCACCAATACCACCACCGATTTTTCCGGACCGATACGACTTAGGGACCTTAAAGAAAAGTGCTCTCTCTTTTTTAAAATGCCGTCAACGTATCTGCAATTCCCCTGGTGTTGCAGTTGTTAATGGGCGGCCGTAGACATTTACTAAAAAAAAAACCCAGGAGATGGGCAGCAGCGCCTTTCTAATAACCAATAAAAAAACTGGTGTTGCCAACCGGCCTGCCATGCGTAGCTACTATAGCAAATATCCTGCCTATGGGGCAATCTATGGGAGGTCTATGTTCAGCAGTGGACCTTAATTAGGCTATAACTGTAACGGTAAGTCTATTACTTTCATCTTACAATTTGTTTGCCTCGTGTTCATACTATAAACTAGCAGTTCACCGCGACTTCGCCCGCATGTAATTTAGGGTTTTAATTATGTTGCGCGGAACCCTAATTCTTTTCCTAAAACATAAGTGGCCTAAGTTACTCCTTATAACATCAGCTATCTGCCAGTGAAAGTCCCGTCGAAATCGGTCTAGCCGCTTCGGAGATTACCCGGAACAAACAGACAGACAGACCGACAGACAGACAGACAAAAATTTTAAAAATTGTGTTTTTGTTATAAGTAGTATATACTTTCATATGCATTTAGTAATAAAAACTGTTATTTTAATATTAAAAACGGACACTTCAATTTTATTTATTTGTATAGATGTGGGAAGTATGACAGGAGCCTCGTCGAACGACGTACTATATACGACTGACGCACTCTGAGCAATATGCAAGTTTCTATATATCATTGGCTAACCATTCCATTATATCCTGATCAGAATTGATAATGTTTATCAATATCTATTGTGTTAGGAGTGAGGGAATAGAGAGTGCACCTGTGCTTGCGCATACACTTAGACACTATAATCCTGTCCTGCGCCGATGGCTAGTCTCCGTTGAGGCTGGCCGCCGTGACTGAATTTCGGTCTGGAGGATATTATAAAATCTATTGTATATTTAATTATAGTGATTAGACTTTGGCTCGTTGATCTAGTGACCGTAAGCACGACATTAGGTCCCAGGTTCGACAGATAGGGAGTCGGGCAAGATATTTGGATTTTCCATTAAGACATTTTCAGTAGCAGCCTGGAGTCAGGAAGTTGGTGCTATTGCAACCACGAGCCTCGGAAACTGCGCTTGATCTCTCTAGTCGTGTCATATTGTCGTCCTATTGAACTATGAGATCGAGGGAATAGAGACTGCAACTGTGCTTGCGCATACTCTCGAGCATTATAATCCTATCTTGCGCAGTTGGCTGGTCTCAATTGAGACTGGCTGCCGTGATCAAATTTGGTCTGGAGAACGTTATTGTAGTAATAATAATAATGTATGTTTTCATACGTGGTAGAGCCAAGCTGCAGCTATATTCATAGTATAGCTGTAGCATGAATGAGTCGGCTCGACCGGGGAAGGACCACGCTCTCACAGAAAACCAGCGTAAAATAGCAGCTTAACACTGCTGTGTTTCGTATGGTGAGTGTAGAGAACCGGAGACCCTTTTTACTGGTAAAGAGGCATTCTTTCTTAGTCCTCAAGGCTGACAAAACATTTGCATTTTGATTCGCAAACCAGGATAGATGTAGATGTCAGTAGCCACTTCCCATCAGGTGGACTTTGTGCTCGTTGTGTTCGTGTGCCTATTTCTATAAAAAAAATGTGTGTTCACTACCTGTACAATGTACAGACATGGGCATAGCGGAGCGCCTCCACCTATACTGATGCCTACTAAATTCTTCTCATCCTTGCTGAGCACTACGCTTCCTGACGTCACCGTCATTCCCCTGAAAGTTTTGTGTAAAAACATTACTTAATGATTTCTTATGTTCAAGCGAAAAAAAAAATATACTTCGAAGGAATATTGAGTCTTCCAACACATATTGGGGCAGCGCGGTGTACACTTCCTTGGCCTAAAACCCCTCAGAACTGAGGAGAGGCCTGTTCCCATGAGTAGGACTTATATAGGCTGTAACTTTACTAATCGAATACTACATATTCTTTTTCTTTATGAGCCTGTAAACGTGCGCTGGCCGACATGGACCTCTCCAGTGTACGAGGAGCTTGTAATCGTCACGCTTGGCGTATTTACGATCGTTGTAATAGACTTCTTGCAACTTTAACGACTACACTATGGCTGCACATTGAATAAAACTATTTTCATGCATTTGCAAGCGTTTAAGCGTTTTCTTTTTAATGACTAAAGTAAAAGTTATAAAATAAAAATTTATTAACTGTGCAAAATTGAACTAAATAAATCCTGGTGTTAGTTTATAGTCGAAAAAAAAACTCTTCTTATTTGAATTTAAATTTGACATTTTCCACATGAATTATAACTTATTATTCTATAATAATTTATTATTGTTAATGAGGACAAAATAACAGGAAAAATAAGTCACCATGTTCATCAGTAACGTAGTTTCAGTAATAATACTGACAGGGTGTTGCTTGGAAAGTTCCACCGGCCTAGTCCAATGTGTTGGGATCGTAGACTTCATATACCTTCGAAATATAGCACACTTCGGTTTTCTCAACATTACATATAAACATACAAGATCAATGTATATATATATCTTTATATATATACATTGATATATATATATATATATATATATATATATATATATATATAATAGTTATATATATATCTTTATATATAAAAACTAGACGTGCCCCGCGACTTCGCCCGTGTGGAATTTACTACGATTTCATGGATATCAATTTTTTTTGCGCAGAACCCTAATTTTGTTTTTGAGTAATGTTACCATCTTTTTTTAAATAAAACTAACTTTTTAAAAAACTAACTCTTTTTTTTAAATAAACTAACCAGCACCCGTGGTTACGGGGATCCCCCGTGACCACGGGTGCTGGAAAGCACCCGAAACGTCGGGAATATAAAAATAAGTTAAAAATAAGTTAATATACGCGATAAAATCCGTAAAATTAGTTTTATTTAAAAATGTGTAGTGTTCGCGTAAATATAAGAAATGTTACCATCTTATAAATATTGACATTAATATTTATACGATACTAACGTTATTTATTATTTTTACCTTCCCGGAACCCCTCCACTAACACATTTTATGGTATGGTATTAAAGTTCAAATTGACTTTTAAGTATTCTTACGAATCTTTTGAATATTGAAAAGTGTTGTTTTTAGACTTTTTCAGGCAATTTTTTTAAATTTTTCTCTCCATATGAACCATCTTCGTACTTCAATGAATATTATAAAAAACGAATTAGCGAAATCGGTTCAGCTGCTTTCGAGATTTGCGCCTAGCAACACATTCAGCGATTCATTTTTATATTATAGATTACGTGTCACATTGTTTGTCCGCGATGAACTCTTAAACTACTGATTTCAATGAAATGTTTCACAATGTAGGCAGTTTGGTCAACTTGAGAGATAGGACAAGTTTTATCCCGATAAGTGACCCTCAATTTTTTTATTCGGAATTTAATGATTTTTTTAGGACACATGGTTGTCGGAAAGGGCAGAACAACAACAACAACAAGTCTGCCTGGCTATATATATATATTGATCTTGTATGTTTATATGTAATATTTATAATCATGTGTTTGACATATCGCTATGTAATTTTTTTTATAAAATTTACGAGCATTATTTATCAATAAAACAGTACTGTAAATTAAATTCTACATGTTTAGCTTAAGACACAATTACCTAATACCTTTTTCGTATTTAAACATCTTCAATATCGTATTTGAAAGGTAAAAAAAAGATATTCTTGATGGTGTAATGTTTTTATTTATGTTTTTTTAGCTCTACTCAACACTACAAATACACAAAAATGAAGCTGAAAAGAGTGTAAACTGGATTTTAAAACAACAACACATTTTAACTCTAACATTAATCGACTCCATAAATATATTTTTTTTATTTACATTGTGTCACTTAAGAACAATAAAACAACAAATAAATATAGACGGAACGCTGCTTATATTTCAAGATACGCCGAAACGAAACTTCATGACACGTACTCACCACTCACAGACAAAACTTTCTTCTTTCTTTCTTTAACAGCCCTTGAAACACACATCGCATATGTTGTGCGCGTCCAGCATTGTACTAAACCATATAATTCGTTGCAAATAAGTTTAGATACATACTGTTATATAAGGGTAACAAACAAGCACACAGTCCACCTGACGGTAAGTGGATCCTGTGGCCCATAAACTGAGACATTTATTATTAAAAATATTAATAATATACTAATGTAAATAATATACGCATTCGAAACAAACTGTTTGCTTCTTCTTTAGTAATGCGTACGGCAAAGGAGTGGAATGTCTGGCGGCGTCTGTCGTTCCGTCCAATTACAAGTGCCTTCAAGGCAAGAGTTTATAGGCTTTTTCGACCGTCTTCAAAAAAAAAATATAGTCTATATATAGTTTTTGAGTTATTCTTATTAATTTATACTTGTTTTTATTAAATTAAATTTTTATTATTATATACAATATTAAAAAACTATAATAATAATAATAATAAAGAAACTAAAAATAACTTAATCATCATACAGTCTTACTCCCCGTGGTATCGTGGTAACGCCGGCTGCGTTTCCTCGCTGAATGGCTATACTTAGCCTTTGTGCAAGAAAAGAACCAGTCCTCTAATTATACTCGTATATAATTTATATCGAAGTCGTTTGTAGAAAATGTTTAATTTTATTTATTTATGCTAAGACAGTGCGATTTATTATGTAGGACTTCATCACCACCATAGAAAATTCTATGATCACCACTCACCACCAGTCGAGATAGCAGTCAAGTGCTAGCTTATAATAAGTTAAAAAAAACTATGAAATGTATGTATGTAGCCTACATTATAGCAATATACAGTTACACAGCTATAGCTAAAAGGAAAGTGCCTTGAGAAATTTGTGAAATTCGATATCTAGCAGATTCGTAGATATTGGCTTCTAAATGTTTACAAATATTATTTCAAAACTTGCATCAGCTCCTGATATTGGATTAAGTATCTCTCTTTTCTCAAATCGTTGAAGATGCAGTCTGCAGAATCTTGATCTTCCTTTGTCGATCTGAAAGTTTATTTATAATAGTTGTTTTTTAAAGCTAATAAACTGTTGTTAGTAATTTAAACTAATATGTTTTTATATAATTATATATACAAATGAATAAACAAAACTTATGATTTTCTGGCCGATTTTCGATCAAGGTCCAAATAATCTGAAGCTAATGAATTGGTTTTTAAACATATATTTAATCTACCTGTGGTCTAGGTAACGCATAAGATAACCCATATGATATATATGGCATCGACTGTCCTCAATTACTGGAAATGGTTAACATTAATGCTGTTGAGGACTAACCTCGGTCTTAATTCAGCATTATGCAGAATGTTTAGATTGTATAATGATATATCTAGGCTCAATGATTTGGATATTTTTCAATGACAATTTAAATAATTTCAGAAGAAAAATGTTACTTTATTTAGAATCTAAATTTTAGATTCTAAATGATAGGTTTACATTTATTATTTAGATTCTAAATGATAAATGTAAACCTTTTTAATTTCTCATAAATACGCAATTTTGCTACTGTACTATAAAATTTTACGTTATTTAACTTTTCGCAACATTACTCTGTATTAGCTGTGGTTACCTATAACTGGGTGAGCACATATTATGTTTCTCGCAACGCTTGATCTTATTTTTACAAGATTTTATTTTTTTAACTTGCAATGCAACTGTTTGTTCAGGTGGAATCTTGCAACTCAATTTTGAAGCAGATATCTTCAATCGATTGAGCTGAAATTTTGTATGCACGATAAATTTGGATGACAATGCATGGTTAGCTGTGTGACGTCATTCTAAATCCAACATGGCGGAACACCCAAGATGGGGGACTAGTTATTTTTAATGCACTCCTACAATATGGGTATCAAATGAAAGGGCTTGCTTAGTGTAACTCGAAAAATAAAGTGACGTCACTCTAAATCCAATTTGGCGGACTTCTAAAGATGGCGGACTAAGTTTTTTTTGCTTTCCTACAATATAGGTATCAAATGAAAGGACTTGCAGAGAATACGAATGCGAGTTAACCAAAAATAAGATGATGATCATAAACTCGGTTGCTCCAATCCGTCTCAAAATTTTGGTGTACTGGGGTTTTTGCAGTCCTCGATAATGATATTGAGATCGAATTGTTCGAGTCTGTAGCATCGGTCGGTTAAATTTGACTTAGGATTCAACAGCATTGGTTTGCAATCTATCTAGGAGAAGGGTAACTCCAAAATCAAACCTGGAACTGTGTTTCGTAAGGTACAAGGAAGCTTCAAGCTGAAATAAGTAGTGCATTCCTCCAAACATCCGAGGCCAAGGTGAGGCCGTGCCGAGGGCTGAGTGGCATCAGGGTGTAACATGACGTCAATCCGTCTGAAATGTTGGTGTACTGGGGTTTTAGAGTACTCGAATATGATATTGAGGTCGAATTGCTCGAGTCTGTAGCATTGGTTGGTAAACTTTGACTGTCCAAAGGTCTGATGAATGGTGCCATTGCACATATTACAGAAATCATATGGTCCTGCTTCCAGAGAGCACAAATGTATGAAACTGACATACCATCCGTCCGTACAAACTTCGGTAAAGACGTCGTTCATCTCATTAAACCCAAGAATGTACAATTTCCAGCAAAATATAGTCACGGCACTGCAGAACGAAGAATGCTGCCAATTATATTATGTTGGGCTTGCACAGTACACAAAATGCAGGGTAGTACTGTCAACCATGCCGTTGTATACTTAGGGTCGAAGCTCTTCGCTGCTGGTCAAGCATACGTGGCCTTAAGTAGGGTAAAATCAAAGATGTTTTATAGGCTCAGATACCGTGTACGCGCGCCTAAAACGATTCAATTTCAAAGGCGCCAATATTGGTGTATTCGTTCGATCGTACCAGCATTACGCCAGCGACGTTCACTGCGAACATATTTCACGCACCGGTGTTTTTAATTTCGCAAAATGACTGTTTGTGCTGTGAAATCATGTAAAAATTACTCTTGGAAAAAATATAAGGATAAGAACATCACTTTTCATAAGTAACTATACAATTTTATGGTGTATTTCTTAGTAAAAGAATACGAAAGCTAAACGTCAATATTAAGTAATAATACTGCGCAATAATATTCGAGTGTTGCCTAGTCTATGAAATGTTTTTACCATTTTTTAATGTCATGATCAATCGCAAAGGTTATCTGTATAGGGGTTTTAAACGGTCTAATTTTACAAATTTTACCCAACCTATAGAATTAAACCGTTTTAAGGCTTAGGGTTGAACTACATCTGGCAGCATGGAATCGCACTTTATTGAGCTTCTTTCCTTTTTGGTCACTGAGAACCGTTATTTACTAGAGCGAGAAAATGAGCGCGAGTGTATAGTTCCACCGTCAAAAAGCAGATTTTAAACCGGTTTCAAAGGTTTATCTACCATTCTTGACAATCCATACTAATATAATAATATAAATGTGAAAGTGTGATTTTTTGCTTATTTGTTTTTGTCCTTCCTTGACTCAGCAACGGCACGGAGCAATTTAAAAAAATTAAACATTTGCTATCTCTTGGCCGAAGTTTACGCTTAACCAAACTTACTTTTTTCGTCATTTTACTTAGGATTGAAAAATAATTAGTCATTCATTATTTTTTGCTTTAAAAAGCGGCAATATTTTGTGTTCTACAGTACAAAAGTGTAGTACTCTGTATATATTTAAATAGATTATAAATATATGTTACGTACATAAATATCTACTGTGCTTTTTTATTTATTTTTAACTGTTACATTAATTATAGGTTTTATTACATATCTTCAATATTTTAGTGCGATGTTCGTACCTACATAAAACACACATAACCAACCATATCCCCATACACACACGCACACAAATGCACACGCCTCGCACACACATTTTATACTCGTAGAATCAATAGGTACGTCAATATGAATGAAATATAAAATCTCCCACATTTTTTGGGTAATCGATTCGTACTGTTATTACCGAAGTCATGCACATTAACGCAGCCATGGTACGTAAGATTTGCGCGTCACTTGGTACTCACGCACACATGAATCATAGACTGGCGTCACTATGAACGGTGTGGTTTGTTAGCAACACGGTATCAGGACCTATAAAATGTCTTTGGGTAAAATCATTAGAAGGTCTCCTTATTGAAGAGCTAGACTGTTCGAAATTAACCGACAAACGACCTTGCAACAATAATGCGTTGAATGAGACGATCAGACTGAGAAACCTGTCCAGTGATAACTAAACAGTAAAAAATAAATTAAAAGTAAAAAAAACTTTTTTAAATGAAGCTTTTATTTAAATGCGCTAAAAATAATAAAGTAAACTTTTCCTTTAAAACTTTTACTATCTTTTACTATACTTTTATATCATATAAATTGTGTAATGACGTTATAAGTTGATAGTAAAAGTTTTAAAGAAAAAGTGTATTTTATTCCTTTTAGCGCATTTAAATAAAAGCTTGTTTTAAAAAAAAGTTTTTTTTTTTACATTTAATTTATTAGTTTTTGTGTACCATCTGTCGGTGACTCTTATAAATAAAAAAGAAATGATATGTGATTTTGACTGCAACTAGGTTTAGTGGTTGTTAACATGACTGTTGATCATGTCTTAGGTTCGAATCTCAATTCGGGTCGAAAATCAGTTATGGGGGTTTTTATGTCAAGAAACATTTTCAGTAGCAGCCCAAAGTTAGGAAGTTGGCTGTGTTTCAATCCCGTGCCTTGAAAAGCACGTAAAGCCGTTGGTCCTGCGTCGGATCTCTCCGGTCGAGAAAAATTACCGTCCCATTTGACTATGAGAGTGAGGGAACAAGGTGTATCTGTGCTTGACCTTGGACTTGAAACCAATAATTTATATCTTATCCGAAATTCCTGCTTAGTTTTGATAGGTACTCAAATTGGCCACGTGGTCTTCAATCATGGTGAAATTATACGTGAAAATAGAATTCGTACCTTTTCTTAGAAATTATTATTAAAGGAGGACTATAAAACTTATATAGTTCGAAAGGTACTGTGTTATTGATATGCAGAATAAATATTACGTAAGTATATTGCCGTAAAGGCAGGTAAAATAAAGTGAACATACATACGCATAATTTTTTCGTACAAGACGCTTTCACCAATTAAGTGGTCGGATCGAATTTCGAGCATACGCGATACTTTTAAAAATAAATAAGCAAAGGTGTTAATATCATAAAGCCTTATTAAGTGATATTTATGTTACAAAAAATATTTATAAATATTATAGTATACTTACTCTTCAATTATGTTGAGGTTCTCAGAGGTTGGAGCATCCAGAACTTCGACTGAAGCACTAATCAAATTTTGTTTTTAAACATTTAACAAAGAAAAATCTAACCAAAATTCTTTCATATAAAGTAAACAGAAATTTTTAAACTCACCTCTCATCCAAAGAAAGTAATAGTTTATTTTTATCTTTTCTGGTGGCTCGGCTAAATAAAATAAAAAATAAATTAAAATATAAAAAATAAATTGGGATATTTTCTGCACGTTGTACTTCACACAACACAATAATTTGTGCCTATTGCTATATGTAACTAAGATATACAATAAATTCCAAATAACATGTCATGGTATTTAATAATACACGAATATTATATTTTTAAAACTAAAAATTAAAGACTCCTCTTCTCTATGAAATAGGAGAGCGAGTATGCAGGAGACTTATACGTGGTAGAGTCACGGTTCGGCATGTACTCTGTTTCCTCAGTCATGCCTCAGCACTAACGCCACGCTCACATGGAATCCTAGCATGAAATAGCAGCATAAAGTTGCTGCGGCATTTCCTATGCGAATGTCTAGAACTGGAGAGCCATTTTAATGCTAGTGAGGCATTCCTTCTTAGCCCTCGGGGATAAAATCTCGTCTGCATTTTGATTCTAATTTAAGTTAGATGTTCGTTTCTATGAGTCATAGCATTCACAGGTTATCAGGTGGAATGTATGATTGTATGTCGATCTTTACTTTTTTTATAGGATAAGGTGACAAACGAGCATACAGTCTACCTGATGGTAAGTGCTTGCTGTGACCCATAGATATCTACATCTATCCTCAATAAAGAATCAAAATGCAGACGCATTGTCACCCGTGAGGACTAAGATGGAATGCCTCTTTTCTAGTAAAAAGGGTCGCCGGTTCTCACCATACGAAACACAGCAGTGTTAAGCTGCTATTTTACGCTGGTATTCTGTGAGAGCGTGGTCCTTCCTCGGTCGAGCCGACCCATTTGTGCTACAACTATACTACTAATATAGCTGCAGCATGGTTCTACCACGTATAAAAACTTCACTACCACTTCTACATAAAACATTTATTACAAGCTATCTACTGTTTATTAATTACTTTTAAAGAATATTAATGTTCGTTACCGGTTTTCTGCCGACTTTAAAAAGGGGACGGTACTCAATTCGACTGTATGTTTTTTACTGGGTGAATCGATTTCGATGATTCTTTTTTTATTTGCAAGCTGGTGCTTCACTTGTGGTCCCATATAATTTGATTAAGATCTGACTAATAGTTTTTGAGTTTCTTAATATTTTATATTGAAGTCGGTTGTACAAAATTTTAAATTTTAAATTATTGTGTTTAATGGTCACTACTGCTAAGTATTTTTATAATTTATCTAAGAATCTAATAACATTACACTATAATCGTGGTTGACTATTACCAAATCATATTTTTAATTTTTTTTGATGAAAATATTACTTTATGTTATAGGTCCATGTGTTTAGTGGATACATGCGTGGAGATACTGTTTTAATATTTAACTAAGCTAATGATATTAACTATTAACTTCTGCTATAATTATTGATTAGTATTATGGAGTAACTACAGCCTATTTTTTTTTAATAATGTAATATTACTGTACAAAATAGGTCGTATTTACATTTTATCTTCGAACACGCTTTGCGTCAAAATACTGGATAGTTGCGGATACAGTCTTGGTTCAATGGAGTAAATATTATTATTCTGCCACATTTTTTTTTCACAAAAAAACCACAGTAACAGCACTAAATAAGTCTAAAACCTTTACTGTTTTGCACACAAACAATAGATAACTCTGCAACATGAAGGGAAGGATGTTACGTTGAAATTTGATAAGCAAAATAGTCGATAAGAAAACAGAATACAAAATGGTATAAATGACTAACTTACATTTTATCCTCCTCGAAAAAGAAGTCGTCATCGAATTCCTGCATCATTTTTAGTTATTTAGCTATAATAAACTTTATAAAATAAAACATTCAATGTGTCAACTTCCTTGAGATTATATTTGTCAAAAATATTGATTTTTCTTAATTTGTATTTAGGTGGGAGGTCACGTCGGTAAAGTAGCACGCATGCTCTATTGGCTCTTTCTAAAGCAACCAATAGGAATGAAGATACCTAGCTTAACAAGTGGTCGAGGCTTGAGGGTTGAATTTTCTGCAACAAAGCGGCCCGCAGCGTTCCGTTCCGTTCCGTTATAGTACCGGGTAATACGAGAGTTAGCAACGTTTTTGAGAGAGAATTTTTAGTATTGCTGGTAATTAGATAATATACACAGAACACTAAAAATGTTAACATTAATTTGCTAAGATCCGCGTAAAAAAATTATGTCTTACTTGGTTTGAAGAGCACCTCTCTCTCTCCCTCAAATGCGTGCACTATCACCATCACCACTAATCTCAACAAAACTAACCCCAACACCATTAACCTAGGAAAGACACCACCGTCGATAATACCATACGTGTTTCGTATCTAAAAGAGGTTTGGCTGAGGTAAGGGAAACTGAGATCTGCCGCCAGGCAAAGTGATCAACTTAAGGCGCAGGTTGAGCAAAATGTCGCGCTAGTCGTTATTTGGGCGGTTTTTAGAAGCTATCTACTTTTTATTTAAAAGATATATCAACAAATAAAAAACACATTATATTTCTACATAATCTTGATTCCATAAAAGCTATATCCAATTTTTTTTTAAAGGAATAAATATTAATATAATCTCCTTACAACGAAACCACATAAATGTGAAATTATTATTGATAACATGCATCTCCTCGTAAAGTAAGTATTATTTTATTTTGCGATTTACACCAATGGATAGGCAATTTATTAATGAACATTTCTATAGTAAATTTTTTTTCAAAAGACCAAAATTTGATTTTATTAAGAAATTATTTTAAAATCTGGGCATATTTACTGCTCACGGGCTTGCTGAAGTCAGTGAGCGCTGAGCTCTTCGACGTGAAGCCTGTGTTGTTAGAGCGTCGACCAACGCATACGCCACGTCATATGAGTCGATAATATTATTACTTATTAGGTTATTTATAGGTAGTATTATTTGTTTGTTTTGGGTATAATTTTTCGTATTAGTTATACATATATTTGTTGTGTTTTTTACTGCGCGATGAAGCTTTTTGCGTGTATTTTCTTTGAAGTAAATGCAAATAAAAAAATGAAGCACCATTAGCATGTAAGGTTCGAATCCATAATTAAAATTTCGACAAATATTATAATTTACACTATAAAAGGCTAATTCAATATTATCACCGAACCACAATATCTTATCAGGTATAGTACTGCTTCGTTGGTCTAGTGGTTGTAGTAGTGCGACATGAGGTCCCGGGTTCGAATCCTGGGTCGGGCCAAAAAGTCAGTTATGAGTTTTTCATTTATGTTCTAAGTTATAATTAGTATTACTAAGTTATAGTTTTTTGCTAAAATATAGTATATTATTTATTGCTTGTTTTTTCTTCTTTTTTAAAAAATAATTGAGCTATACTTATAATTCGGTAAAAAGTACTAATATACTTACTTTTTACTATAAACTAAAAAAATTTAAAACTAAATTTAACTAAAAAGACTAAACTGACCATTTATTTTTTAACTCATAACAGGACATGGGTTTATTTATACTCTAAAAACTATAACTTTATACAATAAGTGTTCACTATAAAATTATATTCGGTATAGACGGTAATTATTAAATGCAACATATTTTTTTAAATTATTAATTACATTTGTCAGTGGATTAAATTTGCTTTAATAAAGTTGGTGATGATTTTAAATAAGAATAAAATTCTGCTCAAGTTTTTTATTGTTATCTTTGTTAACAACATCGCCTTTAGAACTCTGGAACCGTAAGTGTTTCTTTCAGACGTCCACAATTTATGCAAAATAAAAAAATACTCTTTCTACCGGAGCATTCGTACCAGGTAGACATAAAATATATTCGATTAAAAAAAAATTATGTTGAAGATTGTTGACTTTTAATACTTCCATCCAACTAGTTACATGACAATTTTGTGTCCCGGAGCTTTGTTTGGGGACAATGGGACAGGAGACCGAGAAAAGGGACAGTCCCGTTCAAAACGGGACGTATGGTCACTTTAGCTATAACTCGGCGACCATGAAGCAAATACAAAGTTAGTCTTTGTATTAGCTTCATGGTGGCGCAGTGGCTTAGCAATCAGTTGTTGCGCTGGGGGCCGCGGGTTCGAATCCCGCATGGAACAAGTATTTGTATGGCCTACAAATAATTGTTCTGGGTCTGGATGTTTGTCTTTGTGCAATTTATGTTTGTAAACTGCCTCCACGACACAGGAGAAAATCCTAGTGTGGGGGTAACGTTTTTTTACAACTGAAATTGAAAGATTGAACCCTTATACTTCTTGTTGATTTTTGTATTACCTTTATTAAAGTTACCCTTATGTATAAATAAATATAATTACGTATGTAGAAATAAAATTGATTTTCATCCTCATCGATCATTGGGGTGAGGATAATATCTGCCAGCATAAGTTCAAAAATTAGTAGGTAACTTTTCAATACGTGACACGTAAAAATTAACAATAATCAAAATCACATATGCGAAACATCCTATTTATTTGTTTATTTTTTATTGCACCAAATATTTGTACAAAAGCCGAGCTATCTATTTATTTACCTATAGTGAATAGGTATCTTTTAAACTCACAATTTTCAATGCTTCAGTTTTAATATATAATTAATTATAAAATTTCATAATTAGATAATATATGAAAATACATAATTCTAATATAATGCAACTAATATATACAGAATAAAAAAATTAAAATACATTTATCTTTGTACGCTATGTGTATTTCCATAAAATAGTTTATTGATGTTGAAAAAATAATACTACTTTCGTACAATAGGTGGCGTCTTACATATTTCTTCCGGCGAGCCGCTCGCTACAATATATTAATATTGTAGCAAGCGGTCAAATGCTCAAGGTCGTTCGCATGGAGTAGGAGCGGCCAACGTCCCGTATTGTAGTAAAGAAATAATCTATATATACACCGCTATAGACGCATTATTACGAGAAATAAACTCTAGGATAAGTAATCCCTAAGTGCATATTATTTATCCTAGGGATGCGGTACAGATGCGGCGGTACGTATGGCACCTGGAAGTGGTTGCGTTTAGCTGTGCGCATTCTCTTTGTAAAGGCCGGCAAGGCACCTGTGATTCCTCTGGCGTTACGCTTGTTTATGTGTGGCGGTCGAAACTTACATCAGGTGAGCTGCATGCTCGTTTGACACCTATTCTATAAAAATGTAAAATTTCGCATAATTAAATCATTTTAAGACAAAATTTTCTTTTTCATAATTGCTTAAAAATTATAGTTATATATTATTTGTACCTATATAAATTTATAGTTGCCACGCAATTTTGAGATTGCTAACATCGTGCCTGATACAATTTCAATAATAAAGAAATGTTTTAAAATAATTTTAATACAGCTGAAATTTCAAATGACATACTTAGTTCTGTAATTAAAAAAAACAATTTGCCAGACTGGAATTCAGTTGCGGTGAGAATAAGTGAGTTAGAAAAGAACGGCAGCTAATTCGTTGGCTAGGATTTGTTCGTTATCAGCAAGAAGGTTGTATATGGCTAATTGATAAACTTCCGATTCTTTTATTAATTTTATATTCTTCCAATAAATAATTCCGTAGTCTCTGCCTACCCCTCTGAGTCCAGACATGAGAATTTATAGATATGGTATGGTTATGGATTGTAGAATTATATGATTTAACATTTCAACTATACTAAAATGGTTAGAAAATAAGTCTTTTTATTGTTATTGTAACTGGTGAGATGTTGCAAGAAGCAACGATTTGTCTGGCATAAATGTATATTGCTATACATAAAAAGTAATGATAAAAAGAAATTATTATCATAAAATGATTTAAAGATTGTGAACGAAAATTATACCAGACCCCATTCCCAATTTGCAATAAGTAAGGAAACATATGAAAACCAGCCGTAATAAAAAATCATTCTTTTGTAACGTTGCTAGCTCTTGTACTATTGTACATTGGATGATAACTTAAGCAGTGTGAAGTTCTCCATAGAATCTATATTTTCCATTTGCATTCATATTTCTTTTTACATGGAGAAATGCATACGCCTCTTGGGGGCGATGACGTGTTATGTCGGACTTGCAGCGACAAAACCCCAAGGGGTTCCACCTTCGGCGAATATTGGCAGAGCCACGGGAACTCTTTCGCAAAGATCCCCATCAGCGCCGACCACCCCGTGGCAGCCCCTTCTCGGGAAGGATTTCTCCTCTCCTTCTCCTTCTTAGATAAGGAACACCAGGAACAAAAGCCGCGGTTTCCTGCGCGGCCTCTAATTTCACCTGCGTTGCCGCATTAATGAAAATGGAACATAATATATTCATGTGGTGCAATTTTGTTTTATGTAGCTTCAAATAAAGATGTTTCTTTCTTTCATCTCCAGGTTTGTTTCCCTCTGTCGCCTCTTATAGCTCCCACACAATATGGGGCAGTAGATATTTTTATAGAATAAGGGTGACAAAGGAGTACACAGTCCACCTGATGGTAAGTGGATGATGTAGCCCGTACACATTTATATTTATCCTCAATTAAGAATCAAAATACAGATGCGTTGTCATCCCCGATCACTGAGATGGAATGCCTCGTTTCCAGTAAAAAGGGTCTCCGGTTCTCTACACTCACCATACGAAACACAGCAGCATTAAGCTGCTATTATACGCTGGTATTCTGTGAGAGCGTGGTCCTACCCCGGTCGAGCCGACCCATTCGTGGTGCAACCACAATATAGCTGCAGCATGGCTCTACCACGTGCAAAATAGGATATTCATACACCGCCACTAGCTTTGTTCTTCTAGAAATATGTGGCTGTGTAGTAATCTAGAATTAATCATAAAAAAATGACTTTGTAATAACGTTTCGCATTAAGCAAATTAAAATTCTTGTTGATAACTGATTCTTAAAAAAGATTACTTAATACCGGAGAAAATTGATAGGATGCCAGCACAGAAAAGTTGTGTAAGACGCTTTGTGCAGTTGGGTATGGAAGGACAGTATTTGGTATTCGTTGGCTGACTGGGTCCGTGACGCAAGATATCAAGCTAACCAGGTATAATAGTCCAATGATTAAGCAACGAAGCCTGAACTGTTTTAAAAGTAAAGTTGCGATAAAGTTGCTCGGTCGGACAGTGTGTACGAGTGCGTCACGCGAGTCGGTTACTCCCTTACATTTTTTAAACATGAATAAAGTTATTGTGAGTGTCTTATCTCTTTAATTAGTTATTTGCTTGTCAATAATTGAGTGATTGTTTTTATTTATTCTATACTCGTAGTGCCAATTATTTGACAAATTCCCGCCAAAATTTTGACGTGTAACTTTTTTTCTAGCTCTCAATTTGTGTGTGCGCGTTGCTTTACCGACCAACTGCATCGGATCAAGTTGGACCAATTGGAGAATTCCTCAGGACAAATTTAGTGGGTCAACCTGTTATCCACGAGAAACAGACATGGGTGTTTGATCCTGAGGTGGCTAAGCGAAGGCGGAGACAGTTTATCGCGCTTCATGGTGATAAAGGAGAGAAATTAATCGAGAGGCTAGGATTGGGTATTGATGGTTATGATGAAGAAAGATTAAAGTTCCAAAGGGAGAGGGATGAAGGACATTTAGGCGGCTTAAACGCTTATCTACCTTGAGTTTTCTACATTAATTTAATAGAAAAATTTGTAATATAATACTATAATAGTATCCACTATAATAATTTATAGATGTTTCTAGTCTTAGATCTATTTATCTAATGTCTTACATTTTGCCGGAGAGAAGTAAACAAACATTTGTTGAAACACTTTAATGATATTCATTTTAATTTATAAAGAGTTTAGTTTTTAATCTTCCCATAAGAATTTTTCATAGGACAAAAATAAATTCGAAATTACAGTTTAAACAATAAAATAGTTCAATATTTCACTTTTATATTAAGTCGGGTTATAATTTATTTCATGGATTTTATCTGATGATTAAAAAATCAGCCTACAAAATATATTACGTGAAATTGTATTAAATTATTGGCGATCTACATTAACAATGAACAATATTTTATACAAAAAGAAATATATTCTATAAATACAATAAAATAAATTTTAAGTAATATATTAATTTTATTAATAATTAAATAATTAATAATTAAATATTCTGTAAAATACAGCACAGTCTGTAGTCAACGTTTAAAAAGCAAAATATATTTTAAAAAGTTATGTGTATTTTAAAATTATTTGTTTAGCTCTTCCCTTTTATATTAATATTTATTTATTACAAGTCATTAATTCTGTTAGCCGTTTGTGATTGTATCACTTTTTTTCAAACAGTGTCGGCGTGCTGACCTTGCGAACATTGCAACGAATGTATTAATTTTATTAAAATATACTTGGCCTTCAAACATTAGTTTCAAAACATTTACAAATGATGTTTTTGTAAAGTAATGCACATTCTTCTTCATAATAGAGATTAAATTATAAAGATGCATGATCCAAGATCCGTGTTTTAAACTTTTTTTATAACATTAAAGAAAAGTTATAACATTCTATATTCAAAATAATTATGGCATTCTATTGTTTGACCTTCAAATGTTTTTACATTCAGTTTGAGTTAAACATGGAGACCTTAAAGATTCGATTAATAACTTGAATACGAGTTCCGACGTCTAATGCAGCAGAGACAGGTCGTAATATCAATGCTGTGTTTGAAAAGAACACGACTAACGAACGTACTTTGAGTTTTAGGCTTTACTACTTTCATAGAAAAAACTTCAACTAGAAATATGAATCACGAGGAAGACCAGAAACTAAGTTAAATAACGATGAATTAAGAGTTGGTGATAATCGATTATTATCAAATAACCAAGGAATTAGTAATATAGTACGTGATGGTAATATGGTCATTCGCTTAATATGGTCACTTTCTAATAACTCAAAAATTACAGCCTTATTTGCATAAACGGCTTTGTGATCTGATAGCTCTTTATCAGTCATTCAAACAATGATGGATCAAAAGGGCGCTGCATTATCGACACCATTTTGATAGTTAATATTATAGTAAATATTTTAGTCGATTTTAGTATTGGGTAGTGTAGTTAATTTTTTTTTAAGTTGATTTTTCGAAGTGTTCCTAATTATTGCCAAGGCTTGTTTGTTATTTTTTTCATAATATATTAGTTATAGTATACGATATTGTGTAGATGCATTGAGTTAAATGTACTACGTACTAGAGAAGCCATTCCGAACATTGACTATGTTCAACTGAACTGTAGTGCAATCCATACAAACTAAATATTGCGTAAATTGAAGATTTGTGAATTCCATAAAATAATTATTATAACATTTTATTTAGAAATATGGTTGTTTAGATTAAATTAAGATATTTTATTTTAAATTCTTATATTAATTTTATATTAATATCTTATTTTATATCAAATTAAAGTCTTCGCGCATGCGCGACTACTACTCCCCATGCGCGAATACATAGAGTAGGACACAATTTTTGTTTGGAATGGCTTCTCTAGTACGTAGTACATATAACTCAATGTGTAGATGTCTTTGTCCTCCTCCTAGTTTATGTTTTATTTCGCGACAAAGCTGGCTTAAGCTTAAATATTAGCCTCACGTACCTTATTAATTACCCACAATATTGTCGCTTTTGCACCAAATTGGTAAAATAAAAAATACTCGAGAAATGGGTGCCTCATAAGTTAACCTATGAGTTAACCATAGAGAAGCTCACGTTAATGCTTGCCATGCTTTGATGAGTAGGTACAAAATGAAGAGATTTTGGACAGAATTGTGACGTTTGATGAAAACTGACTTTTTTACAATAATTGCAAGCGAATAACGCAATAGTTGAATACAGGTGAAATATCGATACCATGCCCTAAAGTGAAGCTATTTGAGATTCCGTGTATGAATAACAGTAGATGTCTATTGTGAAGAATTTGGAAGAATGATACCGAAATTCTCAAAGAAACAACTCCAACTCGTCAAACGATACTCGCCATTATTGCTTGCTCTTGCAAACGTTCTAACATTACTAGACCTGCAGTTAGAAACCATATGTCACACTTCCGTACTTTTTTTATTGGATACGGTGACAAACGAGCACACAGTCCACCTGATGGTAAGTGGTTGCTGTGGCCCATAGACATCTACATCTATCCTCGTTTGCGAATCAAAATGCAGATGCGTTGTCACCCGTGAGGACTAAGATGGAAAGCCTCTTTTCCAGTAAAACTGGTCTCCGGTTCTCTACACTCACCATACAAAACACAGCAGTGTTAAGCTGCTATTTGACGCTGGTATTCTGTGAGAGCGTGGTCTTTTCCCGGTCGAGCCGACGTATTCGTGCTACAACTATACTACTAATATAGCTGCAGCATGGCTCTACTACGTATAATTACTGCTATGCCTGAAGTACTTGCTAGACCTCAAACGACTACCATTCTATTTAACTCAATTGAGGCAATTTCTTACAAAGAGAATATTTTATCTATCAAATAGCATAGGAATAGAAGGCATTAGCAATACAAAATGCCTTCTAGACTTAGTAGAGTCCAGATCCCCAGAGTATTTTTTTATAGTATAAGGGTGACAAACGAGCACACAGTCCACCTGATGGTAAGTGGTTGCTGTGGCCCATAGACATATACATCTATCCACGTTTGCTAATCAAAATGCAGTTGCGTTGTCACCCGTGAGGACTAAGATGGAATGCCTCGTTTCCAGTAAAAAGGGTCTTATCGCAAAACATATACGGTCTTCCCTCGAGATGGCAGAAATATGTATAGATGATTTTTATACGTTTTAGAGCCACGCTGCAGCTATATTGTGTTATATGGGTGGGCTTGCCCGGGGATGGACTACTTCAAAGGCATTCCATCTTAGTCCTTAGGGGTGACCATGCATCTGCATTTTGATTCTTAATCGAGGATAAAATAAATGTAGGTGTCTGTGTGCTACAGTAGGTGTCCACTTACTATCAGGTGTACCGTTTGCTCATTAGTGTCTAAAAAAATGGATTTAATAATTATATTTTTCTTAGCGACAAATTGACTTCAATATTTAAATCTTATTTTAGTTCTATTTTCAGAATATTATTTTCGATCGTCAGACGGTTCACTCGAAAGAATGTTCACTCGAGTGCATGCTTCATTTTTTTTCATTCTATGTTCACACTGCTTAGCTGGAATGACATAGAAAAGAACATTCACCTGTTCTTTTATTTTAATATGTCCTCGAATGACGTCGTTTGTTTTCGAATTAGTTTAATAAGGATCATTTAACTGCACATACACTGCTTTAAAATTCTGCATGTTTGAACCAGTACAGAGTCGGTACATACACATCGTCAGAAGAGCAATCACTTATTGTAGATTGCTTTATTTTGTTGTGTAGCGGGTACTTAACATGGTAGAGCCATGCTGCATCTATATTACGGTTGTAGCACGAATGGGTCGGCTCGATCGGGGAAGGACCACGCTCTCACAGAATACCGGCGTAAAATAGCAGCTTAACACTGCTGTGTATCTTATGGTGAGTGTAGAGAACCGGAGACCCTTTTTACTGGAAACGAGGCATTCCATCTTAGTCCTCACGGGGACAACGCATCTGCATTTTGACTCTTAATCGAAGATAGATGTAGATGTCTATGGGCCACAGCGACCACTTACCATCAGGTGGACTGTGGTGCTCGTTTGTCACCCTTATCCTAAAAAAAAACGTCTTTATTATATGTATAATATCTTCCTCAGTAATCTCGAAGTTTAAATCACTAATTAGAGATTTCATAGCATTTGACCGTATTGTTTTGTCTTTGTATTAATCAAGTTTGTGGTTCCAAAGACATTGTTAATTTTTAAAACTGTCCAAAAACAGCAGCGTATTTTGATCGTTCCAATTGAACACGTTGTCTTGACGTTTATCTGCTACTGTAGTGTTCAAACTGCTCATTTTACGTTCATTCGGCACGGGAGTGAATGATGCCGAATGCCAATATCCAACATTGTTGCATCAATTCACTAATTAATTATTTCGGCACTTTTCTTTCATTTCGTGTTTAAACGTTTCATTTCCAGTGAAAGTTGCTGAATGAAAGACACAAATGAACAAAAAATGAACCGTCTGATTCCGCTTTAAGTCGCTTCAAATGTCTCTCCTTGCAAATTATTTATTTTAGAAAACAAAATGCAGTATTTCTGGTTTTCTAGGAGTCCACCCAGGCAGCATACGCGGGTAGGTGCCACCTTCATACCTATTTTTGTCGCCAAAAAGCAGGGTACTGCACTAAGACTATTAGTCAGCATATTAAAAAAAAAACTGATGTGTCAAACGAATTTACGGCGCACCTGATAGTAATTAGATACTATAAGGTGCGCCGTACTAATTTTTATTATATTATATTAACGGTTTTGATTTTTTTTTCACTTTCTATTATTTTTTTTTATAGGAGAGGGGGCAAACGAGCATGCGGCTCACCTGATGGTAAGTGACTACCGCCGCCCATGAACAACCGCAACACCAGGGGAATTGCAGATGCGTTGCCGGCCTTTTAAAAAGGAGTAGGCTCTTTTCTTGAAGGTCCCTAAGTCGTATCGGTCCGGAAAAATCGCTGATGGTAATCGATTCCACAAGGAAGTCGTGCGAGGAAGAAAACATCTTCTAAATCGCACAGTGGTGGACCGCCAATCATCCAGATGATGTGGATGGTATCGGGAGTTCTGCCGCGATGTGCGTTCATGAAATTTGGCGGCTGGGATTAATCCGAACAATTCCTCAGAGCACTCCCCATGGTAGATGCGAAAGAAAATGCAAAGAGATGCAACATCTCTTCGCAGTGCCAATGAATCGAGCCGATCGAAAAGGGCTCGGTCGTCGACGATTCGAGCCGCTCTGCGCTGGATGCGGTCAAGTGGAAGGAGCTGGCACTGGGGAGCCCCTGCCCAGAGATGGGAACAGTATTCCATGTGAGGCCGAACCTGCGCCTTGTAAAGTTGCAGGCGGTGTGCCGGCATGAAATACTGTCCCGCTCTGCTGAGCACGCCAAACTTTTTAGAGGCCAATTTGGCCTTCTCTTCCAAGTGACCACGAAACTGCACGTCACTCGATATGTCGACTCCGAGGATACCGATACTGGCTGAGGCAAGAAGGGGAGTGCCTTGAAACTGAGGAGATACGACAAAGGGGTTCTTTTTAGCGGTAAACGCGCAAACTTGTGTCTTCTGAGGATTAAACTGGACTAGATTTAGTCGCCCCCAATCCGAGACTTTGTCCAGCAAAGACTCGACTTCAGACACAAGTTTGTTCCGGTACTCGGCGACGTTTTCCCGAGAAATATTGGCCCGGCCGGTGTATAGAGCATCACCAGTGCTGTCATCCGCATAGCAATGAATGTTACCAGTTAGCAACATATCATTGATATGCAGAAGAAACAGCGTTGGTGATAGCACACAGCCTTGTGGAACACCAGCGTTAATAGGCTTGTAGTCAGAACATGCACCGTCTACAACGACCTTGATGCTCCGATCTGCAAGAAAGCTGGTGATCCAATTGCACAATTTCTCGGGAAGCCCATAGGAAGGCAGCTTCGAAAGAAGCGCTTTGTGCCAAACCCGATCGAAGGCCTTCGCAATGTCCAGAATAACGGCCAACGCCTCCCCCTTGGACTCTACTGCCTCCGCCCATCTATGGGTCAGGTAGACCAGAAGATCACCAGCTGATCGACACCGACGAAAACCGTATTGGCGGTCACTAATCAGCTGGTGATCCTCAAGGTACCGGTACAAGGTAGCGTAAAATAGCAGCTTTATGCTGCTGTGTTTCGCATGGTGAGTGTAGAGAACCCTTTTTACTGGAAAAGAGGCATTCATGGCTTATAACGCATCTGCATCTTGATTTGCAAACGAGGATAGATGCAGATTTCTATGGGCCACAGTAACCACTTATTATACGTGGTAGAGCCATGCTGAAGCTATATTATGGTTGTAGCACGAATGGGTCGGCTCGACCGGGGAAGGACCACGCTCTCACAGAATACCAGCGTAAAATAGCGGCTTAACGCTGCTATGTTTCGTATGGTGAGTGTAGAGAACCGGAGACCCTTTTTACTGGAAACGAGGCATTCCATCTTAGTCCTCACGGGTTACAACGCATCTGCATTTTGATTCGTAATACAAGATAGATGTAGATTTCTATGAGCCACAGCAGCCACTTAAGATCAGGTGGACTGTGTGCTCGCTTGTCACCCTTGCTCTATATAAAAAAAATTGGCTGTGTCTCACCCATATACCACGGGAAGCACGTATAGCTGTTGGACATGCGCCTGACCTTCTGTTGGTGTAAAATTGCCGTCCCATTGAAATGCGAAAATGTGGGAATAGAGAATGCACCTGTGCTTACACACACTCGTGCCTTATATAATCCTGCTCTGTTCAGATGGCTAGGCTCCGTCGAGACTGGCTGCTGTGACCGAAACTTGATCTAGCAGACATTATTATTTGTTAAAAATGTGCCTATAATGAAAAATTAACAAAGCTTATGCTGTCGTAGAACATTAAAGTATATACAATTTTTACTAAACATATCCGATGTATTTCTCTTGTATTGTGGAGACATTTTGCACATATAAATTGCACATGGATAAACATACAGAACCGCAAAAGTAATTTATAGTTTATCCAAGTACTTGTTCTGTGCAGGATTCGAACTATTGCTCAGTGGCGCTGGCGCTTTAGCCCAACGCTCTAGCCACTGCGCCACCGAGCCTTCTGCCTCTACATATTGCTTCATAAAAGGGGTATATGTTTATAGATGTTACGCTTGTTATCCACAGGTTATTATTTTCTGGTTGTTATCAGGAAGACGTTGAGAGTTGAGACACCAAGACGCTGCTGTCCATCTCCTGATTTGTTTCCCCCTGTTGCCTTTTACCACACCCACGGGACGATATGAAGTAGGGGATATTTTTACACCGCAACTATACGGTGGAATTTATTATATGCTACTGATCCGCCCCGGTTTCGCACGGGTGATTTTTGGATCTCGATAACAGCGCCACCTACCGGGTCTAAATGTGAATTTAAACCATCTAGGTACCTATTAAAAACATAGAAAAAATTTAATCAAAATCATTCGAGCCATTTTTGAGTTTTAGCAAGACTAACGGACAGCAATTGATTTTTATATATAGATAATGTAAGTATATAGTATGTATTATATAACACTATAAAATTATCTGCGCAGATAATAGCTTTTTGTTATTTGGAAGTTATAACGACAATTAACGAGGCGACGTTAATTGTCGTTATCATTACATTACTAACGACAGCACGACAACAAATTTGCACGCTAATAGTTTCTTATGAAATCTTAATTAATGACACGTAGTTTCAGAATAACGACTCCATGAGATTATTCTATTTGAAATTCAGAAAAAATAAACTCTAAATAACTATAACTTTTTTCTTTTGATGTGAAACTTCTTAATAGTTGTGAATTTGAAAAAAAAATTAGGTATACATCTAAAGGATTTAGCCTGCGAGAGAATGAGATAAAAGATAGATAATAACTTACATTGTTTTTTGAACGTTTCACTTTGCACACACATAACTGCATACATTTTGTTTTCTTGTAGAGCCGTGGTAGATCAAGCTAAGCGTTCGTCCGATTTCGATAAACCGGTGAATAAAAACTGAAAATATCTTTAGAAAAGATGCATGTCTGAAAAATGGAATCTTTTGAGGACATGTGATGTCCTCTGACACGCATTGGAGCAAACAACAAATGCTGAACAAATTTCTCCATTCGTCGCTCATAAATGAGAGGAGTACGTAAACCGCTTCTGCGATACAGAACGAAAACCTAGTGTGTAATTTTTTTACGAATAAAATAAAATAATACATAACATCACGTCTGGCACCCTGAGGGGTAGGCAGAGACTATGTACTTCCATTTGGCATGAACCTGACACAATTCTCTCGTCGTCGTGATTAAGACTACTCTTGATTTGGCACATCTTCAATATCCCGCCAATTTGGTCGATAGACTTTCATCTAGAGCGACGCTTGCCAGCTCTGGCGTTCAATTCTGCATCATTGACACTTCTTCCTTATTCATTTTTCCTAAATAACTAAACCGTTTTTTATATTTCAATAAAAAGAATATAATGTAATGTCGGCGTAAGAAAATCCACCCCATATCATCCCGTGGTTATAGTAAGAGGAAACAGAGGAAAATGAAACAAGAGATAGGATGCACAAATCAAAATAATAACAACAGGGGTTGCCATTATAATATTGTAATAGTTATAATTATAAAAAAGTACAATGTGAATTTTTTACTGTCGCGATTTTTACTGTGGTAAACATTTTTTGTATGTTTCCATAAATTTATAGTATGTTTCCAAAATATCTCGAAAATATTTTTGAAATATAATTTTTTTTACTCATCTCGACTATATAAAACAACTTAATTGCTTTCACTTTATTCAATACCATGCAAAGTGGATTCCTTTCTAATATCACTTCTGTATTCATCGTTATTTTAAACTAATAAGGAAAACAAACGAGCATTATACTTACACTCCACTTGAAGGCGCTTAAGTACAGTTTACATAAACACCTACATCTCGAGATGTAGGTATTTCGATTAAGTGTCAAAATGCAGATGCGTACTCTCTGAGGACTAAGATGGAATGCCTCGTTTCTAGAAATAATTAAAATAAAAAAAAAATATTTCAAAATCCCAGAAAACAGATTTTCTTGAAATACAGCTAAGAACAGTCTCGATAAGGCACCTTTAAAATTAAAAAAAAAATCATAATCAAAACCATTTCATCCGTTCTTTTTTTGCCAATGGTTATACGGGAGTGTATTTTCAATTTCAACGCAGTTACTTTTTCTACCGACTTCAAAAAGGAGCCGGTACTCAATTCATCTGTATGTTTTTTTATGTGTGATACCACATAACTTTTTACTGGGTAAACCGATTTCGATGATTCTTTATTTATTTGAAAGCTGGTGCTTCACACGTGGTCCCTTATTAATTTGATCAAGGTCTGACCGATAGTTTTTGAGCTATTCTTAATAATTTATATTGAAGTCGGTTGTACAAAATTTATAATTTTAAATTATTGTACACAATCTATTTTTTTATTTAGTAATTGTTTTAAGAGGACATACTTTACTGCTGCGATTTATATATATATATATAAGAAACAACAAAGGCCCGCGAACTCAACCCTGCGGTACGCCGTAAGTTATGATTGTAGATGTGGGCTACTTGTATTTGATTAATCTTAACCACTTGACGAAGATTTGAAAGGTAAGATTTAATTATATACTAGCTGGTCAGGCAGATGTAGCGATGTTAGCGGCGAACCTCTGTACTATAAAAATACTTAAATTTGCAATAAAAAATACTGAGAGTCACTTATCGGGATAAAAACTATCCTACTCGTATCTCTCAAGTTGGACCAAACAAAAGTATATCCCCGTTTTACATAACGAGTAGACATATATCCCCCGTTCGTAGCTTGGAGCTAAATGAAAGACAATAATTTATGATTTTTTGACATTTGAAAGGGACAATTCTATCCTAGATCATTGGACGTGGGTTTAAGTTTATATTCATACAAAAAATCTATCTAAGTATAAGTCTATCTTCCATTTTATCTACTGTGGATATTATATCCACACTTCGAGCATAGGCTTGTGCCAAATAAACTAAGCGAGGGAATAAACATTTTCTCCTTTTCCCGGGGATAAAATTGTCTCCTGCCCATGAGAATGCTGTAGCCCATAGACACATTCAATGATCCTCGATTAAGAATCAAAATGCAGATAAGTTTTCACTCCTGAGGAATAACATAGAATGCTTGGTTTCTAGTGAAAAGAGTCTCCGGTTCTCCACATCCACCGTGCGAAACACAGCAGCATTAAGCTGCTATTTCACGGTAGTATTTGCAGTAGTAGAGTGTGTGAACCTCCAGGTCTAGTACCCCGGTCGATCCTTATGTTACAACTATAATATAGCTGCAGCACGGCTCTAACATGTATGTGAAATAAAAAAAAATCTACACATACATGGTACATACCTGTACCATGTATGTGTAGATTTTTAAGCAAGTCCTCGTCCACCGCTATGCACGTAAATAAAGACTTATGGTATTCTTAGTGGCTTCACCGTCGAGTTCACTTTTCCTTTGCAGAAATCGTCAATCGCGATGAATAAATCCATTGGTGCCGCCGGAAAGTGAACTCTGATGTACACGTATTATGGAAGTAAGCCGACGCATTGACCTTGGGCTGACATGCTCCGGCAAACTTCTATAATAATATAATTCTATTACACAATAATGTTGATAGACTTTATGAAGGTTGTTTATTCCGGAGTAGGGATGCCAACTATTGTACTATACGGCGAAATTTTACGAGAAGATATTATGTTATTCATATTAAATTTATTCGGTGTAGCAATTAAGGCTTTAGGTTAGTTAATAGTTGTTGTGTTGCGGTGTAAGAATATCGACTATCCCATATCATCCCGTCAGGGTCGTAAGAGGCGACAGAGGGAAACAAAATCAGGAAATAGACACTAGCACCTTCCCCATAACAGCTGAATTAAAATAACAAACATGCGGTTGCCAAGCCGGTTGTTAATTGTAGCTATTATGGCAAATACTCCCTCTACCACTGTGAGGCAATCTATGGGAACGCCTATATTTAACAGTTAATGATAATAGTGTACTATTTGGGTATATTTTTAACGGTATAAAATATACTTACGTATGAAGAAAACATTAAAAAAATGTATTATAACATTACGTAGTACGGTAGGCAACCCTAATCTATGCATATTAATTAAGGCTTGGAACGCAGTGGTGATGCAAAGTATCAAGATTGTTTCTTGCATTACAAGTTAGACGACATTGAACTAACGACTTAACTATTTAATAAATTTTTATACAATACACACCTCATTAGAGTAAAAACAACTTAAGCCATGATGAAATTTTACCATTGTTAACGTATAAAATTTAGTTGGATGAATAGATAAAAAGATGGTGATATAATATTAAGACTTTTGGGTACGTCAGTCCCATATTGGTCTGGGACTTATAACAGTGTTATTTGCGTTGCGTGTAGTAAAAGGCGCCTAATGTGAGACTCATGATGTGATTGTTTTGAAAGAAGTGATTGGGCTAGCCACCATCACTTCTTTTATAATTTTCCATCTAAACCCATATTTTTTTCTAAACGTAGTTCGAGTCTCGCTGCTCTTTGGACTCTGTCTACCTACTGACGATTAAAAGCATAACATTATGCCTTATGTAATTTTAGTTGAACAGTGTATTGTTTGGTAAATTTGACATAAAAATCAGCCATCCATCCATTACAGCCTATAAAAGTCCACTGCTTAACATACACCTCTCCCATAGACTACCTCTTCGGGAGGATTTTACCATAGTTACCGCGCTTGGCAGGCGGGTTGGCCACCGCAGATTTTTATTATTTTGTGTTATTATAATTAGAAAGATGCTGCTGCCCATCTTGTGTTCAATTTCCCTCTGTCGCCTCTTACAACACCCACGGGAAGATATGGGGTAGTGGAAATATTTACACCGTCACTACACGGCACTACACGCACGCCAATACACGATGTAAAAAACCCATTTTCAATTAACGTTTTTAGCTAGGTTGTCACTCCATAAAGTAGAGGGTTCTTGCTGGTTCTTCCCAGGACAGAGGTATTTTCCGAACCAGTGGTTATTTACCACAAAAATGACTATCATTAAGTAATATGTAATAATCTGTACTGTATAAAAATCATTGTATTCTATTCTATTATTGATTTATTGAGCTATGCGAGCCCCTAATGGTCATTTGAAAATGGTTGATCCTAGTTCTTATGGTGGATGGTGATGAGAGTTTTTGTATTGACCAACCTGCCTGTCTACAGGGTGCCTATGAGCAAATTGTATTTAGTTATAATATTTGCATTCTAGACAAGGTCTATATTTAATGAAGTGTTTTTTTTTATAGAATAAGAGAGATAAACAAACATACAGTCTACCTGATGGCAAGTGGATGCTGTGGCCCATTGAAATCTACACCTAACCTCGATTAAGTATCAAAACGCAGATGCGTTGTCACCCCTGAGGACTAAGATGGAATGCCTCGTTTCAAGTAAAAAACGTTATTACCGTAACACAAACGGTAGTAATTGTTCATCCTCTGTTTTTTTTTACTATAAGAGTGATAAACCAGTACACAGTCTAGCCGATGGTAAGTGAATGCTGCCTATAAACCTACATTTATCCTTGATGAAAAAATGCTGACGCGCTGTCATCCTGCTTGTACTGTTTTAATTTGCTGTTTCACCAGTGGTAGAGACACGCTGCAGCTATATTGTTTGTAGCTCGAATGGGTCGGCTCGACCGGAGTAGGACCACGCTATCACAGAATACCAGCGTGAAATAGCGGCGTATCGTATGGCGAAATCCTTTTAACTGGAAACGAGGCATTCCATCTTAGTACTCAGGGGTGATGACGCATCTGCATTTGGATTCTTACACCTAGATGACTACGTACATCTAGATGTCTATGGACCACAATAACTACTTATCGTCCGGTGGACTGTGTGCTTGTTTTTCACCCTTATTCTAGAAAGGCCCATGAGGACAAAGATGTAATGTCTCGTTACAAATAAAAGGAATACCATAACAAAAACACAGTAGCATTTTACGCGTGTTCGCGGTGTTCTGTGTATGTTTTCTCTTATTCTCTTTTATTCTTTTCAAACAATAAAATTACCAATTAGTAGAGCTTCTTTTATGCCTCAAGCCTTCTTTTCCTATATACTTTTTTATGGGATAAGGGTGACAAACGAGCATACAGTCTACCTGATGGTAAGTGGTTCCTGTAGTCCATAAAAATCTACATCTATCCTCGATTACAAATCAAAATGCAGATGCATCGTCACCCGTGAGGACTAAGATGCAATGCCTCGGTTCCAGTAAAAAGGGTCTCCGTTTTTCTACACTCACCATACGAAACACAGCAGCGTTAAGCTGCTATTTTACACTGGTATTCTGTGAGAGCGTGGTCCTTCCCCGGTCGAGCCAACCCATTCGTGCTACAACTATACTACTAATATAGCTGCAGCATGGCTCTACCAAGTACTTTTGAAACAATAATATAGTTACAAAATAGTTTAGCTTCTTTCCTGGTTCAGGCAACCGAGCCCTTGGTATCTCTTACCTATTTCTGCCGCCAGGCTATGCTCCTACTTCTGTATTCTGGATTGAAGGGTAAGAAGGCCCGGTTTATCACTGTGAGTTCCCACCAGTTTAAATGGTTAGTTTAATCGAAAAAATAGTGAGCCTTTTTTCCCAGTAGTTCAGCTGAATATATATTCTTTTTAAAGTTGTACTAATCATCCCGTGGGTGTAGTAAGAGGCGACAGAGGGAAACTAACCCGGAGATGGGCAGCAGCATTTTTCTGATAACAATTTAAAATTATAAAAAACTGCAATTGTCAACCCGCCTGCCAAGCGTGGCAACTATGGAAAAATCCCCCCCTATGAGGCAAATTATAGGGAGGCCGATGTAATGGACTACTGAGACGAAATAGTTACAAGGCATTTTAAAAATCATGACTCCAGTTACTGATTTATAACTGAGAGGATCTTATTTTCCGAATCGATGTAGATTTTGTAGTTCTAAACTAGCCTTAATAAGGGCATTAACGACTTTTTCTGTCACCAGTGCGGCGCCACTAGAAAGTGAGGTACCTATAATTTTTGACATATTTCATATCGGGGAAGTTAATTTGTTAAAAAAATATAAAAGTTATTGTCTATTTCTGTACTATTAACTATATTTTATATTAATAATCTTAAAAATAAATAAACTATACCACAGATATTCGTAAAAGTAGAAAAATTTAAGAGAAAAAGTTAATAATCTGCAAAAAATCAAAGAGCAAACCACTGACGCATTGTTTTGTGTATTAATATAATACTCTAGAAACTGATAAACTTTTTAAAAACATTTTTTTAATTAAATTACATTGTGTAATAAAAACTTTACCTCAGTGTCAACTAGCGACATCTGGTGAGCAGAAAATTATTAGCCCTCATTGAATAAAGTCTTTATTTTGCCTTTGACATTCCTTGGGGAGGCCTACGCTCAGCAGTGGACTAGTAAGAGGCTGCAATAATGGTAATAGATATTTTAACCAGTAAACAGTTTTTGTCCTTATCTATAAGATAAGGCGGCCAACCGTCTCGCATTCTGTGGGATTGTCCTGTAACAGCAGTGTTTAATACCTATTTTCCCGCGAAACGTCTTTATGCGTCCCGCATTCCGAAAATATTTGACCATTAACTTCATTCATCGATCTTTGTCTAATTAATGCACAACAGAACATTTCACACACACTCAGAGAGCGAGAGAGAGAGAGAGAGAGAGAGAGAGAGAGAGAGAGAGAGAGAGAGAGAGAGAGATTAAAAATTAAACAAATATTGTTAAGAAAAATAACATTCATGTGAGAAATATGATTTTAAAAAATTGAGTAACTATACTTAATTTTTTAAACCCCTCCCCCACAATCACAAGAATATCCCGCGCGACGTTTTATAAAGTTGGCCGTCTTATTATAGAGTTGAGCGCTTAGGTATGTTTGCTTTAAAACACTAAACAATAAGGAGCCCCTTTTAATTTAAATCAAAATACTTACACTACAAATTATTACATTAAGTTACATAAAGGGACATCAAAAGGATTTTTATGAAATACCGTTGTGATATTGATAACTATTGTGGTTCCAGCTGTGTGGTATAGATGGCGCTATAAAGGTTTCCACACACTCAGGTCATACTCAGGTCATGTAATAATACTGAGTATGTGACTGAGTGACTGTAGAACATGAATATTTCCCTTAAAATATAGGAACTGAATGTTTCGTATCATACACCAACCTGGTGAGATTTGGGTTCTTTTTTTTTATAGAATAAGGATGACAAACGAGCACACAGTCCACTTGACGGTAAGTGGATGCTATGGCCCTTAGAGATCTTCATCTATTCTCGATTAAGAATCAAAATGCTGATGCATTGCCACCGTTGAGGACTGAGATGGAATGGAGTGCCAGTAAAACGGGTCTCTAGTTCTCTACACTCACCATACGAAACACAACAGCAATAAGCTGCTATTAGATGCTTGTATTTTGTGAGAGCGAGGTCCGTCCCGTGTTGATCCAAACCATTCATGCTACAAACATGCGGCGTCGCTCTACCTCGTATATAATAAAATAAAAATACAATTATTTAAAATTATTTCATTTATTCCTTAAAGATATTACATTAACTAATGATACGACTCCATTAAACTTACATTAATGACAAAAAGTTATTAAAATATTACGGAAATTACGAGGAAAATGACAACTAGCTACGTCTAAATAGATATATTTGGATAATACATTTAATTTGCAGTATTGGAAACGTTTTTAGGTTAACATCACACTATGGCTTATTAAAAATTGCACAAGTAAACGACGTAAATGCTACCTTTAAACTTACTACGAAGATTTTCAGCCAGGCTTGGGCAAAAAATATCGATATATATCGATGATATATTAAATCGCGATATATCGACATATCGATATTTATTTTAGAGTATCGAATTCGTATCAATTTCGATATATTTTAAAATATTGTATCGTATTTTTCGTCGTCCAACCATCAGTAAATAAAATTTTGGATCCTATCTTTACATCATGCAAATGATGACGATATATCGATATTTATCACGCGATATATATCGATACTGTTTAAAAATACAGATTCGATATATTTTTTTCCCTTGCCCATCCCTATTTTCAGCCTTAGGTCTGACACAACCTCTACTTATGTCTGCCGCTAAGCGAGTTCCTACTGTCGTGTCTCGGAATGGAGGTTATAAAGAGTGACAATAATTACAGACTGCGACTTCCCGCTGGTATTGTCCAAAAAAAAAAAACGGACGCACACATTCGCGAAATACATATATTTTCTTTTTACGATTTATCTGTGATTTAAAAAAAACACGTGTCTAATGGCACTTAAGATAGAGCCTAATTTTTATACTAAGGTGACAAACGATCGTCGTCTACCTGATGATGAATGGATGCTGCGGCTCCGTACGCCCATAGTGGATATCTAAAGAAACGACAGAGGGAAGTGAAACAGGAGATTGACAGTAGCAACTTCTTGATAACATCTCAAAATGACATAAAGCTGGGATTTCCAACCCGCCTTCCTAAATATCTCCCTTATTAGGCAATTTAGGAACATTGGTTGCTGCTAATTACCCGAAACGTCGGTAAATAAAAATAAGTGAAGTTAAACGCGATAAAATCCGTAAAAATTGTTTTATTCAATGTGTAGCAAACACTGAATAAAACTATTGTTAGTATATGAAACCATCAGTTTTACTTTTTTTATTTATTTAAATATTTTACCTTTTTGAATGAATGAAATAATATCACAAGTTAAAGGTAAGGTAACGACTTGAATGCCATCTAAATATTTAGTTAAAAAATTTAAGAATTTATTTCTATGAAACTTAATATGGGATCACCTCTGTCGTATAACCTATTCAATAAAAGTAGAATCGATGATATCGGTGCAGCCATTTCCGAGAAATCGTTTTTGGAATTCGAATTAACAGTAGCGTTTACGTCATATTACTTGATCACATCACTACCTGATCATACAAATTTGGCGATGCTTGATCACGTAGGCATTTAGCACGTGTGAAACAATCCATAAAACACACTTCTTATATTATCCTCTTCCCTTTCTTTCCATATAGGAAAGGGACAGGATATTTCAAAATGTGTAAAGCTAGGTATTATTTTACCACAGAGTACAAATTATAAATGATACATCTGTTGAAGACTCAAAATTATTTCGCGCTATAAAGAATTTAGAAGATAAATGTCTATTTGAGCCTCCAAGAGATTTATCATAAAAAGTAATGTACACTTATAATTAGTAAATAATTTTAGATAAACCAACAATATTTTATGTTAATATCTGTACTGTGGAATCGGATGTCAGATTTAAAAAAATACAGTGTCAACTGGCTTACATGGAACCAACATGAAACTAAAGAGACCAGTGCCCTTTGTACAAATTTGTGACACTAACTTTTTCGTATAGTCATCGACTTAAATTGTATGGTAATATGAACAGCGCCACTGGCGGACGTAAATGAAATTATGTTTTTTATTACAAGTGCTCTCAATTGCGATACGATTTTTTTTTATAAAATAAGGGTGACAAACTAGCACAGAGTTCATGATGGTAAGTGGATCCTGTGGCCCATAGACATCTACATATATTCTTAATTAAGAATAAAAATGCAGATGCGTTATCACCGTTTTTTCACCGTTTACGTGGTAGAGCCATGCTGCAGCTATTCGTGCCATTCGTGCACGCACGGCCCATTCGTGCTATAACTATAACAGTAGTATGGTTGTAGCACGAATGGGTCGATGGACGAATACCAACGTAAAATAGTAGCTTAACGCTGCTGTGTTTCGTATGCTGAGTGTAGAGAACCGGAGACCCTTTTTACTGGAAATGAGGCATTCCATCTTAGTCAACAGGTACATTTTTTTTCAGTAAAGACAATAAAAATTCATATATTTAACATTAAATATTAAAAAAAACTGTAGATTTATCTAAAACTATCAACGTAATAAAATAATTTTATTTAAAAAAGGAATGTCATAAATGCATATTATATAAAAATGGTTTATTAACACTAAACTAAAAAAAAAAATTGTGACTGTTTGTTTTCAGGCTGATTTTGCAATAGTGAGATAAAAGTTATCCATCAGATAAATTATAACCCGACTGAATTTAAAAGAAAAACAATTGAATAGTTTTAGTATTAACAACTGTAATTTTTAATTTCGTTATGTTGTTTTTTTATTCTCTGATACTTTTATCTTACGATTGAGACATCAGCCCTTACAATAACATATTAATTTCATACTTAACACAACACGCAGTAAAATCGGTATTTGAATGCAAGCACTTTTATTTATTTAGTAAGGCACCTCAAGTTTTTGGTTTGTATTACACACTGAAATAATTTAACAAAATATAGGTATTTAATATAACTGCGCGGGCAGACAGTACTGCTGTGCCCGATTCTTTTTCTTTGATATTTAATACACTTATAAATCGATACCCTTTACATATTTGAACAATTATTTTTAGGTCACACAACAGTTGTACCATGAGGAATTCAAACCTGTGGCCCGCAGTGCCCCAGCCACAAGATACTTAGCTTAGCTGCTTCGCGATAAGATCAACACTGTCTTGTTTTATTTTTTGTTTGGAGAAGATAGATAACTAAGATAACATTTGCAGTACAGTCTGATTTTAAAGAAGACTAATAGAGAGTTTACACTATTTCGTACAAATATCTAGAGAAACTGGTAGTTAACTATTTTAATCTATACCATCTAATACGAACACCGAAGAGATAATTACCGTAATATGGCATTAAAATCATAAATAACGATTTATAATTATTCATAAAAGAGATCAAAATACATTTAAAAAAAATCAACTTCTCGTTTTGGTACATAGACAATGAATGTAATTAAATTCGTGACCTAAAAAGGCCTGGTTAGATAACAGCGCCATCTAGTGATAAACGCTGGACTTAAATAGTTTTTGGATTGTTTTTGTGACGTGGTGAAAAATTTAGAAATAAAAACTATGCATTGGCGCTGTTTTTTTTTTTAAATTTAAAACTGCCTTTTATTATAATTCGTTATTTCGTCTATTCTCGTAATAGCTTCGTTGTGATATCTTGTTTTTCTGGTCGCAGTAACGTGTCTTCATTTAGCCGTGGACATCGTGGACCTGGAATGTAGAGGAAGTTTTGTTAATAAATATATTGATCATTTACTCCTGACCTAATGCATTTGCTTGATGATTCATCATAGGATCTATAGGAATGTAAAACGTTCTTGGAACTGCTATGGAGCTTTGCGCCCGTTTAGATGTCAACTTTTTTAGCAGCCTACATCGCCCCCCACCTGAAAATTGTTTCTTCGAACCTTGGCCCTCTTTAAGCATTTGTTTTTTGTTTTAGGTGGAATAATTATTTTAAAAGGCTTCGTGATACCGTGGCTCAGTTATAGACAGCTTCGTGGCGCAGTGGAGTGGCTTAGCATTGAATCCCGCACGGAACGAGAATTTGTTTAGCTTATAATTAATGTTAGGTATGTAAAGTACCAACACAATACAGGAGAAAATACTAGTGTGTGTTAGGTTAGGGGGGGGGGGGGTTAGTTTAAAAAATAAAAATTACAAAATATTTAAAACAATATTTTGTGTGTGTGTGCGTGTGTGTATCTTTGTAGCTATAACACTTAAAAGAAAAGTGCCTGCCAACATACGTCCTACATTTATTATGCACTCCATTATAGCCTTATAGAGTCCACAGCTCACCATAGGCTTCCCCATAGACTGTCTCATAAGGGAGATATTTGCCATAGTTTCCACGCTTGGAAAGCGGGTGGGTAACCGGTGTTTTTCGTTTTCTAATTGGTGTTAAAAATGTCCACCTCCTAGTTTGTTTCGCTCTGTCACTTCTGGCGACACCCACGGAAAGATTGCGGGGGGGGGGGGGGGGCTTTAGAGATGAAAAATTTTAGAGAGCCAGTATAATTACAGGATATGAGCTGTACCAGAGTGAGAGTGCTCAAGCGTGGCGACTAGGCCTAATCAGTTCTAAATAACGGTCAAATTTGCGTGTGAACACGTTCGAATTAATTTTTTAACGACTAGGGTTGCCAAGTGATTTGGAAGAAAGAAATTTTTCTGAAAAAAAAAACTACTTTTTTAAATTTTTAATGGAACTGATCCATGAACGTAGCCATAATAACACTCAAACAACAATTAAATAACACCCCTGCTCGTAGAAAAACAAAGCTGTGTTGCGTTACGTTTATTTTCTTTTTATTTTACATTTCAAAAATGAGTGGGGATGGTACTTCTTTCTGCCTAGAAGTACGTCTAGGCAAGTTCTATCCTCTTATCTATTTCTACTGCCAAATATGTTCCGACCTGAAAGATATAGAGAGTCTGTAATTACTGACTGTGAGGGATTCCATCTTAGTCCTCAGAGGTGACATCGCATCAGTTGCCTACTTTCTTTAAAGTTTCTTACAGGTGTTCATGGACTGCAAAAGTCACTTACCATCACGTGGACTGCAATTTCGTTTGTTACATCAGTTTTATAAAAAAAAATAAGTATTTTAAATAATTATCGTCTATTTTACATTTTTTTACTGCGTTGACAACCCTAACGATGACAGACGTAATTAAGGATACATTCATCAGAAAATGATAAGTGACTGTGTGATATGCGGCCGCGTTATCCTACAACAGTGTAACGGTTCAATCTAGTTCCTTTTTCGGACTGTGGGAGAGCTATCTTAGTTTACGTCGGAGTTGGATCACTGGTTTGTGAACTTGGCCGAGAGGTCTTTGTATTTATAGCTAGTTTGACCTTAATGCGTTTATGTCTTATATATGGGGCTTTAGAATAAGCTTTAAGACTTAGCCGTGATAGCCGATGTAGAGTATAAATCATATTTTATCGGTTTAATTTAACTTATTTTTAATTTCCAACGTTTTGGGTGCTTTGCAATACCATTGATCTCGGGGGGGGGGGGGGGGGAGGGGGGGGGGGTTGGACTTTACAGATATAAAATACGATAAGTTAAATTTTAAATTAAAATCCGTAAATTTAGTTTTATGGAATGTCTAGCATATAAATATTAATATAATATGAAAAGGAGTGCAAAAAGCTAAAATTTATACATAACGTGTTACAAATACATTAAATAAAAGTAAATAAAACAAATATTGTAACATATTTCCAATGTCTCTAAGTACAAGCATATATTATACTACTAGCTGTACGGAACTCTATTTCTTTTTCTAAAATAAAAGAAGCGTAAAATACTCCTTTTTAACACATTCACTGTCCGGTTTTTAGACACAATAGTAAGACAATAGCAATGACCTATATGTAGTGCACGGGACAGCGAAAGGGTTAAGTCAGATATCTGCCAGTGACAATTCCGTTAAAACTGGTCTAGCCATTTCGGAGATTAGCCGGAACAAACAGACAGACAAACAGACAAATATTTTAAAGATTGTTTATTTTTTTGATATGAGAACCATATATACTTCAGATTTCATCAGATTTTGTTTTCTTTTTTGCCACTAATGACTACCTACAGAGAAGGTCAGAATTCAGAGAAGGTCAGAATAATGTCTGTTCGACCAGCTAGTGAACTTTATATTTTCACTTACTTTGTATTTTGTTCTAGTTCACCGGGCAGACGTTGTTCTATTCTTACCGGTAGATGACGCGATGAGTTTTACTGCGAAATCACTCCGGACTTTTTAGTGTAAATATCAAATTTATTAATAACTCAAACAGCGCCACCTGTCAAGTTTATTTGGCACTAAACCAACATATAATAGGAATACGAGTCATTTGGGTCCACAAATATATAGTTAGTTATAAACCTGATTATGGCGCCACTTGTCCAATCTTAGCAATGCCATTGAACAAGCGATTTGACAAAATAAATATATATAACTGTTACACGATCACTAACGCACGCACCAACAATTATATATTAAGACTAGCAATACACCCTGGCTTCGCACGGGTGATTTCTGGATCTCGACAACAACGTCACCTACCGGATGTAATTGTAAATCTAAACCATTCTCGAATCAACTTAATC
Source organism: Parnassius mnemosyne (assembly GCA_963668995.1). Lineage (NCBI taxonomy): Eukaryota > Metazoa > Arthropoda > Insecta > Lepidoptera > Papilionidae > Parnassius > Parnassius mnemosyne. Next base: position 7,652,778 of record CAVLGL010000084.1, on the reverse strand, counting down.
AGACACACAAAATTTCATCAAAATCGATCCAGCCATTTAGGAACAGCTCAGTTACATACACGCGGACAGGAGAGTTATTTATATAATGATAATGCTGTATTTAGTCACCGAGGTTAACAATTCACTGGTAGTATTCATTGTTTGGTTTCGTCTGTACGTGTGGGCGCAGTGGAAACTTACTGACTGCTAGTTCATTTTGTCAGTCTAAAAGTCTTATTTAATGCTTCTGATACATTGTAGATTATCTCGTTACCCTTGACTCTCCTTTGTGAACACTTGTGCTTATTGCGCATTAGGGACTTCAAAGAACGTAGACCAAACGAAGCAGTAGTCTCTCCGGCAAATGGCACAGTAGTCGTCTCTCAGAGGCTCATACTTGCGCCACTTACTCAATTAAGCCGCCTCTGACAATACTTCGTTTTCTTTTTTTTTTTAAAAACGTTACCCTCACACCTGGATTTTCTCCCGTATCGTGGAGACAGTTTACGAACATAAATTGCACATGGACAACATCCAGACCCGGAACAATTATTTGTAGGTCATACAAATACTTGTTCCGTGCAGGATTCGAGCCCGCGGTCCATAGCGCTGTAACTCATTGCTAAGCCACTGCGCAACGGAGCCGTCATACTACAATACAATAATTTAATTTTTGATTTTTCTTTTTAATTACGTTAACTTCTTTCACGTTCTACGTGGTAGAGCCATGCTGTAGCTATATTAATAGTATAGTTGTAGCACGAATGGGTCGGCTCGACCGGGGAAGAACCACGCTCACACATAATACCAACGTAAAATTGCAGTTTAATGCTGCTGTGTTTCGTATGGTGAGTGTAGAGAACCGGAGATCTATTTTACTGGAAAAGAGGCATTCTATGTTAGTCCTCACGGCTGACAACGCATCTGCATTTTAATTCGCAAATGAAGATAGATGTAGATGTCTATGGTCCACAGCAACCACTTACCATCAGGTGGAGTGTGTGCTCGTTTGTCACCCTAATTCAATAAAAAAACGTATAATAATAATAATAATACGTAAGACGTCAATAAAGACAGAGAGAAGTAACGTCCAAGTTGCGAGACATTCCGGTGCTTCGGTCGCCAATCCGCCTGTCACGTGCCTTTATAACAAATACCTCCTACAACTGGAGAGGTCCATGTTCTGCAGTGGACTTTTACTGGTTGTTAAAGAAGAAGAAAGTTCTGACTGGAATTGAAACCAGGACTGGCGATTCAGTGGTATTCTAAGCGACTAACCACGCTGTGTCAAACATAAATTACGTAAGTGAAAAGTATTAAATCCCGTTAATATTTAACAGCGTATTTTAACACCACTGAATTAACAATTCCTATTAAAACCGCTTGCGACGTTAATGGATTCTGAGCTCCTATATATTAAACAATATCAGGTGTCTGGACTTCCTTCCCGCATATTTAATTGGTATTAACATAGATAATTTTGTTACGGTACGCTGGTTGGACGTTGACAAGCTAAAATGTATTTTATCTTATATGCAACAGCATCTATAATTGTACAAGGAATTATATTAAAAAATGAGGTTACATTAGTAACTAACTATAAAAGAGTTGTTTAAAGTGAAACATAGTGATGATTTAAAAGAGGTGAGCGGTAATATTGATCTCCAATAGATGACGGTGGAACAATCTTTTTTTTATAGAATGAGAGTAACAAGCGAGCACACAGTACACCTGATGGTAAGTGGATGCTGTGACTTATAGACATTTGCACATATCCTCGTTTGCGAATCGAAATGCAGACGCGTTGTCAGCCGTGAGGACTAAAATGGAATGCCTCGTTTCCAGTAAAAAGGGTCTTCGGTTCTCTACATTTACCAAAAAAATTAAGCGTTTAGCTGCTATTTACACTGGTATTCTGCGGGAGTGTGGTCCATCCCCGTTCAAGCCGACCCATTCGTGCTACAACTATATCAGTAATATAGCTGCAGCATGGCTCTACCACGTACTAAATCTACTTTGTACTTGTTAATATATACTATATATCCTCAGTAAAGCCAGGGTTACCAACACAGTAAGCTGAAGTGGCAATTTGCCGACTATTTTGTGTGAATAACTGACAACCGATGCCGTGACTGGCAACATCGTACAGGTAAGCGAAGTGTAAGGCGGTGTCCACTAGATGGAGTGACGACCTGGTAAGAGATGATTTTGAATATTAATTTTTGGTCCGATCGACGCAGAACGTCATTAAAAGCATTTTAACGATTTCATCGGTCACATTAAATCGTTAAGAAATCGTGAATCGAAAGCTTAACATAACCGTTAAAATTTTACGCAGTAGAGCCATGATGCAGCTATATTGTATTTGCAGCACGAATGTGTCGGCTCGTTCGGGGTAGGACCACGCTCTTCCATAATACCAGCGTAAAATATGGTGAGTGTAGAGAACCGGAAACCCTTTTTACTGGAAACGAGGCATTACATCTCAGTCCTCAGGGGTGACAACGCATCTACATTTTGATTCTTAATTTAGAATAAATGTAGATATCTATGGGCCACAGCATCCACTTACATAGGTGGACTGTGTGCTCGTTAGTCACCCTTATTTTATAAAGAAACCTACTCGTACCATACCCCATATGTAGTGGATATTCTTACACCGCCACTACAGGGTACATTACACTATTTATGGCGTCATTACGTTATAATTTATTCTTTCTCGCTTTCTTTATTTAAATTGAATGTCAAGGTGTAGTAAGTTGCGAGTTATAAAAATAAAACGACTACGAGTATGGCGTTCAAGTTTGTCGCGACCTTTACACAATAATGCTCACGAAATGGCTCTTCGATTGCTATGAAATGTCGTGCATGATATACATATACGCCGTACATATAGCCGTAGAATTTTTTTTATATAATATGCGTGACAAACGAGCACACAGTCCACCTGATGGTAAGTAGATGCTGTGGCCCATAGACATCTACATTTATCCTCGATTAAGAATCAAAATGCAGATGCGTTGTCACTCCTGAGGACTAAGATGGAATGCGTCATTTCCAGTAAAAAGGTTCTTCGGTTCTCTACACTCATCATACGAATCACAGCAGCATTAAGCTGCTATTTTACGCTGGTATTCTGTGAGAGCGTGGTCCTACCCCGGCCGAGCCGACCCATTCGTGCTACAACCACAATAGCTGCAGCGTGGCTCTACCACGTTATAAATAAAGAAAGACATTTAACAGTTGCAATTTTAATTTCTTATGTCGAAGATAAAAGTATTTTCAACACGATTTTTTTAGCTTCGTGTGTATCTATTTATCTATTAATCTATGTAACCTTTCAACAACTTGTAGACGGCGGATTGACATGAAAATTTGCACTCGGATCAAGGACCTATGACAATAAAAAATTAATAGCTTTATCGTAGTATCTTGGTCAGAATCACCAGGATAATTCCCTCTAGAATCATCACAGCCCATAATTAATGCGTGTTTTTTAAGTTTTCTTAATTTTTATATTATACCTTTCACTTCATTTGTCTGTTTAAGGGTTTCTAGTTTGTTAATAAGACAAAACTATTAAGTATAAAATAAAACATAAACAAACTAAAATAAACAGTTCTATGAATTAAATAAAATTGTTATAAAATATTCATTTGATAGATAAAATTTATGTGACGATTAAAAACTAGTCCTAGTTGAATTGTTTTTATAAGACAGTTACAATATTGCTGATCTATTTAAGAACATCACACAAGTCTTAGAGGAATATAATATAAGGTAAATAGTCACTTTATTATTATTTTAAAATGTTAACTTTCATTTTAATCTTTAGTGCTTATTTTCACTGTTTGTATTCCAAAAATTAAATTAATAAAATAACGTTGCATATATAGGCGTACCCTACAGTAAAAACTCGTCTTTACTACAGAATACGCCTAATTCTGTAAAAAAAAAAACCGAATATGTAGATAATATTAAAAAAAGGAAGGCACAAAAAGAAGTATGGCAGTTATGATTAAAGAAAATCAAATATTTATGTATCAGTAAAGTACAATGTCTTTATGTTATAGGTATTATAAATTAGAATTATAATTAGACGTGTGCTAATAGCATATAAGAAACCATCACTCCATTTCAAAATATACAAAAGACTTTTTAATCATTGGATGTACCAAAAACATTTTAGATTTTCCGATAGATGACCAGACCATCTCGTTCACGCTAGGCCGCATACAGACCGGCGACGTACATTTACAATAAATGGTATCGCTAATTTTATCGCTATGTTTATTGTTTAGTTTTGTTTAGACCTGGCCATTTAAACGTTTGTATTGATCCTCCTTCGACGTCATGTTATACTCTAGCAATGAGTTTCCAGTTTTTCTAGAAAAGCCCCTGTTTTTAGTCCTCCATATTCAATTAAAGGCTGTATTGTATTTCGCGCCACTTTTTCCCCGCTTTTTTGCCCAGTCGTGCATAATTCCAAAGGAAGTATCGGATCCTTGATCCACAGTGGCTCCGCGAGCTATACATAATGCAAACATTATTTATAGACGTTCCAGGAACGCGCTAAAGTAGATGCCAACAAAAAACTAGATTGCAATTTTTTGTGACTAACATTTCTATGAGTCTATGTATATGGTTCTCAACAATTCATTGTACATCTAAATAGCAGGGCATTAGTTTCTAATAACAGATGCATTTATTTCTTTACTCTAAAAAAGGGGTATTTAATTGTTCTAATCTGTGGGTCAAATACAATAATAAACTGAATTACAATAACACAAAAATAAATTATACCTACCACAGTCGTAAAAAAAGTTAAATATAAGCCCCTACTATATGGCAATAAAAATTTATAATAAATTACCCAGGGAAATAAAAAAACATACCAGAATTAACCGAATTTCAATCAAGCCTTAGTAAATATTTAGAACAAAATCTCTTCTACTCAGTAGAGGAGGAATTATATAACAAAATCTAATACTTTTATGTATTTTTAAATTTAACTAACTTCTAATTTGTCTTAATTCTTCTTATGACATTGGTCCCTTCGGAGAGAGGTAAAGCCCTAGTGTGGGAAGCTATTTGCGTAGACACTCTTTCAGCCTCTCATCTCAGGGGTACTTCGTTTAGAGTCGGGGCGGCATCAGAGGCAGCTGAACTAAATTAGTGACGCAAGTATGAGTCTCTGAGAGATGACTACATATTTGTGCCATTTGCTGTAGAGACTATCGGTCCGCGGGGTTCACGTGCGGTGAAGTTCCTAAAGGAACTCCATCCGTGGCTGGTCGTTGCTGCTGGTGATAAGAGGGTTGGTTACTTTCTCGCTCAAAGGCTAAGTATAGCCATTCAGCGGGGAAACGCAGCCAGCGTTCTTGGCACGATACCGCGGGGAGTAGACATACTATATGATAATTTTAAAGTTTTAGTTTTTTATTATTATTATTATGGTTTTTAATATTGTATATACTTCTAAGTATATTTTATATGTTATGTTTATGTTCTTGTAGAATTTGCAGTGCCTGAAAAGAGTGTCTAAGTTGTAAGAATATTTTCAATTTAAGAACAGTTATGTACACTTAGATTGCACATAATTGATTTGATTTTAAATACGCAGGGGTGGCGTAAGAATACGCACTATCCCATATGTCATGTGGGTGTCATAAGCGACGACAAACATAACAGCGGATGGGCAGCAGAATCTTCCTGATAATAACTAAAAATAATTTTAAAAATGCGGTTGCCATCCCGCTTGTCAAGCGTGGGAACTATGGCAAACATCTCTGCCATGAGACAATCTATAGTCGCGCCATGTTTAGCTATGGATTTACGATGGGCTGTAAAAGTAATAATATCATCAAATGGAAGCGAGTCCATGTCATTCAGTTGACTATTTTAAGCTGATAAAGAAGCTGAACGTACGTAGTTACTAAAGAGAATGAAACGAGACAAGAAGAGGAAAAAATGAGAGAGCGGGAGGCGGTCCACTTGATAAGTGGATGCTGCTGTCCATGGACACTGCGACGAAAAAATATTTAGTAATAACCCCTTATAACCCCTTACGACTAATATCAAATGCCTCAAAACCTGTTACTATCTAATTATCTTACCCTTTATAAAGATTTTTATTAGACTGAAAAAAAATTAAACTAAATCGCAACGGAACTTTTCCATAGAAATCAATTACTTTCACAAATGCAAAACCTGTCGAAAGATTATCTTTGGATATAGTTGGTCTACTACTTAAAGCAGGCCTCCTAACTTCAAATTTATATTAAGTCTACAAGAGGACCTAACCGAATCCTTATGATGTGAAGTTATAATGTATGAAGCCCCCTAGGTCCTACAGTTTCGTTCACATCAACATCATACACCAAGGGCAGAAAATCAGCTTCTGTACGCAGTGCTCGTCATATCAATGATAGCTTCCAGCTTGCAGCAGTGATGAAGTGGCTCTACCATTTATAAAATTTTGCTCTGTCGTCTCTTACGTCACACAATATGGGACAGTGCAGGGACGGCAAACCAGTGGCACGCGTGCCATCGGTTCCACGCGACACAATATTTTGGTCACGACATCCATCACAAAGTTCACTAGAGACCATAGAAACATTGTTCGTATTATATTACGAAAGATGATTCTATGGCATCATTAAACGTTTCTTTGGAATAATAAAAAATTAAAAATTTTGTACAACCGACTTCAATATAAATTATTAAAAATAACTCAAAAACTATTAGTCAGACCTTGATCGAATTTAAATGGGGCCACATAAGAACCACCAGCTTTTAAATAAAAAAGAATCATCGAAATCGGTTCACCCACTAAAAAGTTATGAGGTGACACACAAAAAAAAGAAGAAAAAACGTACAGTCGAATTGAGTACCGTCTCCTTTTTGAAGTCGGTAGAAAATGGCACATTGATACACATAAAGGTTCGCTACCCCTGGGGTAGTGGATACACTTAAACCGTCATTACATGACAAATAGGAATAGGAAACATATATTAGAACTAGAGTATTGGACATGGGTTATGGATTGGCATCATATATAGTAAATCCAATTAAAAATCAACATGACCGTGATAAATAACATCGCAGTTTAACCGAGGCGCGGTCTACCATATCGTGCGAAGTCTGGGCGAGGCGGCGCGCCCATTAGAGTCGGTACCTTCGCCCCTCAATTAGTCCCCGACTCGGCAAATTGCTCTAATGACGAAAAATGTAATAACATCGTCAACAGTCGCGTGTTGGCTGGGAATCTTTTCGTTTACACTACTTCACAATGTTTACTTCATAGTTAATTTAGGTATTACACATACAAAGGTCATTCTGCTATTTTTACGAACGACTGATGTTAAAGGCTAGTGTTGATGTTAAAGTGCTACTGCGGTACTGGCTATCTTTTTTTTAATAACTGGCTTTACGGTACGGCCCTGGGTTCTAGCCCTTCTGAGCCTGAAATTACAATGTATAATTATCCTTCATAGGACACTGCTTCACAATATGTAGATGTGTCACGTTTTGCAGCCTTTGGGAGATTTTGAAGGCAACTTGAGCCAGCAGACAGCTGACAGATGGCGATGGATCTCAAGGTGCATAAGCAGACAGACACCTTATCTTGAGAATCACATCACCATCAGAGCACTTGTTTTACCGTTTCCACTAATATATCACATGTGCAGACATTTAATACACAAAATCGCACCACTTTTATATATCCAAGTTCACTTCAAGCCATTATTTAAACAACAATACAGGAGCAGCAATCCGTCGCCGGTCAAGTTCCCGCCAAAACCCCTACGGGCTATCCTTAATTAAAACCTAATCTAGAAAGGGCCTATCTTCTTTTTCAGCATCACTCTGTCAAACTACACACGTCCAAACATGGGTCTCTCACATTGCTGGCAGTTTAACGACTGCAGATCGCACCTTTAACACTAATTCCCGTCACCGGTCTTGATATTTTACATCTGGCGCAAACGAGTTATACCGTCATCTATCGCAAGTCAAAAGATCTTCACGGCTTATCCCACCTAACCTTACGGCACCTTGCGATATCTATGAGAAAAATGGGGTTATGAATTTTCTTAAGCCGACATCACACGGCAAACGGTAAAAATCTACAGCTGGATAGTACGTTTTTTTTAAATTTTAGATTAGCCTTTTTTTTATAGAATAAGCGAGCACACAGTCCATCTGATGGTAAGTGGTTGCTGTGGCTCATAGACATCTACATCTACCTTTGTTTGCGAATTAAAATGCAGATGTGTTGTCAGCCGTGAGGACTAAGATAGAGTGCCTCTTTTCCAGTAAAAAGGGTCTCCGGTTCTCTACACTCACTATACGAAACACAGCAGCATTAAGCTACTATTTTACGCTGGTATTCTGTGAGAGCGTGATCCTTCCACCCATTCGTGCTACAACTATACTATTAATATAGCTGCAGCATGGCTCTACCACGTATAAAAGCTTGTTGTTCTATGTGTGATACGGCCTAGAGAGAAGAATAGGTTCACTAGAGAACCGTTCTTCCTGTTGCCGGCTTTCTGAGCTAAATGCCCATTTGTCACTTGAGCTATCGTTTTAACTTAATTCGTCAAAATGTGTGTATTATAACTTATTTCTTAACCTTAGGGATTCAAGGGATAACAAACCGATTTGAACTCAACATAAAGTTTTATAAAATTTATTACCTTTCCTAAAGGGTGCGTTAATTTGTTTTTAATTAAATACCAAACGAACGTCACGAGTAATTCCAACAATTTCCATTCGAAGTATGTAAGGCATCAACTTTGCGTTTCGCTTCCATTAATTAGACATGCAAATTATACTCCTGGCTTGTCTGCAGGGCTATTGCATCGCATGACACAAGGAATGGTAATCACTGGGATAATGAACTCCATCCACTAATCCTTTATTACTTTGCGGTATTCCGCCATATTTAATGAAACCCCGAATGCATTTTTAAAATGGCTTCTAAGTCATTATGAAAGATTGATATTGTGGCAGATATTTTTCCCGCTATTTATATATTTTTATTAGCGTCGAGAAAAGGGGAAGGAGAAGGATTCACATTTTCTTCAACATGCTACAGAAGTAATTTGAAACCGTTTGCCAGACACAAGAAGATTTTTTTAAATAACATAATTTATACTTGCGATCCTAATTAAGATTAAGTCGTGAGACAAAGTACATATGTATACGTAGTAGAGACATGCTGCAGCTATATTAGTAGTATAGTTGTAGTACGAATGGGTCGGCTCGACCGAGGAAGGAGCACGCTCTCACAGAATACCAGCGTAAAATGGCAGTAATGCTGCTGTTTCTTAGGGTGAGTGTAGAGAACCGGAGACCCTTTTTACTGGAAAAGAGGCATTCCATCTAGGTACTCACGGGTGACAATGCATCTGCATTTTGATTCTTTATTGAGGGTAGATGTAGATGTCTATGGGATATAGCAACCAATTACCATCAGGTGCACTGTTCGTGCACTGATCGCTTGTCATCCCATCGTATGAAAAACATATTATGTCAATTCAAATCACAAGACATTACGGGTTGATAGATTCTCTTACGTCTTAGGGCGTAGTAATTAGTTACATAATTTGTTGTCACATCGTCAAACGCAATAAGTGTAACATTTTGATACAGTCTTAGATATTAAAACATTATAAATGTAAAAGTTGTTTGTCTTGTCTCTTTGGATGTGTATCATTTAGGTTTAAAAGGCTGAAGGAATGAAGCACTACTACAATTTGAGAGTTTTGGCCCCCTCAATGATCATCATACATTTCGCTCTGTCTCTGGCCTCCCTTCTCCAAGATATTTTCTTGCCTATACTCCTTAGATTTTCCTCGTTAATTGTAAATAGTGGCGTGTAAGTAGTAACAATAGTTACCAAGATTCCTGAGTCTTTTTTTTGTTGCCACATCAATTTGGAGAAGCTTTTGGTAGTGTTATCCATTCTTTCTAAATATCAAACGACCGTTTCTTTATGAATCAGTACCTTCAGTTCATCATTAATCCTTTATGAAACGTTTCATCGTCTTCACAGATTGGTCCGAAAATTTTTCTTAAGAGTTTCAATTCCATTACAGCTTATATAAATTAAAATTAAAAATTTTGTACAGCCGACTTCAATATAAGTTATTAAGAATAACTCAAAAACTATTGGTCTGACACTAATCATCACCCGCACCACACGAGAAGTATCAGCTTTCAAATAAAAAAAGAATCATCGAAATCGGTTCAGCCAGTAAAAAGTTATGAGGTAACACACATTAAAAAAACATACAGTCGAATTGAGTACCGTCTCCATTTTGGAAGTCTGCAGAAAAGTCCACTGCTGAACATAGGCATTTCAATTATAATTGTAAACATAAAATTTGGCACATAAAAATATTTTATCACGGGGAACAACATAAGATATTTTACAACGCTATGAAGTTTGGGAGGTGGGGGGTTCACTGATGCGTAAATGAAGTCCTAGTGGAGGGGGCGGGTAGAGATAATGATTAGCATCTCCTTGCAACTACGCCCATGTGGAAACAGAACGACTTCATGTTTATTTTTTCGCGGTAACCTAAAATGTCACCTGGTGGTAAGTAACTAAGATAGCCCTAGATGGTAAAACTCACTGTCTTAGCATAGTAAATAGATTAGACATTTTACCTTGAACACACACAGATTGTAATCGGACGAAAAGACAGACGCCGACATAGTATTATACTGCGGCATATTATTGAGTTAAAATTTGGTGCTAGCTTGTGTACTCCATAATAAGAATAGTACGTTTTCATACGTAAGTCATGCTGCAGCTAATAGTATAGTTGTAGCACGAATGGGTCGGCTCGACCGGGGAAGGACCACGCTCTCACAGAAAACCAGAGTAAAATAGCAGCTTAACACTGCTGTGTTTCGTATAGTGAGTGTAGAGAACCGGAGACCTTTTTTACTGGCAAAGAGGCTTTCCATCTTAGTCCTCATGGGTGACAACGCATCTGCATCTTGAGTCTTTATTGAGGATAGATGTAGATGCCTATGGGCCAAAGTAACCACTTACCATCAGGTGGACTGTGTGCTCGTTTGTCACCCTATCCTATAAAAGTCCCAACCAGGCGAATTTATTACAAAATATTCGAATAATAATACTTTGTTAGTCACAAATAAAAACGCAGTTTCCGATTATGCCCCTAGCTCCTGAACTAGGAATCCTGTAAATCAGGAGCTAGACTAGAAATGACTAAACATTATTCGTAAAACTATATGTTTACAGATGCATATATCTATATGTTAACCGTGTAGTGGGGGTGTAAGATCCACTACCCCATATCGTTCTCAGGGTGTCTTAAGAGGTGACAGAGGGAAAATGAAACAGGAGATGGGCAGCAGCATCTTCCTGATTTTTTTTATATAAGATAAGGGTAATAAACGAGCACGCAGTCCACCTGATGGTAGGTGGTTACTGTGGTCCATAGGCATCTACATCTATTCTCGACTATAAATCAAAATGCATATGAGTTGTCATCCGTGAGGACTAAGATGGAATGCCTCGTTTCCAGTAAAAAGGTTCTCCGGTTCTCTACACTCATCATACGAAACACAGCAGCATTGAGCGACCCTGTCGTGCTACAACTATACTAATTATATATCTGCAGCGTGAATCTCCCACGTATAAAATTTACAACTCAAAATAATAAAAACCTGTGGTTGGCAACCCACTTGCCAAGCGTGGCTATTATGGCAAAATCCTCCCATGAGGAAATCTACGAGGGAGGGCTATGTCCACTAGTGGTCTTTTGTAGGCTGTACTGGATGGACGGAATTGATATCTATATGTTATTAATATATAATAATATCGCGATCGATGTTAATATTTCCTCAGCAACAAGTGCTTCATACATGACATATCACGATGGTACGTTGTATCTGTGAACCCAACTAAATGTCAGCGATGCAACTATTCAAGCGAACACAGCTAAAGATACGACAAGGAGATTGTAACATTGTAACAGAAATCAAATCACAAAGAGAGAGGCTTAATAAGTTTTAAACGCATAGAAAGAACATTGTTTTAGACTTTACTTACGCGCTTAACAAAAAATTAATAAGCCAACTTTAAAAACTAAACTATTTATAGGTACATCTATATAAAATTAGTTCAATTTTATATAGATGTACCTATAAATAGTTTAGTTTTTAAAGTCTGTCTGTAATATTGAAATAACTGGCAGGGGCTAAGTTACATGCTATTAAGACATAATACCCATTATTTTATTTTTTGTTTGACTGTCGCAATGGCTGCACTGATTATCATAAGGCCGGCCACATACATACGGAATTCCGTTTCGGGATTCCGTTTCGATATTACGATTCGAGATTCCAAACGTAGCAAGTTCATATAAAATCTATGACCCGTCACACACATACGGTATTTTTCCGTTCGAAACTTGCGGGCAAAACAGGATTCCGTATGTGTGTGGCCGACCCTTTCGGAATTCCGAAACGGAATCCCGAAACGGAATTCCGAAACGGAATCCCGAAACGGAATTCCGTATGTATGTGGCGGGCCTAAAACTGTACAAACAGATAGATAGAGAGAGAGAGAGAGAGAGAGAGAGAGAGAGAGAGAGAGAGAGAGAGAGAGAGCAACGCCAGAAGGGATCTAGAATTTAAAGTTATTTTTGCAAAAAACGATAAAATTATGATTTCTTACATTTACGCGAACATTGAATAAAACTAATTTTACGGGTTCTATCGCGTTTAATTAACTTATTTTTTATTAATTCCCGACGTTTTAATTTTGACATCGGGACGTCAATCATATCAGTCCCCCGTGACCATGGATGCTGTAAAGCACCCGAAACGTCGGGAACTAATAAAAATAAGTTAATTAAACGCGATAGAATCCGTAACAGCAGCTTTATTCAAAACGATAAATTGATAAATGAAATGGGCTTTAACTAACTCAATTTTTAAAATCTAAATAACTCAATTTTAATAGATCGTATCCAGACGACGTCGGGGTAGATCGCTATTTTTTCTATAATGTCTTAGCATCTACTTCAGGATGTTACATTATTTTATTATTTTTAGATCGTTGTTTCTTGTCGGCTTTTACTTTTTATTCAAAGTAATTTTTTGATAACATGTTTCTTACGTGGTAGAGCCATGCTGCAGCTATATTAGTAGTATAGTTATAGCACGAATGAGTCGGCTCAACCGGGGAAGGACTAGGCTCTCACAGAATACCAGTGTAAACTAAAAATAGCAGCTTAACACTGCTGTGTTTCGTGTGGTGAGTGTAGAGAACCGGAGACCCTTTTTTCTGGAAAAGAGGCATTCCATCGTAGTCCTCACATAGATGTATTTGCCTATGAACCACAGCATTCACTTACCATCAGGTGGCCTGTATACTCGTTTGGGCACGAATGAGTCGGATCGACCGAGGTAGGACCACGCTCTCACAGAATATTAACGTAAAATAGCAGCTTAATGCTGCTGTGTTTCGTATGGTGAGTGTAGAGAACCGGAGAACCTATTTACTGAAAATGAGACATTCCATCTTTGTTCTCAGGGGTGACACGCATCTGCATTTTGATTCTTAATCGATGATAAATGTAGATATCTATGGGCCACAGCAACCATTTACCATCAAGTGGACTGTGTGCTCGTTTATCGTCTTTATTAAATTAAAAAAAAAATATAAAAATAAAAATAAAGACTTTTAGGTATCTAGTTGTTTCGGTACACTAACACTGAACGTTATTTTAATATTGTGGGTTAAAGTTTTAGGTTTATGAATGTTTGACTTAATAATTAATTTGAAATATAACGTTTATTCGGGGTTTTCAGAGGTTAATAATGATATAAATCATTGGAAATGTGAATAGAATGGAAATTCCTAAAGACATTATTAAAAGGTCGTGTTAACTTAAGAAAGAATAAGTTACATACCAAAAACTAAAGATACAGCGTCGGCACCCTCTTTTGAGCTCCAAGAGACAGTTTGTTTCCAATTTTCTTGTAGCTTTCGTTTTTATTCCTACATTTTGGTTTCTCGTTTGCTTCTACTGGACATCCTTTAAGCTCCCACACCAGGTTAGTTAGAGATTTAGGCCTACTTAGTTTTCTACATCTTTTCTCAGGAAGTTTAGGTCCATTACCCGAGTCCCCTGACGTCCTGCCACCTGAGTGACTCGAATCTAAAGTACCATCTAACTCCATTGCTTGGTGTATGTTTGAGAGACTTTTATATCGTATATTGAAAATAGGGGAATCACCTTTAGTTAACGGTCTTATTGGACTAGTTACTGGACTAGGGGTCTCCTTGGTAGGGGAATGACTTTTCTGACTGAAGACCATTCTACTTTTGTTGTTGCTTACGCTGTTCTTAATATATAATTTAGGAAGGTTGTTTGGAGCTGGTGCCACAGAACATTTTTCTTTATAAACTATTATGGGTGTTTCTTTAGGAGCTATGGCAGTTTTGCGAGTCCGTTTTTCTGCCTTTTGAATATTTAGCGGTTTTTTAGTCGGTATTGTTTCAATTGGAGGCGGTTCAGGTTTGATTTCTGTAATTAGTGGCATATGAATTGGAGTCGCTGCGGGAGATGCTGGTGCAGATTCATGACGAGTTGGTTCATTGGAATATGATGCTTTGATGTTTTTTGGTAGAGGGGCGAAACCTCTAACATAATCATAAATCTGGTCAATTTCGTCATACTCATCGGGAATGCTATTTTCATCTCTGTGGCTACTATATATGTGGTTATGTCGTGATATGTGTTTATGTTGGTTGGCTGCATCCGATGACATGCTTCGCCTTAGAAAATAACCCGTTTTAATCAGCGGTGGTGCATGTAGTGGAGCATTCAGAAGCCTCTTAGGATCACCCAACTTTCCATCAAGTACATGTATTCGATCAACAACTTCTACAAGCAGACGGTTGCATTTCTCAACCAGTCTCGAGAATTCCATAAAGTTTTTTATTTGTTCCTCATTTTTGCATCTCAACATTTTTAATGGTGCCGCTAGAGGCAAAGCAATTAATGCGTTTCCTTCCTTTTGCAAGGGCAATGCAAATACATGATCTTCTTCGAAAAATGATAAAAGTCTAAGCTCTGGAACGAAATGGCTGGCACTTTTCAACCCTCTAGGAGGTGTTCCGTGTACAAGTCTCACCGTCATTGGTAGCCGTTTTGTTAGCAATGTTTTTGCAGTATGTACACCACTAATATTCTCTTCTTTGGCAACAGCAGAGAATTTTCCTCTCTGATCCAAACTCAATAAAATCATGTCCCCTTTAGTGTCGGTACACTTTAAATATTTATTTTTTCCTAAAAACGTTTCTCCTTTCGGTATAATAACCTCTCCAGCTGGTAAGTTTCTTGCGCCATCTGCAGTTACATTTCCATCGAGATCAATCTTTGCACATATCACTCTTACTGGCTCTCTTACTAAGCAGCCGTCGTCCAGTTTTCTTCGCGCTAGTTCTGATACAGATTCTATACATCTTACGGCTCTTCCTTCTTCACTCAACAATTCGAAATAGCCTTTATAGGTTTCTGGTATAGCCAGTCTTGGTCCAACACTAACCATACGCCTCCCTTCCTTTAATTTTATTGCTTGTGCGATGATCTTCTTTCTCTTTCCCGCAGATACCAATAAAGCTGTGCTCTGTAACCCGGGGCTCGGTAAAGTAGGTACACCGAGTCCACCATACTGGCCTTTAATAATTTTGGCTACATTTGGCAGTCGGTTCTTTACAACGAACTCTCTTAAGTAATGGCCTTCGTCAGACCAGCGCGACGCTGCGACCACGACTTGGCCGTCTGTGGCTGCCATTGTGGGTTTAAGTCACATCTGAAACAATAGAAAATTTAATAATTAGTGTGCATCACAAAAATACTTTAAACTATATGGTATTATGAAGCTTATAGTTATATAAATAAATGCTACTCGTATAATTAAATGAATTTTCCTCAGTAGTGTTTATATACGCAAAAAATAAGCGTAAATTAAAACTCCTTAATTTTAATATTCTTAAAAAAAAAGAATACATGCATAGTAATAGGTTTGCGAATTTCATACACCGTTATTTGCTCTATTATTAATGAATATTTTACAGTGTATATACATCTTTTTATTATAATCCTTCCGTCACTCTTTTTAATTATTAGAGTGACAAAAGAGGGCACAACACATCCGCAACTAAATTCCTACGAAAAACGCTAACGATGTATCTAATGACTAAGATGTAAAAGTATTTCTAGGCATAAAAGAAGCTTTGTGAACTAGTGATTTACGTGGTAAAGCCATACAACTACTATTGTAGCACTGACAGCAGCACAATTGATAAGGCCCGAAAGAAAGAAAGAAAGAAACATTTATTTGCACAGAATACAGGTGGTAACAGATTTAATATTGATATAGAACAATTGAAATACTATTATGTTACTTACAAAAATGTCAAGTTATGTTATTATTTATCATATTTATCATTATTATTATTATTATTATATTACATTTTATTTAATATTACAAATAATCATATTATACATTAGTTTTATGTTGCATGAACTCTTGTATCGTATAAAAACACTTATCCACTAGCCATTTTCTTAACTTAATTTTAAAATATTTTAATGGAAGTTCCCATAGGCTCTTAGGCAGTTTATTAAAAACTGATATGCACATATGATATACATTCTGTTTATTTAAAGCTGTTCTACAAGATGGAATCATTATTTTAGTAGAATCTCTTGATCTGTATTTACTAAAATGATCCCCCTTGAATTTAAAAAATCGTTATACTTCCTTACAAAGACTGATACCTCAAGAACATACATGCAGGCCAATGTCAGTAAATTGAGTTTTTTAAATAGAGGTTCACAGGAGTCAAGTGGACTTGCTCCACAAATAGCTCTTAAACATTTCTTTTGTGCAATGAATGCTTGACCAACATCAGTCGAATTCCCCCATATTATTAACCCATATCTAAAGATTGATTCTACATAGCCTTTATACGCTATACCTGCAGTCTTTTCATCTGATACGGTCCGAAGCTTTCTAAGGGCATAGGAAAATCTGCTTAGTTTGAGACACGCATCATTTACATGTTGTTTCCAATTACAAAATCTGTCCAAAGTTATACTCAAGAATTTTATGCAGTCAGCTTCTTCTATATTGTCATTTTCTATTTGTTATTATCAGGGCGTTTACTTTTATTCGTACCAAATTTTATGAATTTTGTTTTTGACAGATTTACATTTAATTTGTTTGCTTTTAGCCATCTTAATACAGATTGTACCTCTATACTTATTTTTATTTCGTGAGATGTATCTTGATCCTTATATGGCACTATTATAGATATGTCGTCTGCGAATAGAACACTTTGACAATTTATTGAATCTGGTAAGTCATTAATGTACAATAAGAATAATAAGGCGCCTAATACGCTCACTTGTGGAACTCTATGTTTATTGACCCTGGACGGAGACCGAAAAGAACCACGCTCTCACGGATTTCGCATGATGAGTGTAGAGAATCGAATACCCTTTTTATTTTCTACATGTAATGATAAGTGGATGTTGTTGCCCATAGACAACTCTATCTCTCCTCAATTAAGAACCAAAATGTAGATGCTTTATTACTTCTGAGAACTAAGAATGCCTTGTTTCCCGTAAAAAGGATCTCCAGTTCTCTACACTCACCATACCTAACGTAGCATGATTACTTACTATTTTTCGCTGGTATTCTGTGAGAGCATGGTCCTACCCCGGTCAAGCCAAACCATTCGTGTTACAACTATAATATAGTTGCAGTGTGGCTCTAACACTTGTAAAATGTGTGCTCGGTTTTCATCGTTATTCTACAAAATAAACCCTTTTTTCTAGTACCGAAGCATTCTAACTTAGCCTTAAAAGGGACAACATAAAAACACTCAATTTAACGCGTTAGTGTAACTATGCCTTTATTATCATAGCTTTTAGCACTTAAATTACTACACGTTTATGACGTAACGGTTACTTACTATGGTTACTGATATTGGTCGAAAAAAATCGTGCTTGCGCTCGCTTTGTGAGCCCAAATAGAGATTATATGGCCATTCTATGCGGCACAGTGGTTTCACTCACATTTACTGCTATAATCACCATTGTGAACAGTTATAAAATGGATTTATGTTTTTATCTGATTAAATCTAAACGTATCACAGAATTTTAAAATATTGAATTAGATTTATTTGAAATAGTCCGCGACTGGAAGAGCAGTTTTGTAGATTAAAAAAAATGAAAGTTTATTATAACTTAAGAATTATTCTCTAACTGAAAAGTACAGATTACTTTTTGTGTATGTGTGTGGGTTTGTATTGCGTGCATTCTTGCATTGTATGTGTTTGTCAATTTCGAAAGTAAGCTAAAATATGCCCAATATTCTTCTAATGTCAACTTTACACATATGTAATGCAAATTGTGATCAACGCATAAAGCTGATAGAAATTTCAGTTCGAAAATGCTAAAACCAATATCTATAAATGTATTGGTAATAAAATCAGCTAGCCTAGCGAAATGAGTATGAGGGTGACAAACAAGCACACGGCCCACCTGATGGTAAGTGGTTGCTGTGACCCATAAACATCTACATCTACCTATTATCAAAATGCAGATGCGTTCTCTGCGCTCGCTATACGAAACACAGCAGTGAACGCTGGTATTCTGTGAGAGCGTGGTCCTTCCCCGGTCGAGTCAAACCATTCGTACTACAACTATACTACTAATATAGTTGCAGCATGGCTCTGCCACGTAATAAAAAAATGTCAAGAAGCAAATCACATAGCATAACATTCAATTCCTATAGCGGAAGTTGTGAAGTATGCCGGATGTATGTATAAGTGTTATAAGCTTCCGCTCAGATGTAGCGGCATTTATTCGAATTTGTTTGAAACATTTTTAAGGAATACGATAATTACGGGTACTAATTAGAATTTGTTCCTTTTTATGACCCCTTTAATGGTGTACTGATGGTAATTCTCTCGTTTTAGGAGGGATTTACCATCATTAACATGCTTTTTTATACAACTGAGACGACGAATGAACTGTGTGAAGTGGTGAATGAAGTGGCGACTGTACCCTATGGACGAGGTTGCTGGGGCCAGTAAGTACTGCTTCCTGTACTTAATTTAATAAAGTAAAGCGAGAGAGCTGACACGGTTGCGCTCTGAACGGAGATTCCGGGACCCATCGAAAACACTGAACGTGATCAACATCGGGTCTTAGCCGGTAGGCGTGGTAGAGCCATGCTGCAGCTATATTACTGGTATAGTTGTAGCACGAATGGGTCGGCTCGACCGGGTAAGGACCACGCTCTCATAGAATACCAGTGTAAAATAGCAGCTTAACGCTGCTGTGTTTCGTATGGTGGAGTGTAAAGAACTGGAGACCCATTTTACTGGAAACGAGGCGTTCCATCTTAGTACTCACGGTTGACAACGCATCTGCATTTTAATTCGTAATGGAGGATAGATGTAGATGTCTATGGGCCACAGTAACCACTTACTATCAGGTGGACTGTGTGCTCATTTGTCACTCCAATCCTATAAAAAAAAGAGTCAGGTATAAACTTTCTGTTGCCACCGCATTCGAAGGTTTCTTTAGGATTTACTCACAAAAAATTCCACGGACAATCGACTTCATACACACATCGTCACCTTTGAGTAATAGGATGTGGATTAAACTAAGATGGCAAACTTCACAACCTTTTTTTTTAGGATAAGGGTGACAAACGAGCACACAGTGCACCTGCACTCACCAAGCGAAATGCAGAGGTAAACCTCTACTTCACGCTGGTATTCTGTGAGGTCGTGGTACCACCCCGGTTCGAGCCGGCCCATCCGTGCGGCAGCAAAAGCTGCCGCGTGGCTCTACCACTGTTAAACAACCTTTAATTATCCTGGCTCAATATCCTTCCCACTGGAACAGAGCAGTGCAAGCACTAGGTAAAAGGTTGTTAAGGTTGTACCCACGTTGGTATTTTACCTAGGCACCTAGGACTCCTTAACTCCTAGGCTGAAAAAGGTACCTACTGGTTTGTAGGACTATTATCGGCTTATCAGACGAATGTGTGATCGGATTACTAACTCACACCCTTGACGCTGTTGCCCGATGCTGATCTAGTACTGGCGCATAAGAAATTGTTTTATCTTCATCTATTTTAGCCCATGGGTTCTTTCGGGCATTTTCCATAGCCCATATACGACTATTACGTCACCAATGGAATTAAATTTAGTGGTGGAGTCTATCATGCCTGGCTTCTATATTCAAAAAAAGCCGGCCAAGTGCGAGTCGGATGTGCATGAAAGGTTCTGTAGGTACCATCGTAAAACACGAATTAATTTTTGTTTTTATTATTTGTTGTCATAGCGGCAATAGATATATTTTATACGTGGTAGAGCCATGCTGCAGCTGTATTAGTAGTATAGTTGTAGCACGAATGGGTCGGCTTGACCGGGGAAGGACCACGCCCTCACAGAATACCAGCGTAAAATAGCAGCTTAACACTGCTGTGATGCGTATGGTGAGTGTAGAGAACCGGAGACTCTTTTTACTGGAAAAGAGGCATTCCATCTTAGTCCTCACTGGTGACGAGGAATCTGCATTTTGATTCTTTATTGAGGATAAATGTATATTCACAGCAACTATTTACGATCAGGTGGACTGTGTGCTCATTTGTCACTCTATCCTATAAAAAAAATAACAGACAAACAACTTAATTTATGTTGTTTGTAAGTTGTGCGACTAGCATTTTGTTTCATAAAATGGTTTTCGTGCAGATTACCGTAAGAGAAAACGCAACGTTTTTTTTTTAATACAGAAACTAAGCATTAGTTACCGCATACGGCACACCATTAGGTTACATTACAGAGAGGAAACAACACGTGTTTATTGAAACAGCGTCTCAAATCCTCAACACTCTATAATTCCATGTTTTAATTAAGAATTGTATTTGAGACAGTAAGCATTTACTGAAGTATCATCGCAGTCGTGAGGTAGACGAATACAGATAGGTTCTGCCTTCAATCCCGATATGCCTATGCTACGTCCAGTGGCCAGCAGCCCGTAACGTTGTGTTTCGGCGTTACATCAGCTAACTGCCATTGTTTGTGTACGTTGACCTTAACTTTGCTATACACTAGTGTGCCTAGTTTTAAGACTTGTAAATTGGACTGTTATTTTTTTATTACACCATAACTTTTTTATTGATTAAGAGCACACAATCCACCTGATTGTAAGTAGATGCTGTGGCCCATAGACATTTATATGTCAATCCTTGATTAGGAATTTAAATACAGATGCGTTGTCACCCCTGAGGATTAATATGGAATGCCTCGTTTCCAGTAAAAAGGGTCTCTGGTTCTTTTCACTCACGAAATGCAGCAGCATTAAGCTGTTGTTTCACACCAGTTTTCTGTGAGAGCTTAGTTCTATAGCTGCAGCATGTCTTTACCGTGTATATACAACCTTAAAAACTAATGGTGGTGTAAATTCTTCACCTAATGTAATCCCCGATTTCAACTACGTAGAATCCTGACATAGAATCCCACCACCAAGTAAAATACCAGCAACAGTGGTGATACCAGCTGGCTCGGTTCCTATTAGAATTTTGGTGTGTGTTCTTGAGCCTACATAAGTTTTTGTTAGTCGGCGAGCCTTTTTTAGAGCCGTTTTTGATTACAGGTAGAGCATGGGGTTAGTATTAAAATTTACTTTTAAGTATTTATAAGCAAAGTTGCAGCCTATTTACGACCCACTGCTGGACACAGACCTCCTCTCATTTCCGAGAGGGTTTTAGGGCAAGCAAATGTCTGCCGCGCTGCCCCAAATGCGTGTTGGCGAACTTCACATGGCCTCGAAATATTTTTTCTAATTTTTCAGACATGCAGGTTTCCTCACGATGTTTTCCTTCACCGCCGAGCACGTGGTAAATCAGCACTTAAAATTGCAATTAACAATTTCATTGTTGCCGGCGGGGATCGAACCCGGGTTGCTCGAGTAGTGTGAAGCTTATAGCGAGCGCTAACGTAAGTATTTATATACGATTATAATTATATTAAAACCGGGTGGTTGGCAGTCAGCAACCATGGATTTTAGGTACAACCTGTTAAAAAAATATAATTTATCATGAATTATAATTATGGACTGTCCCAGAAAAATGCAAAGCATGGAATCAAAGTCACAAACTTGCGCGATACAGTTTGTTTTATACGGAAAATGAGTTGCATAACAGTTTTGTACGAGACGAAGGTTGTTCACACGTGCGGATTTGCGCTATGCGTCTAACGACCTTTTCAACTCGATTCGTTGCTAATCGCTTGTGTGCGAAAGTGACAACGTTGGTATTTACCGTTTAATAGCAAATTTAGGTTAGAAACTGAATGTTAATTTCGCTCTAAAGTGAAATACGAGATGATAATTGTTAATTAGCGAAATTATAATTTTTAGACCGCTTCTGTTTTTTATTGTGTAAAATCACACAATGTTTAATTCATTGGTGTTAATTAGAGGGAAAATATTTTTAACACCTCTATTTATTCACGTCTTACATATATCGTATTTAGGTCATGGCGGCCAGTCTTAGCAAAGTGTAGCTATCAGTGCAGGACAGGATTATAATGCACGACTGTGTGCGCAAGGACCGATGCACTCTCTATTCCTTCACTCACATAGATCGACATGACTGGAGAGCAATCAGGCGTAGGATCAACAGCTTTATGTTTTTTTTTTAGGCACGGGGGCGAAACACCGTGAATTATTACTGAGAATCTGCTGGCCGGTGAAAAATACCACGTATAAGGCAATCTATGGGGGAGGCCTATGCTCAGCGGTGGACTTTTATAGGCTGTAATGCATAAAGTTAAGAAATTTCTTCTGTATCGTGTCGAAGTTTTACGCACGTTTTACATACGTTTTTACGTACGTGATAGAGACATATTGGAGCTTATAATATGGTTGTAGCACGAATGGGTCGACCGGGGAAGGACCGTGTTTTCACAGAATACCAGCGTAAAATAGAAGTTTAATGATGCCGTGTTCGTATGGTGAGTGTTAAGAGCGATACGAGGCCTTACATCTTAGTCCTTATGTGTGACAACGAATCATTATTTTGATTGTTATTCGAGGAAAGATGTAGATGTCTATGGGCCACAGTATCCAATTGCCATCCTGATGGTAGGTGTGCTCGTCTATCACCTTTATTTTATAAAAAAAATAACAGATTCACGATGTTTTCCTTCAATTTATAGCCAAACAGGCATTAAAAGAGCACTTAAAAGCGATTAACGATTTCTTTTAAAGTAATTCCAGCAGATAGTAATTGGATGCTGTATTTTTTTTTTGTACATTCTCGTCAGCCCGTTTCTAGTCAATTATCTAAAGAAATATAAGAGCTTAATTGTACTATTTCGCACTGTTATTCTGTACAAGCGAGGTAATCTTTTCCGATCAAGTATTTGAACTTTAGGAAGGGGTATGTTATATTACAATATTTTTATAGAAGAAGGGTGATAAACGAGCACACAGTTCTCCTGATGGTAAGTGGACGGTGTGGTCCAGAGGTATCTATATCCTCGATTAAGAATCACAATGCTGTAAATGCAATAGACTAAGATGGAATGCCTCATTTCCAGTACAAAGGATTTCCGGTTCTCTACATCCAGCATATGATACACAGCAGATTATAGTTTAGGAATTAAGGATATACATCCAAGCGTCCATGAGCTAGAGCAAACGCCTACTATTAGTTAGTAATGACCTCGTTTATCATTCTTACTTGTAAAATAATATGGTATTCTGACAATATGAAAAAAATTGAAGTCCTCAGCGAGCTATGGAGAGCTCACTCTTGGATATGAGCCTTTTCCATAGAAGGGAGAATTTTTCATAAACGCCAAGTTTTGTACCTTTGACATTATCTCCTAGTAATAATAGATGGTTGTAGTACCGTATTATTGTGTGACAGCGTAAGAGAATTCACGAGGCTTCATGTCATCTTTTGGGTGTCGTAAGAGGCGACAAAGGAAAACTGAAGCGGGAGATGGACATTTTCCTGATTACAACTCAAGATAACAAAGTACTGTGTTTGCTAACTTGCTTGCTAAGCGTGGCAACTATGGCAAAAATGGCCCGGTATACCTATATACCTTCGGTATGTGCAGGATCATTTGACGGCACTGTCGTCGGGCACTAGCGAAACGCTCGAAAGCCTAAATCGTGGTATCAATGTTCTGAAGTACTGCGGTATATATAGAATAGTTCTAAACAATCACACGGAGCATTGGGCGCTCTCCGGGTTGAACATCTTGCCCGACCGGAGATCTCCCCTTTTCCTTCCACGGTCTAAAGTCTATGTTCAGCTGTGGACTTGTGACGGGTTGTAGTGAGAGTGACAGATGGTAAGACAGATCAAAAATATTTATACGTATTAGATTTAATATAATATTTTACGTTTTTTTATACGATAGGGTGACAAACGAGCACACAGTCCACCCGATAAGTGGTTGCTGTGGCCCATAGACATCTATGTTAACAATCTTACGTGTTAAGCTACTATTTTACGCTGGTCCTTCCCCGGTTGAGCCGGCCCATCCGTGCTACAACAATACTATTAATATAGCTGCAGCATGCCTCTACCGCGTAAACATATGTATGTATTACAAATAGAACCATTTTACTATCTACAAATGTCTCACTGCTGGGCACTGGTATCCTCTCATCTTTGAGAAGGTTTTAGGCAAAGGAAATGTACACCGCGTTACTTCAATGCTGATTCAAATCAAATCAAATGTTAACGTTGACGTTGTTTCGTTTAAACTAATAAACACGTGGTAAATCAGTAACTAAAATTGTAATTAATAATTTCATTGGTGCCGACGGGAATCGAACCCGGGTTGTTCGCGTTCTGTAAAATTTACAGCGGGCACAGCTCTTGAGCTACTACGGCTTTATATCTAAAGTAAACGAGATTATTATGATTAATTGATGAAGAGTTCGATTAAAACAGCGTGTAAAGATTCTGTATTAAATTACATTTCTTAACAAACTCTTCTTAACAGAGATATCAAATCAGCGACACAATAGAGCGCTAGAAACATTTCGTATACACGACCGACGCCGATTTGAGAAATATTACATTTTTCAATAGCACTCCCGTCCGACTGTACAACACGATTCTATCGCACGATTAACTCTATTGTGCTAGTTGAGATAATATTGCGTCTAACTGTACTCGTTCGGTTGTAGACAAATAAGGAGGGACGCTTGGAGCCAGGAAATATGAGTGTACAAGAAAAAACTAGTACCATTTTAATACAATATTCTCTATTAATACATATATTCTCTTCAATTATTAAAAGTAAATTGTTCGGATTAATCCCAGCCGCCAAATTTCACGAACGCACATCGCGCCAGAACTCCACATACCATCCACACCATCTGGATGATTGGCGGTCCACCACTGTGCGATTTAGAAGATGTTTTCTTCCTCGCACGACTTCCTTGTGGAATCGATTACCATTAGCGATTTTTCCGGACCGATACGACTTAGGGACCTTCAAGAAAAGAGCGTACTCCTTTTTAAAAGGCCGGCAACGCATCTGCAATTCCCTCCCTGGTGTTGCAGTTGTTCATGGGCGGCGGTAGTCACTTACCATCAGATGAGCCGCATGCTCGTTTTCCCCCTCTCCTATAAAAAAAAGAGGTAAAATAGCTGACATCAATATAATTTTTACTTAAAATTCTTCACTGCAATACACCTAATATGCTTGTTTATGCTTAACCTTAAGCTTCGACTGGGAGAGAATGGTTCAAGCAATAAGTCCGTCATAATATGTACTGTTTCGCTCACTAAATTTTATATAATAAGCTATTTTAGCTATTTCAAAAAAATTGATACAGCCGACAAATTTAATTTGTTTTATTTATCATACGTGGTGATTATGGCAAATCCTCAAAATAGGAGGTACCTAGATACAATACTTAGTAATGTCATGATTTTAGTAATAACATAAATAAAAGTGTGTGTTAAAATAAAATTTACAAGACAATAATAAAACGTATATCCCTATTAGGTCTAGTAAGTTTAAAAAACAACATTTGACAAACGAAATTTTATTTTCTCACATGGCAAAAATAAATGCATTTAAAAAGAAAGAAAAGGATGGAAATTATTTATTACAACCAACAACAACTCATATGGTACCAAATAAATAATAGACTAATTAATATATAACTAAGAAACTAAAAAAATATCCTAAAATCATAAGCTTTATTATGTGTGTGGGTTTGGTATAAAGGGACTATACTTAGCATTTAATTTCATATTTCATTAAATTTCATGTTTTGCTCCGAGCAAGCTCTGATTTCAAAAGAAGTATAAATAATATATTACGCATGCTGCGCTGAATGAATCGCGAGTGTTATGGCCACAATGTGCAAGAAACGTCTGACGAACCGCTAAACTGGATTTCCCATGATACACGCTTATTTATTACAAGTTGATTTGTCCTGTGTTAGCCCTAATCTGGAATAGTATATTTATGACAACCATGATGATTACGGGAATAGTTTTTGCACCGCTATTATATGGAATCGAGGCAAAGCAGAACTCTTTGTGGACTCGCATTTGAATACAAATATGGAGGTAATAGTTATAAATAATTCTTCGATTATTATACGCGTACTCGTATTTTTATTGAGCATTTTGTTATGATTTACGCAGTGACTATTTAGGTGGGTGGACTATTTTTGGCCATGGTGTCCGTCAGGTAGGTTACCTGGCCCCAAGCAGCAGTGCTGTACTGCTGTATTTCGGTATGGAGAGTAAAGAGATCCAGTTACGCATTGTGACGCATTCCATTTTAGTCCTCAGAGGTGACAACGCATCTGTTGCCTTCTTTGTTTGAAGTTGTTTAGACTATACGTTAGATTGTCGTTTAAATTTTATAAATATACTGGCTGGTACCCGGCGCACTGCAGCCGCAGAAAAAAAATGAGGAAATATAATTTTAAATTTGGAATATGTAGTTATATTGTTTAATTAGGACTGAAAATACATTCGTAGAAATTGAATAATATATTATAACTTACAAATAAATTTGCCGGAACGATACGCGCGCCACCTACTGTAAGTAATTCGCGCAAGTGCAAGTAATAAGTTGATAAAGTTTTACCGCAATCTGATGAACGGTATGGAAGCGCATAAAAGAAGAACAAACAAAAATTAATTTTTAATTATGTTTAAAAAATGCATTTGCCAATTTCGATTTCTTTGAATAATAATTTAGGATAATATGCGTAAGGTATAAAAGGAAACATAAAGTGAGAAGAATTATTTATCACAATTCACTCGCATCCGAACTATTAATGTGAAAAAGGATGACTGCAGTGGCGTTGACGAACTCTATGATCTTCTATGATCGCCGGGTAAAGACGACATAAGAGAATCTTCTATCCCATATCATCTTGTGGGTGTCGTAAGACGCGGAAGAGGGAAATTAAATAGGAGATAGGCAGATTACCGATCTGTTGCATCTTCTAGATAGCGACTAAAAATAAGTTATTAAAGGAAAAAAAATTGTATTAAAAAATTAAATATACCACGTGCATTTCATACATTGCCAATTCTGAGCTATGTTCAAAAATTCAAATTTCCAGCTCATCGGGAATCGCTCGAAATTTGAGCTGCAAGATTCCACCCGGAACGACAGACAGACAGATAAATAAGAAAGTGACTTAATATAATTTAAACTTAAAAATTTTGTACAACCGACTTCAATATAAATTATGGGAATAACTCAAAAAATATTGGTCAGACCTTGATAAAATTTATATCGGACCACATGTGAAGTAACAGATTTCAAATAAAAAAAAGAATCATCGAAATTGCTTCACACAGTAAAAAGTTATGAGGTAACACATATTAAAAAACATACAGTCGAATTGAGTACCGTCTCCTTTTTGAAGTCGGTAGAAAAACGTGGCAGGTCCTTGCGTGATAAATGTTGCAAATATCCTCCCTATGAGGCAATTTATGGAGAGGCTTATGTTCAACAATGTATTTGTGCAGCAGCAGTGATTATGATTTAATGAATGGATAAATAATGAGTTTTAACTTAAAAGTATCGATGCAAATTAAAATATAAATTTATCTCCTCGAGTTTTTTTTATTGTTAACAAAGATGGCGCTGTACTTACTACCTACTCAGAATGAACACGACAACAATAATTTTTAATTATTAAACCAGGACATTAACGTTTTCCGCTTGTCCTGTTACATTCAACGATTGTTCGACAACGTCCCATTTAAGAATTAAATAAACAATTAGAGAAAACATACCGTGGATAATCATCAATACCGACCTGGATTTCACGGCGGTAATTCTAAATGATGCGCTCAGTTTTGTCTGAGTAAACTAATATAGACTTTATATCTGTGTGATAAGGTTAATGTTGAAATTGACGGCTGTTATTTTTTGCCTTCTAACGGTGCTTTTTACATAACATGGCGTTATTAATTGTGTTGTATGGTAGGCGACGCGACGTGGAGTTGACGTAATGGAGCGAAACGGTTTTTGTGAAGAGAAGAGAAAGCTAAGCATATGAACGTGTTGTGCGTCAAAGATTTTAGCATTTACGTAACAAAGTCATATTCATCATCAACATCATCATCATTACACCTGATCACAAGTCCACTGTATCCATCAACTTTTTACATTTTATACCAGTTCGTGGAGTGGAGGTGAAGTACCATCTAGTGAGATGCTACACTTCGCTTACCGGTATAATGCTGCCACTCGACAAACTACCGTCTCCATCAGTTATCGGTTCTTCGAGGTGTATGGCCAGTTCTTTGCCTCTTCATCTTACTAGTCAGTTACGCTATGTTTTTTTTAAAGGATAACGGTGACAAGCGAGCACACAATCCTCCTGATGATAATTGGTTGCTATGACCAACAGACATCCACATCTATCCTCAATAAATAATCAAAATACAGATGCGTTGTCACCCGTGTGGAATAAGATTGAATGCCCCGTTTTCAGTAAAAAGGGTCTCCGGGTCTCTACACTCACCATACGAAACACAGCAGCATTAAGCTGCTATTTTACGCTGGTATTCTGTGAGAGCGTGGTTCTTCCTCGGTCCATACACCATATTAAAAGAAAAAGGAATATGGTATAAAACAATTCAAAGTCAGCCTCTTCGGATACCGTGGTATAGATAATATTGCAATGAATAGAAACTACATAATTACTACTCATTTATTACGTTTTGGGCACAATCTCAATAAAGAAATTGTATTTTTAATGAAAAAAGCAGACTCGCCCAATTGCGATATTTGTCACATTATATCCAATATATGCTACCAGAATGTACTCGTATCAGATATCAAAGGGAAAGGTTTGCAAGGGAGAATCTGGTGCAAAAATTTAATATTAATTTGGGTGAAACGGGTTGGTTTTTAGAGATAACCCAAAGAGTAACCAACGGCACCCTATTACCCGTCCGTCTGTCAGTCAGCGGGCTGTATCTCATGATCTGTAATAGGTAGATAGTTGAAATTTTCACAGACTGTGTATATCTGTTGCCGCTATAACAACGAGTAATAAAACTAAATTAAAAAAAAACCTGTGTGATACCCTTCATGCGCCAGTTCAACTCGCACTTGCTCGGTTCAGTATACTTGCGGAGTCACACTCAGCGATAACAAAATAATTAATATCTATATTCTGATCACATTGATTCCCCCTTTCAAAATACTTATGGGTTGTGTAACAAGAAAAATGTAGGTTACGATAAGGTTGACATATCCTTGTAGGATAAAAACCTTTTTAAATAAAGAGTGATAGTAAAAAAAAGAAAAAACTACCCATAAAATAGCTGCAGCATGGCTCTACCATGTATAAAAGTGTAAAGTGCTAATCTGATTACACTTAAGTGAGTACTCTGTAGTATGAGCTTTCCGCGGGTCTTGCGGCTTAGTCTCGCGTTTTACACTCTGAGCAGTCCCAGATAGGTGACCGAGAAAAGGGACAGTCCCGTTCAAAACGGAACGTATGGTCACTTTAGCTATAACCCGGCGACGGCTCCGTGGCGCAGTGGCTTAGCAATCAGTTGTTGCGCTGGGGGCCGCGGGTTCGAATCCCGCACGGAACAAGTATTTGTATGGCCTACAAATAATTGTTCCGGGTCTGGATGTTTGTCCTTGTGCAATTTATGTTTGTAAACTGCCTCCACGACACAGGAGAAAATCCTAGTGTGGGGGTAACGTTTTTTAAAAGAAAAAGAAAAAGAGATAAGAATATTTTATGGAGGCACCCGAACAGTTCAAAGAATATTGAATAAAGTTAATTATAATGTCGTTTAATTTAAATATCACACCTGTAATCAACAAGGGGGTAGACACACCCCAAAGACCAGCGAGCTATTTGAACCACGTTTGGTCAAATATATGGACCTAGATGGAAAATTGTGACAATAATGTTAGATAGGTATTTTCTACACAATCACAAGCGTAGTATCCCATTAGTTAGTCACCTTTTATGACATGCTAGGCAATTAGAATAGAATAGAATAAGTCATTTATTGTGCTAGTTGTACGAGTAGATTTGAGAGATTTAACATTATACAAGTAATTAAGTATCACCACAACCTGCCTAGGTTAAGGCTTACAATATTATTAAAATCATAGAACTTAAAACATTATCTCATTATTCATTAAATCAAATCAAATAACACGGATAATAAATCATAATGTCATATAATGAAATATTTCAACAAAGATAGTAATATCAGTTGGCATATTGTCATTATAAGTCCCTTGTAAACTTGATACCTGTAAGTCCCAAGCCAACGAGTGATAACATGGGAACATGTAAAAAAAAAGGGAAAGGTAATTAAAATTACATTTTTCTTTTTTATATTTTTTCACCGATTATCGCATATTATTTTCACCAATTTCTTAGAAACGACTGAGACGGTATAAATTATTGTTTTGATATATAGACGGTATAAATTATGTTTTACTTCGGGAATTGTAATTTTGAATACAATCCCGCCAGTATCTGATTGTAATCTTGTGATATAGCATATTCCACTAAAAAGGATAGTGTAGTAGTGTAAGATCCACTTCCCCATTTCATTCCGTGGGTGTCGTAAGAGGCGACAGAGGGTAACTAATCAGGAGATGGGCAGCAGCATCTTCCTATTAACGACTACACATAAAAAACAGCGTGGCAACTATGGCTAATATCCTCTTTATGAGGTTAAAGGAGGATAAAATAATAAAAAAATTAAAGTAACCTTAATCGCTTTCTAAAACAAAACAAAACCAGAAGAGCCCAAGAGAGGAGACTCTAGCGATACTGCTAACAGAAGCGGAGAATACGATCAACTCTCGACTGTTGATCCACGTACCGGTCGACGTCAACGACCAAGAAGCACTGACACCCAACCACTTCATCATGTTGGTACCATCGGGCCTACCTATCACCGCGCCGATGACGATGATAACTGGCACGGATGGAGATCAAACCCGGGCTGTATGCGTGAACTGTGAAATTTACAGCGTGCGCTTAACCTCGCTCGTTTGTGCTACCACGACTATTCTCTTCAGCTGTTTTAAAGCAGAACTACTTCATTAACACTATTCTCATATGCCTCTTTTCAGTTTTGTTGATACCAGTGTGCAGTGACCGCGTGTTAACCGACCGACGGACAGGTCTGAACCGTTATAGCTGACGAGTTGCGCGTTCGGGGATTTATAGCCAGGTACTTACACTTAGTGCCGGTAAAAATGGGAAAATTTGCATAATAATATAACAATTTAATGGTATTGGTTCTTAAGATTTTTTAAAATTATTTTAGAATGATAAGCAAGCTTGTAATCTTTGTATAATGTTATTACGGTAATTGGATTACTAAATATAATATGGTTATCGGTAAAATTAAAATTACAGCTTATAAACACCCCACATTTGGGTACAGGCCTCTCATAATTCGTAAGAGGGTTTTTCGGCAAGGATATGTCCGATGCACTGCTCCAATGCGTGTTTGTGGGTTTCTTCTGCCTTTACTAATATTTTCAACTAGTATATGTGCATTTCCGAACACGTGGTATATCATCACTTAAAATTACGATTAATAATTTTATTGGTGCCGGCCCCTACCGGACCCGGCTTGCTCGCGTACTGTGAAATTTATAGCGACCGTCTGCACATGCGTTGACCATAGCCATCGAAAGCAAACTCCAACAAGAGACAGTAAACAAGTGCTTTGACATCTGTAGGGACTTGGGTGAAATACCTCACAGCCATCTGAGAAAAATCTCTGTGAATGACAGACAGACAGATATCGAGCTGATTCCATAAGCGTATTGTTTTGTTGAATATTTCAATTAAAATGAATTACAGAAAAAAATATTCGTAGTGGTGTAGTGATGAAACAGAATAATAGTTAATATTCGGTTCATATTTTTAGGTAATCCTAATCGTCTTTTCGTCATTTGTCAGCTTTTATATAAACGCGAGAGGAGTTGCGGGTGAAAGCTAGTTAGTAGTTAATAACAAACTTGGGAAATATAAATGCACGCAAGTGTAACTTATGCAAGTTTTTGCAGCTCAACGGGTGAATGTCCTGCACGAGAGTGGACCTCATTCTGTAGCAATTGATTAAGGTGGCCTTAAAAACAGTAATAAGTTTGCATTGTTAAGTAACATGGCGGGTCACTGCATTCTTCATGGAGATCTTAAAAGCTGTCATTTTTTATTTTTTTAAATAAGGGATAAATAAGCACTTAAAACAAGGAAAATATTTATTCAATAAAATACGAATTTGTGAGTCTCTGCAGTGGTGTCGATAAAATAAACGATATCGATTCTAAGGATATCTCTTTCAAAATCTCAGTATATCAGGTGGGCTGTATGCTCGTTTCTCACCTTTATTTCTATTTATAAATTAAAAATATAAACAAAAACTTCGTTCTATCTCTCATAAACTTTAAGAAACCAGCTGATAAATTAACGTCATGCGTAACTTTTTTTTTCACAATTTGCAAGACAAGGTAATGCAATAATAAAGCCAGTTTGCAAGTCCACCTCGGAGGTTCTTATAAAACGTAAGTTTTCCCGTGCGTCCAATTTCCGGGAACGACAGCTGGTCGATATGCGCTCTTTTTTGTTCATCCCGCGATGAAGCCTCGAAACCGGTTCGATATGTTTAATTGATATATGTTTCCGAACACTTATTTGAGTTTATCTTGACAACGGAATGTTTTATTTAGTCGCTGTGATTACGACGAAGTTTAAATCTCTAAGCAACCACTGGTATTTCTTATCATAATGAACTCGTATTTAATATAATTTTCATATTCATTGCCTTATTCATTCATTCATTCATTACAGCCCTTCACTAGTGTACCACTAGTCCAATGCTGAAGATAGGCTGGATGCTTGGCGGTCCACCACTGTGCGGTTTACTAGGAATTTTCATCGTCGCACAACTTGTTTGTGGAATCGTTTACCAACTTAGGACTTAGACCAAAGATTTACCTTCGATCCATTGTAGTTTTATGTAATTTGACAATTGGTAGTGGACCACTTGTTCCATGGCCATTATTCTGTTCTGCTAGGAAAATCCCCTTGAGTAACAGCCTTGTACTGGCAAACGTATTGCTGATCGTCCGAATGGATAGAGTAATAGCTTTATAAAATAAATATGCAGGAGTCGATAATTTTTTTTATAGGATAAGGGTACAAGCGAGCACACAGTTCACCTGTTGGTAAGTGGTTTCCGTGGCCCATACACATCTACATCTATCCTCGTTTGCGAATCAAAATGCAGATGCGTTGTCATCCGTAAGGACTAAGTTGGAATGCTTCTTTTCCAGTAAAAAGGGTCTCCGGTTCTTTACACTCACCATACGAAACACAGCAGCATTAAGCTCCTATTTTACGCTGGTATTCAAACCAAATCACCTTCATTTATAGACTCCTGTACAGCACTATGTTTTAAAACGTGTTGGAGAGGCATATGCTTAGCAACAGACTTGTGATAGATTATTATGATGACATTACTAAATTGCAGCAGGCAGTTTATATTTAAATTTAATGCGTCCTACGAATAATTAACATTCATCCCGTCTTCCCAAGAACCGCGCATCGTGTTAAAAAATAAACGCAGCCAGCACGCAATTCCGAACTATCTGCAGCCAGGAGAGCTCTTTTAGACGTAATTTCTTCCTGAACAAGGCGCTGGGATGTGGTACAATGTCGTGTTAAATATTCATGAGTCTTAAATCCATACGCATAAATAAAATAGTTTATTTGTATTTCTTAAATTATTCGTGTTTTAATCGCTTGTTTATATTTTCACATTGTTTAAAATATATAAATAGGTATTGTAATTACCTAATTAGGTTACCTAAATAGGTGTCGGTACCTAATTAGGTAATTACATTTCATAAAGCTAAACAAAGAGGCGCGGAGAATTCACACAGAAACTGCACATCCTTAAGTCCGTAGTGATCTTGAATATTCGTAATTTTAAAAATTTTACTCTAGAATTTTATCAGTGAGGCGCTCGGGTGGCTGAGTCGTCTTTTTGGTGATGATAGAACTGTTAGTCTTCTAAAGTTTCGTCGTACTAATGGATTATAAGATTTTAATGATAATTAGCAGTGTGATTCTGGTCTTTAATGTATCAGTACGGAGTGTTTATTGGTTATGGTACGGATAGGTTGGAGAATACAATACTGGGATTAGTCCCGCCTGTAATATTCGGGACTAATACCAGTCGTAAATTGAACGTGATCCCGCGCGAGATTGGTGGAAATGACGCGAAGCGAACACTTATTTAAATACCCGAACCCCACGGGGTTCAGAATGTCCAGTCCAGTTCAGTAGTCGCTGACCGAGTGGGTATTTACTTGTGGCGATCAATTTGAGTAAGGACCGTTAAGGCACACGAATGTAGGGTGAGTACACAGCGTGGAAAGGTGCGCCCGTTACGTCATTTATCCTAAGATAACTTTTTTTTGATGATTTGATATGTTGTATCGTTGTGTTATGATCTGGCAACAATTTAAGCGGGACCAGTTCGAGGAGAATGTTGCGGGGTCTATAGAATATCGGTACTACGTTAGGTGTTTAGCGTACCACCCACTCGGCAACTTCGTGCGGACGCTCCGCGCCACACTGAAACCTAAGCATAAGTTTGACTAAGTATTTGATTTCTTTTCTTTAACATTTTAAAATTAGTTTATATAATATTTATTACAATAGAAATCACTATAGCAATCCTACTGCTTATGCAATACCATCCGCAATGACGAGACAAGAACGCTGGCTGCGTTTAAAAACCAGCACTTTAGTGTCCAGCAGCGACGACCGGTCACAGTTACAGTTGCTTAAGAGATTTAAACGCGCATGGACCCATGTACTGATAGACTCTACAGAAAATGTGTGTACAAAAATGAATTGTATACATAGTAGAGTCACGCTGCAGCTATATTACGGTTGTAGCAAGAATGGGTCGGCTCGACCGGGGTAGGACCACGCTCCCACAGGATTCCAGCTTAAAATAGCAGCTTAATACTGCTGTATTTCGTATGGTTTTGTACTGGAAATGATGTGTGTACATTCCATCCTTAGGTGTGACAACGCATCTGCATTTTGATTCTTAATCGATAATAAATGTAGACGTCTATGGGCCACAGGTGGACTGTGTGTTCGTTTGTTATTCTTATTCTATAAAAAATAGCAAAATATACCCTCATTTCTCAGACTCAAATTTCTGTCATTTACTCATTCAGCCACCTCTGATGTCATCCCTGGTCCCCTAATAGAGGGGTTGCTAGAGTATGTACGCGTGTAGTATCCTACGATAGGACTTTGCTATAATAAACATACTACATAATATATCGTCGGGTCTCCTGTTCATCTCCCAGTATTTTACGAGGCTCTTCAACCGATGTAAAATTTATAAAGACAAGAGCCCTTCGCATAATGTCGTGTGGAGAACCGTGGCAGGACAACCTACAAATTTTTCTTACAAGAAGCTCAGGCAGAAGGCACGGTGAGTTTAGTTAATTTAAAAATCGCTGATCGCTCCTTTCTTGACTTACACCATTTACTAGAACTGTTTGGAATTGATTGAGATGAGGGTCTAATTTAACGTTAACTGGCATTTAACGGGTCTCCGCTTTAATAGGCACGGGCGCTTGGACGTGTGAATTATTTCGTCATAGTGGCTCGAGGTTGGATCGAGTTTTTACAGTACGCTGATAGGAGGTTTTGTGTGTGCGTGTGTTGGTACGGTCTCGATGTTTATGGTGTGCTGTGGTGTGTGGTGCTAACGCGAACGTTTATATGGGCTTTAGCGGTCAGTGATCTATTTGCTTTAATGTTACCTCCACTATAGAATTTTCGCCTGTATCGTAGAAGCAGTTTAAATACATAAATTTCACAAGGTAAACAGTCCAGACCCGGAACAATTATTTGTAGGCCATACAAATACTTGTTCCGTACGGGATTCGAACAAGCGACTCTTAGCGCTGCAACTCATTGCTAAGCCACTGCGCAACGGAGCTGTGGCTTTATTTATTTCTTGTGTACAATTTCATAGTTGAATAACGTTTTTATACATGTGAATGCCTTTTTGAACATCTACTACCCCCCATATCGTACCGTGGGTGTCGTAAAAGGCAAGAGATGGGAATGAAACATGAGATGGACTGCAGCGTCTTCTTAGTAACAACTGAAAATAATGAAAAGCACAATTGCCAAGTGTGGCAACTATGGCAAAGTCCCTCCAAAGTTAGAGGATATTCTTACGCCGCCTTACACAGTTCTTATTTGTATAAATTTAGCTCCGACCGCATGGACAGTTTCCCCAAGTTTGTCATTCATATCGTCCACTGCATTGCAAACTTCTAGGCACTGAAAACGATTTTATAACTCAAGCTGAAAGGTTTCGAAATTTTGGATTAGAGCACGAGGCGACGGAGCGTTGACTTCATTAGACGTGACCTTTCAAACTTAACGTTTAGGTTCAGTGTCCCTGTCACCATTCGGTGATTGCTGTTGCTGCCGGTTTTGTGTGTTGCGATCACTGAAACATCAGTAAACGGCTGCCGTCTAGTCGTTATAATGAAGTCAGTCTTATTTTTTGACGTACCGTCGGGGCTCGACAAAGCCCACTTTCTGTGGGGCCGCTTCTGGAAGAACGAGTTTATCATGAAGAGTCCCTCATTCTCCATGAAGTCGGCCAGCTGCTAGCCCCTCAAAAGGCGTCTATGGGGCAGGCGTATGTTCAGATGTGGATTTCGATAGGTTATTTGATATAGGTTGAAAGTAAAAGTGCACTGGACGTGGACCTTTCTGTCTGTACACTTGGCAGGCAAATTGACGATCACAACATCAGACGTTTCACGCGCACTTGACGTTGCTCCTAATAGCAGTCTGGTTCTGGAGATTTTCGGTGTGTTGGTAGACTTCGCAAATGTCAAAAGTTAAAATATTTTTATTCAAAATTGGCCTTTACAAAGCACTTTTTGAAAGGCAAGTGCCACGCCATCGCTTCAACAAGTCCCCACTGTGGGGACACTTTGTGAAAAGAATCACCAAGAAACGTACTTTTAGACTATTTTTCTCCCTACAGTTACAGTTTTACATTTTACATTATAAAATATATACTTACTTAAGAATTCCCTTAAGCCTTTGAATATTTTTGTACAAGGTAGAGCAATGATACCGCTATATCTACTGTTGTAGCACCAAGGAATCGACTCGATAACACTACCGTTTCATTAAATTTTTTTTTATAGGATGGGGTGACAAACGAGCACACAGTCCACCTGATGGTAAGTGTTTACTGTGATCCATAGACATCTACATCTATCCTCAATAAAGACTCAAGATGCAGATGCGTTGTCACCCGTGAGGACTAAGATGGAATGCCTCTTTGCCAGTAAAAAGGGT
The DNA here is from genome assembly GCA_963668995.1 of Parnassius mnemosyne. Classification (NCBI taxonomy): domain Eukaryota; kingdom Metazoa; phylum Arthropoda; class Insecta; order Lepidoptera; family Papilionidae; genus Parnassius; species Parnassius mnemosyne. The sequence continues at coordinate 7,614,763 of CAVLGL010000084.1, read as the reverse complement.
CTCCGGTTCTCTACACTCACCATACGAAAGACAGCAGCGTTAAGCTGCTATTTTACGCTGGTTTTCTGTGAGAGCGTGGTCCTTCCCCGGTCCAGCCGACCCATTCGTGCTACAACCATAATATAGCTGCAGCATGGCTCTACCACGTATTGCTTAATGCTGCTGGATTTCGTATGGTGATTGTAGTGAAAGAACAGATTTTACTGTAAACGAGGCATTCCATTTTAGTCCTCAGTTTGATTCTTAAACGAGGATAAATGTAGATGTCTGTGGGCCACAGCATCTACTTAATATCAGGTAATTTGAGCTCGTATGTCACCCTTATTCTAAAAAAAAATTAAATCGAGGGATTCGGTTCAAAGTTTCTGTTACAATTGTATACGAGACAATTCAACCATTAATAAGGTCAAACGTGTACATAATACGCACAAATTTCGTTTTGCCGATCTTTATGGTTCTTGCGAAGCGTGAGAATAATAACAGTTCGTCCGAGTTTACCGTTGTTGTGAATCACAAATTTATAGTTTGCAAGTTCGTTGTTGTTATGTCGCCTCATCGATACGAGGCGTGGCATAACCACGCTGTATAAAGGTCGGCTCACACCGAGACGTGACGCTACGCGACGCGCACTTTTTAAGATCATGATACAAAGATAGAGATACAAACATGATATAACTTTATTTACTGTGGTGGGCGCAGCATACAAAAACAGTGCATCGCCAGCGACTTAAAATTTTATAATAATATAAAATTAAAAAAATAACTTTTACAACCGACTTCAATATAAATTATTAAGACTATCGGTCAGACCTTGATAAAATTTATATGGGACCACATGAGCAGCACCAGCTTTCAAATAAAAAAGAATAATGGAAATCGGTTCACCCAGTAAAAAGTTATTAGGTAACACACATAAAAAAAACATACAGTCGATTTGAGTAGCGGCTCCTTTTTGAAGTCGGTAGAAAAGGGAATGTTTAGTCCGCAAATTCGCACTAGGATGGCGCCTCTTTCCTATTCAATATCCTATATATTTAAAAATATACAACTTGTAATAAAATAACCTGTGCTTACCGTTGAATGCGTTATCAGAATCGGTATTCGAACGTATATAAACTTCAGAAAACTCGACATTAAAAAAATTAAAATAAATAAATTTTTACGTGCAAATTGCACGAGGATGTGGTTTTATTACCTCTGCATTAGCTGGGAATAAGAGTATTGTCAAAGACCCCGCTAAAACGTAGTGATTATATACTCTTTGGACCCCGCTTCAACGAAGCGCGTCTCTGTTAAGGGGTAATAAAACCACATATAATTTTCAAATAAACATTTTTTTTTTATAGACGGGTTATGTGATCGGCAAAGGTATATTATGTAGTATATTCTACAAATGACAAATTTTAATAGTAATTGAAAGAAGTCATTTTTTATAGGATTCATGTGACAAACGAGCACACAGTCCACCTGATGGTAAGTAGTTGCTGTGGGTCTGCGGTTCGATACGATCGCCATACGAAACAGCAGCGTTAAGCTGCTATTTTACGCTGGTATTCTGTGAGGTCGCCGTTGTCAGTACATGGCTATTGTGATTGGGTTCGTTGTTAAAATAACATTTATTCCAGTATAACACGCCAAAATAATTCATTTTGTACGTCTGTCAATATTTATTTATGTGAGTGTATATTTATAATTATTGACCTTGCAGCGAAGGCTCTGCCAAGTAAAAGTTGCATGGCGAGCATTTAAGAGTGCGTTCGCTGCGTTCAATATGTGATATGCTTTGTTGTATGATATATAATTTTAAATAATGTAATCCGACATACAAAATAGGAGAAGGTTGTCAATAATTGTTGTCCCATTCCAATAATTTTTGTTTTGTGATGGTTTCTTATATAACACTACACATCGAATAAAACTAACTTTACGGATTTTATCGTGTTTAATTTTACTTTTTTTTTTTAATTTCTCGGGGTGCTGCGAAGCGCTAATTAAAAATAGGTAACATTAAATGCAAAAAAAATTCGTGATATTTATCCGTAGATTTATCCGATGTATAGTGTTATATATAAGAAATCATTAAATATATATATATATTTTTAAGCATATCTTTTTATCCATAAATATATATTTTATAATGAAGTCATTACGAAATATTTAATAAATAATGATTTAAAAATACAATTTTTGCTGCAAAATTGACTACTTTATTGATAATGTATGATTAGTTACTTTTTAAAATAAAATTGAAAAACGAGCTAATATTTTACCATGATAAGTGGCTGTTCCAGCCCATCGATACGTGCAACCAGCTTAAAACAAGAATAATGCTGCTGTGTTTCGTATGGTGAGTGTGGAGAACCGCAGACCAATTTTACTGGTAACTCTGGGGTAACTTAGTTCTCAGGGGTGACGACGCGTCTTGAATCTTAATCAGCGATAGATATGGATGTGCATTGGCTATATCATCCACTTACTATCAGGTGGACTATGTGCTCGTTTGTCATCCTTATTCTATAAAAATGTACTAAAAGCAAATAATATCTTATTCATCTTCATCATCATTAAACCCTTCACAAGTCCACTGCTGAACATAGGCCTCCCCCAATGAATGCCACAAAGCACGGTCCTGAGCCACCTGCATCCATCGACTTCCTGCATGTCTTACCAGGTCGTCACTCCATCTTATTACGGTTATAAAAATATATAATACAGTAATAATAGTGGCGGCGTGAGTGATTCCGCTATCACATGTGATCCCGTGGGTGTCGTAAGAAGCCACAGAGGAGAACTGAAGCAGAATATGGACAGCAGAATTTTCCTGACAACAACTCTGATAAGCGTGGTAATAATGGATTTTTTTTTATAGGAAACGGTAAAACAAGCATACGGCTCACCTGATGGTAAGTGATTACCGCCGCCCAAACACTGCAACACCAAAGGAATTATATTTATTGGGAAATATCCCCAATACGGACCAATATTCAGGAAGCGACTTTGATAGACTGTAATGATAATTTTTTTTATAGGATAGTGTGACAAACGAGCAAACAGTTCACCCGATGGTAAGTGGTTGCTGTGGCCCATAGACATCTACATTTATCTTCGTTTGCGAATCAAAATGCAGATGCGTTGTCGCCCGTGAGGACTAAGATGGAATGCCTCTTTTCCAGTAAAAAGGGTCTCCGGTTCTCTACACTCACCATACGAAACACAGCAGTGTTAAGCTGCTATTTGACGCTGGTCATGTAGAAAGAATGAATGAGGAAAGAGTGACAAAGCAAATTTATGTTGCAGAGGTGAACGGCAGAGTCGGAAAGGGTCGGCCTAGGCGAAAGTTTATCGACCAAATCGACGATATATTGAAAATGGGCCAAAAAGAGTACCTTTAACCAACGAGCGTGTATGCGTAGGTATATGGATGTGAAAGAAGCGAGAGAGGTGTGTCAGGATCATGCCAAATGGAAGTCCATAGTCTCTGCCTACCCCTCTGGGTGACAGGCGTGAGAGTTTATGTTTTTTTTGACGCTGGTATTCTGTGAGAGCGTGGTCCTTCCCCGGTCGAGCCGACCCATTCGTGCTACAACTATACTACTAATATAGCTGCAACATGGTTCTACCACGTACAAAAATGATGATGATGATAATATAAAATAATTACCTTATAAACAGTCGTTACTAAGATGTCTTCTGGTTTGGCGATCCAATAGATCTGTAACAAAAAAAAAACATAAATAAATAATGTCACTTAAAAGGAAATTCATTTATTAATGGTATTAAAATGGTAAATCATGTTTATTTCAAGTTTTAGAGTGACCCAATTGTTTTCCCTATGAAGCTATCAGTAGCTGGAATGAAAAGAGGAATATATTATGACATCACTTTGGCATGGCATCAGTGTCATATCAAAGTGAATATATTCCCTTTCTTATAACGGAGAAAATATACCGTATACTGGCGGTGTACGAATGCCTCGTTTTCAGTAAAAAAGGGTCTCCGGTTCTCTACACTCACCATACGAAACACAACAGAATTAAGCTGCTATTTTACGCTGGTTTTCTGTGAGAGCGTGGTCCTACCCCGGTCGAGCCGACCCATTCGTACTACAACCATAATATAGCTGCAGCGTGGATCTATCACGTATTATCTTCCGTACTAATAAACGAGGATATTTTACAAAATTAAAATATCCTTGCTTATTACCTTTTATTATAATTATTTAAAAATAGATGTTTACAGGAAGTACCATACAACAATAATATCGCAAGTGCGTAGTTATTAAAACAGGTTCTTTTAATCTCTTTAAAAATGTATTGTATAGTTTCGAAGGACTTCAAGTAGCTTCAGTTTATTTTTAAAAGACCTGCAGTCGTGACATTGTATACGGCCGTGCCTTTTTATTGTTGTTATTGTTTGGAATCGACTGCCTCGTTTTTTTGTGTCTTTAAGCGTGACTACTGATCATAAGGTCCTGGATTTGAATCCCGAGTCGGGCAAAAGTATTTTTTAACAACACCATCATGCATCAGTGCATATTACGCTGCAACCTATTGTGGCTACAGTGCGAATTATAATTTTATAGTTTTTAATTAGCAACCTAAGTTCAATTTCAAAGACAAAAAAGTGGTTAATTGCAATTTTAAGTTCTGTTCAATCATGTGTGGAACCCTCGCGTGGATACTTCGTGTGTTTTTTATAAGATATGAAGTGACAAACAAACTAACAGTCCAACTGATGGTACGTGGTCTCGTCGCTGCTCCAAACACTCTCATATCTCATTTTTATATTTCTTCAGAGGTTGATCCTTTCCAGTGGATCCTTCCACTTCCACTCTAAATTCACTCCGGATATTTACAATGTGAATGTAACATTTATTAAAAAACTTTCAAGGCACTCAACTAACATATTATGCTGTATATATTTTCATCTATAAATTAAAAAAAAAATTCAATAAATTGACTACAGCACCACTTGTCGGATCTTAACGTACCGACAAAACTAATATTTACCATTACCTCAATCGGTCAATTCGTTCAGAATTTACACGATCCCTAACATACGCACTAACTCAACGATTATTTATATATATACCACGTGCTCGGCGGTGAAGTAAAACATCGTGAGGAAACCGGCATGTCTGAGAAATAAGAAAAAAAATTCGGAAGTTCGGTAACACGCATTGGGGCTGCGCAGCGGAGATTTCCTTGCCCTAAAACCCTCTCAGAAATTAGAGGAGACCTGTGCCCAGCAGTGGGACGTATACAGGTTGTAAAATTTTAACTTTTATATATAATTTATTTATAAACTCGTATCTGTGAAGTACAAATTTGGATACAACAAAACGCAAATAAATTAATGGACCATGATAATGAACAGTAATAAATCTGGTTGAGATAAATCGTCGAAATCCGGCCATTAAGTAATATTGACTCGAGTAATTTGGAATTCTATCATTGTGAATCTATTTGGAAATATTACACAGCTCGTTGGGTTCCAATCATTCTATTTACGGTTTTATAGACAATAGTAACCTTGCCAACTGTCTCAATTAAAATGTATAGTGACTACATCAATTTTATTTATGTAGAATACTTATTTAAAATTGATATCGTATTTAGACGCAGTATTTGATGCACAAAGCAACCGTAAGAAATGGACTTTTAGTCAAACGTTTTTTGTTGGCGACGCGCTTAAAAAAATAGTTTATCATTTATTAGTCACTCTTAACGACAACCACGGGCAATACGATTCTTTTACTCAATTCTTCATTGATAATTATTTTTTCTAATCTCCGTCTAATCTTCTTTTGTATTTTCTTCAACGCTAAATGTATCTTCGCCTACTTTATAAGTTACTAGTTGATCTCTGCAACTTCGCCCGCACGGAATTTTTTTGCGTGGAACCCTAAAATAAAAGTAGCCTAAGTTAACCCTTATGACATCAGCTATCTGCCAGTGAAAGTCCCATCCAAATCAGTTCACAGGTTTTTACGTGATGCGTGTTCACGTCAAAATAGCTCGCAGGTAACAGATTTTTTTCAGATTTACATAACATTTATCGTTATACTTTTACACAATGTTTTTATAAATTATAGCTTTTGTATTATTCTGATGTATAAGCTATATTATTGTAAAGTTTCTTTAATTTCCATTTAGTAGTTTTTGCGTGAAAGAGTAGCAAACATTCATACATCGTTTAATTAATTGAGTTAATTGTATAGTTGTAGCACGAATGGGTCGGCTCGACCGGGGAAGGACCACGCTCTCACAGAATACCAGCGTAAAATAGCAGCTTAACACTGCTGTGTTTCGTATGGTGAGTGTAAAGAATCAAAAAACCTTTTTACTGGAGAAGAGGCATTCTATCTTAGTAATCACGGGTGACAACGCATCTGCATTTTGATTCTTTATTAAGGATAAATGTAGATGTCTACGAGTCGCAACAACCACTTACCATCAAGTGGATTGTGCGCTCATTTGTCACCCTATCTTATAAAAAGAATCCTTACAAACTTTCACATTTATAATATTAGTAGGAAGGATTTAGGTACTCTATCAAGTTACGTAGTTACCTATTGTTAAAAATAGCAACCGTTCACAATAAAATTCAATATAAATAGCAACATTAGTTGTTTTGCGTGTGAACAGTTGAACTGCATACGTTCGATATTAATAACTAATATTATATATATATAATATTCCAAATTAATAACCGGGTATATGCTATGTACTAAATAAATGATACTTTATTACTGGAACTATCGATAATAAATCGTCTTGTAACGAATAAATGATTATTAGTATCCACACACTGACTGTGACCTGATTTTTTTAACTATACGAACAATGTTGTGCACGAGCCTTGTTTAGTTGAACACTAATAATAATGAGTTTTGTATGGAGAAAATCCAAGAGGAAATAATAATTTGAAACATCATCACATCACATAAACGGTTACTGCTGGTTTTGAGCTTCCCCAGTCTAGCACTCCCTGGGCTACGGCAGGTCATGGGCACTTGTAGATAACTTTTTTTTAAAGGATAAGGGTGAAAAGTGAGCACACAGTCCACCTGATGGGAAGTGGTTGCTGTGTCCCATAGACATCTACATCTATCATCATTTGCGAATCAAAATACAGATGTATTGTCACCCGTGAGGATTATCCTGGTTCTCTTTACCCTTCTGGCCAGACTACAGTATGAAATTACTGCTATTTGGCGGTACAGATAGGTAAAATGGTGGTGGAACCTTGACGGGCTTCTAAGCAGAAAGCAAATCCTATCACCTAGTAATATGTGGAGTATATAATCGTTTCTATATAAAAGAACGGATGTATGAGTTTTGTTGCACTTTAAAATATTGAATTGGCAAAGAAGATTTTCGGACAAAGATCTGCTGGCGTATGGTCACCCGAGGCAAGTGCGACATAAATTAATTAAAACTGTAATGGACATATAATACTTCTACTATGTAAGGATTTAACATGGAGAATTCAGATTCATAACATCAATTATTAAGTGCTTGTTTGTTTGATCATGCATTTTAGTGCCTACTAGTAGCATTTAGTAATTTAAGGTCATTAAAACTAGTTGAGGTGGAAGACTGTCACACTTACCTCATCAGTGAGGCAAGTGTGACAGTATGGTTCTTTTTGTAGTTACTTTATTATTATCTGTGGGTTTCGACAAAATTGACGAGATGATACTAATGTCACAATATTTTAAGATCTATAAACGATTTGAACGTCCATTTTTGTGTAACAATTACTTTTTTCCCACATGGGCCAACATTTCTGAGTAGTTTTTAAAAAATGACATCTGTCAATAAAATAGTTGAAGCTATGTACTTAACTGTCGGTATAGTCAATAGCGTAAAAGTTCCTGCGTTGTTCAATGGATGGAATTTAACCAAAAAACGTGTTTAGGCCGCATAATGTTCGCGCAAAACTCTGTTGTCGGAATCGACACCAGATGTCACTCGGCTCGGCGCGATTCCGGTCTGAAGTTCTTCCGAGCGTCACAGTGGCGCGCGGGTCGCAAGCGAGTGAGTCATCTGCCAGATGTGCTAATGTTTGCACGCTGTTAATTTTGTGCGGGAACCGCGGAATAGTTAGGGCGTCTAGTAAATATCCTGTCTAGGAATTATAACGCGCATTCCCTGTTTGGATAGCCTTTCCCGGGACTTATTGGGTCCGACTCAGAATCTGTATAAGTGCATTCGACAATATAAGCTAGTGCGGCCTCGGTATTTAGAACTGTTGCCACGCGAAACGGTAGTGACCTTTGACCTAGAAACTCCGGGCGTGTTTTGTGCGGTAACCTTATACCCCGCGATAGTTAGTGGCTTCTGTAAGCTAGTTAATCGTACGATAGAGTTAAGTGACTGGCATCGTGGTGAACCAAGAAAGTGACTGTGGATAACCTCGAAAGGCCCCCTCAAGTTGGAGCGGTATCGACGCTCGGGCTGCTGCCGACGGCTAAGGTCTAGGTTCAATCACCATCAGTCACACCCAGATACACACCACATCACCATTCTTTCCCTTGCACTACACAACCACATGCGACCTGACCGACTCCGGAGGAACCAGTCGCCTTGGATAGAGGTAAGTGAACTCCGCCAAATTCCTTCCGGTCGACTGGCCGTAGTATAACGCTCCCCCATATATTTAGTGTAATTAGAGAACTTCCACGTGGCCTTAGGAGGCCCGACCTACGTTTGCTCGGGAAGTCTTCTGCTGATGGGCCCCGGGGGATTGGATCCTTTAAGGGAGCAACCGTAGGCCGTAACAAATTGGTAGCAGAGCGCGGTTCCGGGTTCGATTCCCGGTCGATCCCGACTATAGTGTTTGATAAACATTAACCAATTTTGGTGGCAGGGAGCGTTGGTGTGATTGGTTTAATTTGCATCTACAATCACGCCCGTCCGTAATACGTAAAAATATTTTTTTTGTACGTAATAATAGAATTATTTTCCTTTGTTGCTTTGTTGCTTGCCTTTTTTTTGGTTAGAGGGTAATTTGAAAAGCCGCGCCCTAGGTTGTGCAAGCGGGAGATTTTCTAGAGATATACGTCATGTAGGTAGATGGTTATTTTTACGTAATCGGTTAATTATCGTTGTCGGAGAGTTGTAGTGGATTACTTATCGAAGGTTCGATTTCCGAGCTAGGCATTTTTTGTTGATCGACCGTGATGTGTATCTTCGTTTATACTGTAAGTTGTATTTGAACTAAATAGTAGTAATTTGTATTTGCGCAATTTGAATTTAACTTGATTCGATCGCACTAGTATTTGTTATTTGTTAATTTGATTTGTGTCTTTTTTGTGCTAATTTGTATTTGGTTGATACGTAGCAAGTAGTTCGTATTTGTGTAATTTCTATTCAACGCGATTTGATAGGAACTGCATTTATTAACTGTTAATTTTTTGTTGTATTTTTTATTTGTTATCTTTGTAAACTGTGCTCAAGCCGCGTCGTAATTTGTCTTTAATAGTGATGACATCGCCCAAGCTACTGATCCGTTGTTTGCGGACTGAGCTACGCTGGGCCACAAGCGCCCATGCTTTGATAGGTCGACCGGATAGGGTCCATAACTTGATGAAGCGGTTCGAGCAGGTGGATGCTCGAAGGGCCGCAGTGGAGGAGGCTTACGCTGAGCTCGAGGATTCGGATGTGGAGAAGGGAGTCCTGGACTCCTGCTTCGCGGACTATGAGCAGTTCTTGTGGCTCACGGACGAGTTGATCGAGGCTGAAGGCAGGTATGCCGAGGAGGCGCGTGAAGCTCGGATGAGTAACCTGTCCGAGTCCTCTCTGAAGCAGCTTCAGCCGGAGCTGTTGGGACGACTCCCAACTCTGGACCTGCCAAAGTTCTCCGGGGTCCTTTCCGAATGGCTGACCTTCGTTGGTCTTTTCGACAGCCTAGTGGACGCCCGGAGTGACTTGACCCCGAGCCAAAAGATGGCGTACCTCCTGGCCTCACTGGAGGGGGAGGCCCTGGGCGTCGTCGGCCACTTGAAATTGTCGGACGACGCCTACCAGACTGCTCGGGACCTCCTAGCCAGAAGATACGCCAACGTCCGGCGAATTGCAGACGAGCATGTTAAGCAGCTTCTAAGCCTCCCGCTGCTTAGTGACCGGGCCAGACTGCGTCCGGACCTGTTGGATCCAGTCTTGGTGGCCTGTAATACTTTGAGGCGGCTGGGTTTACCAGTGGGCGAATGGGCTTTTTTGTTGCTCCGCATCGTGCTGTCCCGTCTACCTCTCGACCTGCGAATCCATTTTGAGGAGAGGTACGGCGGGGACGAGGCCTCCTATATTCCGCCCTTCTATGACCTGCTGCGGTTTTTGGAGGAGCAGTGCCGGCAGATCGAGAACGCGGCGGGCACCGTTGACGACTTGCGAGACGTGCCCAGTGAGAGGCTGAACCCGCCAGGCAAGTCGTCGTCAACCCCCCCCTGCTCCTATTGTCGAGCATCTGATCACCGGGTAACGTCGTGCCCGAAATTATTAGGTAAGCCGGTTCCAGCGAGGCGAACTATCGCCAAGGAGCGCCGCTGGTGCTGGTCATGTCTGGGAGGGCACCTCCAGCGAGACTGTCCGCATCGACGGCCCTGTCTGCATTGCCAGGGCAATCACCATGCCGTTTTGTGCCTGGGTGCGAACGGCATCTCCTCTCGGGGCTCTGCCAGGCCCTCGACCCCCACGGGCGGGGGCGCTCAGCCACGCCCTCTGCAGGGTGACTGTCGGCGCCCGCCGTCCAGCCACCAGGCCCCTAAGTTTGAAAGGAGTCCCTCCCCCGACCAGTCGGGGGGTAATTCCCCCAGGGGCGGGGGTGTCATCACCCCCCCTCAGCGTGTGGAGAGGAACTTCACGGCCACTCATCGGTCCGCTGGACCCTTCTCACTTCCGTTAGCTGAGTGGCCGCGACTGGTGTACCACTGTTCCCCATTTGATGGAGGCGGCCCTGTCTAGCTGCTGCCTTAGTTCCCACCACGGCCGCCTCCACTGAGCCTTAAGCCGTCAACGGTCCACTTGTCAAAATGTTCTGTTGCCGACGGCCTCAGTGAAGGCGTACAACCCGAGTGGCAACTGTTAAAGGTTGTGCTCTATTTATCTCGGGTTCACGCCATGTGGCCTCCCCTTGGTGGTGGGAAGATTAGGGTCCCCCTGTAGCGTTGAATCACGCTGTCAAGGGGTATTAGATTTGGTTTGGTCGAGCACTTAGTCAAAAAAAAAAAATACTTGAATTAAAATTAAAAATTGCTTTGGGCTTTCCGCGAAATTCTCCTCTTTGTAGCGGTTTAAATTAAAAGAATTGAATTTAATCTACTCCTTTAAATGCTACTGCATGTGTTTTGTACATATATTTAATCACTGTATTTGATTGTTGCGTTTGTTTGCTGAAAGGAAAATTTGAATTCATCTGAAATGGAATGGCGCACTATTTGAAAAATTATGTTTATGTTTAGGATAGTGTTTAATCATTTTTGTTTTCTAAGAAGTAGGGCTGTCCCTTACGTTATTGTTTTGTTTAATTTGCAAGTTGACCTATGCGCATCGGTGATTAATTTGGTTGAATTAATTCTGTAGTTGAACATTGATGCTTTTGAAAAATTTGTTGAAATATGAGCATAGGACTACTTGTCTAACAGGCTAGCTAGTTTTGGAGATTATCAGATTGAAATCAGCTGCCGCACTATTTTAGTAAATAATAATATGGTGGGTGGCCTGGCTAGGCCTACTTGTTGAAAATTCATACTAGGGACTATCTGTGCGTTTCGTTCGGCTCTCCACAGACGACGTTCATGTGGAATTTGTGGGTGCTCTCTGCACTGAAGCTTAGGAGGCCGCTCGAGGCCGCTTCGTGTCGCGTCACTGTTTGCAGAGCTGATCCGGTCGGATTGCGGAACTAATCATAGGGGCACAGATGGTGTTTGAAAGAGGTCGTCGGACTTCTGTCCAGTACAGGACTTATTAAAGTGCTGCGATGCCCAGGAGGGGCATCCAGTGGAGGCTGACCCTCCGGCTTGCCACATTAGGGATATCTTTGAGGCGTTGATTAGGGTTGCAAGACCTAATAGATTGCCTAAGGTGGCCTAGTTTGGTTGTAGATTCGGTCTTGCAACTTGCAGTCTCGACCTTGTCCCGCTGACCGGTTTGCTCGCGGACCTAAATCCTTATGTCCGGGACGGGGGTTTGTTCGCGCAAAACTCTGTTGTCGGAATCGACACCAGATGTCACTCGGCTCGGCGCGATTCCGGTCTGAAGTTCTTCCGAGCGTCACAGTGGCGCGCGGGTCGCAAGCGAGTGAGTCATCTGCCAGATGTGCTAATGTTTGCACGCTGTTAATTTTGTGCGGGAACCGCGGAATAGTTAGGGCGTCTAGTAAATATCCTGTCTAGGAATTATAACGCGCATTCCCTGTTTGGATAGCCTTTCCCGGGACTTATTGGGTCCGACTCAGAATCTGTATAAGTGCATTCGACAATATAAGCTAGTGCGGCCTCGGTATTTAGAACTGTTGCCACGCGAAACGGTAGTGACCTTTGACCTAGAAACTCCGGGCGTGTTTTGTGCGGTAACCTTATACCCCGCGATAGTTAGTGGCTTCTGTAAGCTAGTTAATCGTACGATAGAGTTAAGTGACTGGCATCGTGGTGAACCAAGAAAGTGACTGTGGATAACCTCGAAAGGCCCCCTCAAGTTGGAGCGGTATCGACGCTCGGGCTGCTGCCGACGGCTAAGGTCTAGGTTCAATCACCATCAGTCACACCCAGATACACACCACATCACCATTCTTTCCCTTGCACTACACAACCACATGCGACCTGACCGACTCCGGAGGAACCAGTCGCCTTGGATAGAGGTAAGTGAACTCCGCCAAATTCCTTCCGGTCGACTGGCCGTAGTATAACGCTCCCCCATATATTTAGTGTAATTAGAGAACTTCCACGTGGCCTTAGGAGGCCCGACCTACGTTTGCTCGGGAAGTCTTCTGCTGATGGGCCCCGGGGGATTGGATCCTTTAAGGGAGCAACCGTAGGCCGTAACACATAATTTGCATTTGTTACACTTGCCCTAATGTCACACTTGCCTCGGGTGACCATACTTATCCTAAACTAAATCTTCATATTAAGTAAAGGAACGTGGACCACCCACGGATCTAAAAATCCTTTATATTTTACATCGAAGATAGCAGGGACAATATGCTATTTGCTGTATATTATGGGACTTGTTTACAGTTTACGAGCGTCGGACTTTTTGTAAAATGGCTAGAGTGTTATTAAGCAGTCGATTTATGTTGCCGTAAAATGTCTCTCGATACGAGTGGGTGGTTACTGGGTCTTCTTTTATGTTAGTGGGCCCCACTATCAAACGACAATAGTGGTGGATATATTTTTTGTTGTAGTAGTTAATTTCTAACATAAACAATTGCTCGAGAAATCTTAAAGCGCCAAAGAACTATTTCTACGGGTAACGAGCGTCGCGTCTACACTTTTACATCTACATTTTTATTCTTACTCTAGAATTGATGTGTATGTCACTGGCCTCAGCATTCACTTACTATCAGGTAAATTGTGCGATAATTTGTCATCATAGTTTTTGTTAATCAAATATTAAAAATGTGTAGGTAACTTTAGATAAATTTAATGGGAGAGTTCTTTCACATTTCAATCTAAAAAAAAAATCGTTATTTTTTATGCCATTACGTCACTTGATCATAAACCGTTTTCGCCCTTATTGCGGTAGAATAAGGAACAAAAAAATGTACTACGCACATTTGCGATTATATAATATACCATATTTCACATTCCACATTATCGCTAGACTAAGTATTTATTTTTATATCCAATCTGAAATATGGGTATAGATATTGAAGAGTAATTTACTTTAAGATACACCGAAGTAATAAAGGAGATATAAAGATTGAACCTTTAAATCTGCCACTATAATTCTCTTAAAAGTAGTGTTTTTGTTCCTTATCACGTAGTGTGCAAAACATATTTTTGTTTTTCGTTTCCATATATTATAAGTGAAAATAAAATAAAATGGACGTTATTTTTTTTTAAATCTATAGATTAGGCGCGTGAGCTGTTTTTTTACGTGGCAGAGACAAGCTGCAGCTGGTATATCTGCAACATGAACAGATACTCGATTAGTCAAGGTTATAGCGTGGTAGAGCCACGCTGCAGCTATATTATGGTTGTAGCACGAACGGGTCGGCTCGACCAGGGATGAACCACGCTCTCACAGAATACCAGCGTAAAATAGCAGCTCAATGCTGCTGTGTTTCGGATGGTTTTTACTGGGAATGAGGCATTCCATGTTAGTCCTCAGGGGTGACAACGCATCTAAATTTTGATTCTAAATTGAGGATAAATGTAGACATCTGTCTATGGGCCACAGCTACCACTTACCATCAAGTGGACTATGTGCTCGATTTTAACCCTATACTATATAAAAAAAATCAAAATCCCTCTTCTATGATGTCCATATTCAGTAGCGTACTGTTTACTATGATACTCGTATATTCTTTATCGATTCTCTATTCTCTATCGAGGACTGATTTGAGTGACTGTAGGGCACACTAAGGAAACCATTGAGACTTCACTTTATTAGTATTTTCTTAATTGATTTCTATTTGTAATGCGTAGAGGAGTGTAATAATTTGCCGGCGTCTGTTTCATCTAATTACAATATATGTCTTCAAAGCAAGAGTAAATGAGCTTTTGTTACACTAAATTAGTCAATGAATTTTACCATCTAGGGTTTCAATATCGCTTATCACCAGGTGGAATGAGGGCTAATAATTTATGCTCACCAGATGTGCGCTAGTTGACACTGAGGTAAAGTTTTTTGTTACGCAATGTAATTTAATTGAGAAGTTGGTTTATAATAAAAGTATATCACTTTCGAGAGCAGCTTTTTTTATATTTTCTATTTTTATGAATATCTGTGGTTTAGTTTATTTATTTTTAAATACATATAATCACGCCTCTTTCCCGTAGGGGTAGGCAGAGGCCACTTCTTTCCACTTGCTACGATCCTTACATATTTGTTTCGCTTCGTCCACGTTCATTATTCCCTTCATACATGCTCTTCGGTTTAGGGTACTCTTGACCTGGCCTTTTTTCAAGACGTTCCTGAATTGGTCTAGTAACGTCCGCCTGGGTACTACCCCTACCAACCCTTTCATTCACACTCGCCTTATACCCTTTTTTTGTTAATCGTTCTTCATTCATTCTCTCGACATGGCCAAACCATCTCAGCATACCTTTCTCAATTTTTGTCACTACATCTTCATTTACATCATACACTACATCTTTATTTATTTTTAATCTTATTAATATAAAATACAGCTAATATTACAGAAAGAAACAATTTATGATTTTCGAACAAATTAACTTCCCCGCTATGAAATCTGTCAAATATTATACCTCACTTTCACGTGGTGCTGCCCTAGTGGCAGAAAAAGTCATGAATTGTAGTCATGCATTAGTTTATAATTCAGTAAAAAAAAGTTATTTTACGGATTTTTTCGCGTTTAATTAAACATATTTTTTATATCCCGTTACATCTTTTTAATATCTGTCTCCAATTCGCTTGCCAAGTGTGACAATAATAGCAATCCTACATTAGGAGACTGATAAATAAAGTAACCTTACGGTTGTAAGTTTCAGTAATGCAATTAAGAAGGCATATGTTATTTCGTAACATATATCCGAGGTTTCACGAATAAACCAATGTATTGACAAGGCTTTTGACCTTACCTCTGATTGGGGTCTAAGTGAAGGGCGATTTGCTATCTATACTCCTGGCAACTATGGCAAATGTTACCATAGTTTTTTTTTTATAGGATAAGTGTGACAAACGAGCACACAGTCCACCTGATGGTAAGTGGTTGCTGTGGCGCATAATCATCTACATCTATCTTCGATTACCAATCAAACTGCAGATGCGTTGTCACCCGTGAGGACTATGACGGAATGCTTCGTTTCCAGTAAAAAGGGTCTCCGGTTCTCAACACTCACCACACGAAACACAGCAGCGTTAAACTGCTAATTCACGCTAGTATTCTGTGAGAACGCGGTCGAGCCGAGCCATTCGTGCTACAACTACACCAGTAATAAAGCTGCAGCCTGGCCTTACCACGTAAATATCACGTTAACACTATACGCAAAAATGTAATGTCTTTTTTTGCCTTTTTTAATAACGCTTCATTTGTAGTATGTTGCAAGCGAGTCATTTATTATTTAATACATTCTAGCAAAAGACTGTTGCTGTCCCAAAAAAATAAATGAAATTGAGAATGTTTAAATCTTACTCAATATATTTCAAGGGAAGGAATTTCGTCTGTAATTCGTAATTTTACCCACGTCCGCTGCCGATAACTCTTCTCGGTGGTTACGAAAATCGGGTATATAAGAAGTAACTGTGGCACGAAAACTGTCGCCTTCTGAACATAATTATTAGTATTTGTAATTAATTATAAGGTACACCTCTTGTTTCGTATGCTGTCATAGCCTATATTTATAAAACTAGCTGTTCCCCGCGACTAGGTCGGCGTGTAATTTAGGGTTTTAATTATGTTGCACGGAATCCTAATTACTTTTCTAAAATATAAGTAGCTTAAGTTACTCCCTGTAACATCAGATATCTGCCAGTGAAAGTCCCGTCGATATCGGTCAAGTAGTTTCAGAGATTATCCGGAACAAACATACAGACAGACAGACAAAAATTTTAAAAATTGTGTTTTGGTTATATTACTGTATGAAACTATGCATTTAGTAAAAAGGAGTTATTTTGACATTACAATTTTATTTATTTGTATAGATTTAAGCGTGTTGTCTGTATGAGCAACGAAGTTATATTTCATGCTTCTTTCTTTGCTTTTTTCTTAATTTATTTATGTTTTTATTTAGTTCTAGGTTTCAATAACTATTTAAATATTGGTTGTATATTCTTATTTGAAATATTTAATCGTTTTTTAAGGATTGAAACTTAAACCTTTTTGTGTATATGTATATTGTATATATTAATAACACAAGCAAGGATAATTGCTTTTCTCTCCTGGCTTGAACCACACGAAACAATCTGACCGTCCCGTTAATGAGATACCGACCGATACGCAGGTTAGGGGTCAGCTCTTGACTTTGCCTCGTATATGCGCCGATTGTAATAATTTCACGTGGCTTGTTCAACAGCTATTGACTTGTACAGTTGTGTAGGCAGTCTTTCAACCTCGGCTAACCCATTGAAATTGTGAATTGAAAACAGCTTTACATCAACTTTATAAGTAAAAAATCTATTTACGATCGCTCTAAGATTTCGATGTCAAATAATTATAATTACGACACGAACCATGTAAGGAGTTTTGAAAAAAGAATTAATCATAGTGAAAAAATAATATAATATAATAATATAAATAAATTATTACACAATAATAAAATATTTTTCGAGTTGCATCCTACATTTTTGTGACGTGCTTTTTAAACGTGAGGTCAAAACTTTGGTAGAAAAAAGTTTGACTACAGTGTTTTTACAGGTTTTCACATTGTTTTATCGATATTCCGTTACAGTCTACTAAAGTCCACTGCTGAACATAGGCCTCCTCCATAGATTGTCTCATAGAGAGAATGTTTGCCATATTTGCCAAGCCTGGCAAGTGAGATGACAACCGCATTTTATTTTTATTTTTAGTTGTATATATATATTATATTGCTTCTGTCACCTCTTACGACACCCACGGGATGATATTGGATAGTGGATATTCTTTAACGATAACGATAACGATTTAAATGTTTTTTTTAAATTAGTTAATATTTTACTTTCCAAGTTTACTTTGGGAAGTATTAATAGATTATATTTTGTCCTAACGTTAAGCATAGCTTGTTCGTCCAGTTATTACGTGTAAATAGGAACCTTAAATATATGTATATAGATATGCATAATACACGCTTTGTAATTTTTTTTTCACAATTCAAAATAATAAAAATAGACATTTTTATTTATTTTCCTATTATTGGGGTCATTATTATGTACCAACCTATTTCGGTGACTAGGCACATATTTGTTGCGACACCTCTAACAATCGGCGTCAAAATGATGAAAGTGACAATTGACTGTAGTTTGGCAACTTTGTTTATTTGTTGTATTACTCGACTGGTTAAGTTTAAGCTACACGGATTCATAACATTTCGTATTCTTAAAGGTGTTTTGTAATATTGAATGCAAAATTAATATCCTCTAGACTGAATTTCGGTCACGGCTGCCAGTCCTCGCGGAGACTAGCCATTTGCGCAGAACAGGATTGTAGTGCCCGAGTGTATGCGATAGAAATAGAGAGTGCACTTGTACTTGACAAGTGCACTTTCAATATCCCCAACCTCTTAGTCCAATGGAACATCAATGTAAGATTGCGCTTTGAGAGAGATCAGGCGCAGGACCACAGGCTATTTGTGCATTGCCAGTCACGGGGGTGATACATCGCCAGCTTCCTGACTCCGGCCTACTACTGTGAGTTTCTTGCCAGAAAAATCTAATAAATGAATTTTTGACCTGACCCGGGAATTGAACCCGGAACCTCATGATAAGAGGTCACGCTTACGACTACTACCAACCACACAAAATTAAGTAATGTATGTATATAATTGTCTCTGTGTCTTTGAAATGCACCTTATTATTTTTTTTAATTTATTTATTACTTTAGACATTTATTTTACTGATCGATCCAACCCAATGCGATAGCAAATGTACTCATCAACTATAAGTGGAAACGATGTAACAAAGGCTTCGAAGGTGATATAAATACCAAGTTTTTTTCTAATCTGTATAGGCGCATTGAGATGCTAATGTCGTTCACTTTCCGCCGAGTTAGACTGTCATCCAAATATTTCGAAAACATTACAATGTGACGTGCTCTCAAATTGTAAAGAATCTGCTGAGTTAGATTATCATCAAAATCCTTCGAAAACTTTAATATGACGCACCCACATATTGTGATGAATTTTGTGAACAACATACCCATCAGACTAGGCTGTATAGTCTAAGATCTTTGCCTGCCTTCATTGTCGTATCGTCAACAAATAACAAATTATAAAAATTAGAGAGAAGGATATATTATATATGATATGTACATTAGTTCGATTACTACAATCAAATACTATATATTACTTTATTTTATTACTATATATTATTATATATTATTATAGTACTACTATAAACACGATCAAACTAAAGTTGTAGAGCTACACAATACTTATTTGTTTATGCTAGTAATTTTCAACTCCGTGGCTAAGGTCGGCTGTTGAATAGGATTTGTGAAATTTGGAAAAACGATTGTGTTCATTGTGTTCTATGGTAGTTATCATTGCTAGTGACGGGGCTCTATGTACTTTTGTTTTAGTAGAAATGTCGATATTTTTAAACCGACTTCAAAAACAGGAGGAGGTTCATAATGCGTAATTAATTGCCGACTTCAATATAAATAATTCTCATTTTAGTTATATTGAAGTCGGTTGCACAAAATTTTCAATTTTATCAATTGAGTAATTATGTAGCGACACTACAATGAATGTTTACCACGATATTATAATGGCTCAAAGTTTAAAACAAGTATTAAATACATTAACTAGAAACATTAACAACTTATTAGTTATAATTAAAAATAAAGGAAGTATAACTTATTTTTAAGTTTTATTCAATTTTATATAAAACATTTCACATCTAGTTTAATAAAATAGAGAAATCGAAACCGTGATAAGTATCGAAAAAATTTCAAATCGACAATGGAGAGGCACGGCGGACAAATTTTTCCAAAAGCCTCTTAAAAAAAGGTGGTCCGTGCGTAGAAATAGAACGCATTATAAAAGTTACAGCCTAAAAACGCCCAGAGCTGGGCACAGGCCATCTTTGACTTATGAGAGGGTTTTTAAGGCAAGGAAGTGTCCACTGTGCTGCCCAAATGCATGTGGGCGCACTTCACTTGTCTTTTTTTTAATTTTATTCAGGACAAATAACAATTACATAATAATGCTTAAACCAAATAACATTTTATAAATAACATTAGTCATTATGTAACCAGCACCGTTATCCACAAAGTAATATTAAATTGGTAACAGTAAATAATAAATGCACAATAAACAGAGTATAAGTAAAAAAGGGAAAATAAAATAAAATTGACAGTATTCAGTAACATAAAAATCAAAATGAGACAAAAGGGAAAAAAAATTGCTAACAGTACAAATTTATCTTGTAAAATATTTTAAGATACTATTGAATGTCTACCAACTTTCTTAGAACGTTCTTGCGAAATCGTAACTGTGATGAGGTGAATAGATCAATATTTGAAAAATGCATGTTATATACTTTCATAATACGTCTTAATGGGGCGCGTTCACCTGCATTGGTATTACATAGTTTAGGTGCAAACAATTTATGTGTATACACGTCTCTAATGCGTTGAGAACGACTAGGGACACGGATATATATTTTGTTAAGTAATTCACTACAATCTGAATCATTACGAATTATTTTGAATAATAGTATTATATCAAAGTATATTCTTCTTGCTTTTAAAGTATGAATTGAAAACTTTTTTAATAAGTTGCGATACGATGATTTAGCGTGGTAACATTTGTAATTTATAAAACGAAGAAACTTTGCTTGTAATGATTCTAGAAGTTCACCGTATTTATTATAATAGGGATTCCATACTTGCGTTGCATATTCAATTTGTGGTCTGATAAGTGATTTGAAAAGTAGTAAATAAGATGAGGAGCTTTTAAAAAAATTACACGTTCGTGCAACAATTCCGTACATTTGATACGCTTTATTTGTTACATGGCTGATATGAGCATTAAAGGTTAGATTTGAATCATAAAGGATGCCTAAATCTTTTATTAATGATACTTTTTCTAAGGGACTGTTAAGTAGGGAATATATGTAATTGTTGGTTTTTACGTTTTTGGTGAAAGAAATAGATTTACATTTAGGGATGCTTAATTGCAATTTATTGATTAGACAGTAGTTAGATAACCGGTCAAGATCTTCCTGTAGCTTCTCACAATCATTAAGGGACTTTACACTTCGATAAACTTTCAGGTCATCTGCATATAACAAAAAATTACTATTTATAAAACAATACTGAATATCATTTATATACAATGTGAAGAGCATCGGACCTAGTATAGATCCCTGTGGTATACCTGAGGATACTAATTTTTCGCTAGAGGAGAATCCGTTAACCACAACTTTTTGGGTCCTATTAATAATGTACGAAGAGAACCACCGCAATAAGTTTCCACGTATACCATTGAACGCAAGTTTTTGGAGAAGGATGGAATGATCCACCTTATCAAAGGCTTTACAAAAGTCTGTGTAAACAGTATCAGTTTGTATTCGATTATCCATATTATCAAACAGAAAGTTTGTATATAAAATAAGATTACTGATGGTCGATCGGTGTTTTACGAAACCATGTTGTTCTGGAATTAGTAAGTTGTGTAAACTCGGATAAATTGAGTTATGTACTAAGCGTTCAAGGACTTTTGATAAGGCAGAAAGTAAGGAAATAGGTCTATAATTAGTCACATTAGTTTTAGAACCGTTTTTAAACACTGGGGTTATATTCGCAGATTTCCAGACTGTGGACACTAAACCTTCACACAAACTGCGGTTATACAAATAGAACAGAGGTACGCTTATTGAGCTAGCAGTATGTTTGAGGAAAAAAGGTGAGATACCGTCTGGTCCTAAACTTTTAGTTATATCTAAGTTTTTTAGTAATTGTTCTATAGTGTTTTTTTGAAAATGATATATCTGAGATAATAAAGTTAGTGTTTGATGAGCAAGTCTTCGCAATATTATTTTTAATTTCTCAGACACGCAGGTTTCCTCACGTTGTTTCTTTTACCGCCGAGCACGTGGTAAGTCAGGACTTAAAATTGCAATTAACAATTTCATTGGTGCCGGCGGAGATCGAACCCGGGTTGCTCGCGTACTGTGAAATTTACAGTGGGCCACTAAGCCACGGCTCCTGAGCATGCATGAGGACGCATTATAGCCTGTAACTATACTCAGCGTTGAATTTTTTAAAGTTGCATAATAATTACGTTTTATTAATAGCACTTTAAATTTATTGTGTTTTAAACTTACCAGTTTTTTGTCGCATGACTATATTAGGTCATAATTGCGAAGGTAAACTAACGAGGCATACGTTACAGACTGCGCAGCTTTAAGCGTTTTTTTGACCGTTTGACATTTTACATAACGAGGATGAATAGATGTGCGCGATTGACCTCAAGTGATTAAAAATAAATGTAAGTAGACTTCTATAATTGATTTACTACTTGGTAGGACCCCTTATCATCCTTATTTATGCCCAGGAATTCGTCTCGACGCATAATATATTATACCTTATTCTAGGGCTAAATAGCAGTGCTTGCACTGCCGTATTCCGGTCGAAAGAGTAGGTACAGAGAGCCAGTGTAGTTAGAGAATAGAATATAATAATTTTTTATTCAATATAGATCATATATTTTACGTGGTAGAGTCATACTGCAACTATATTAATAGTATAGTTGTAGCACGAGTGGGTCGGCTCGACCGGGGTAGGACCACGCTCTCACAGAATACCAGCGTAAAATAGCAGCTTAACACTGCTGTGTTTAGTATGGTGAGTGTGGAGAACCGGAGATCTTTTTACTGGAAAAGAGGCATTCCATCTAAGTCCTCATGGTTGACAACGCATTTGCTTTTTTATTCGCAAACGATGATAGATGTAGATGTCTATGGGCCACAGCAACCACTTATCATCAGGTGTCACCCTGTCTATAAAAAAGTGTAATTTTTATTTCTTATTATTAGACTTACAAGATCTTACAAGGAGGCGTTTCAATTTTGTCCTCTGAAGTAACAACGCATCTCTGCCTTCTTCGTTTGAAATTGGTGGCTGGTGGGCTTGAAGTTATTTTGTCATTTTAGTTTTATTAAAGAGTGAAATTTAAAAAAAATTACCTCGTTTTTATATATTCTTATGACAAGTATATTATCAGAAAACATCTGTACAAATCCCTAGAAAAGCCCTAGAAACCCACTTTTTTGTTTATTTTTTTAATAGGATAAGGGTGACAAACGAGCACACAGTCCACCTGATAGTTAGAGGTTGCTGTCGCCCATAGACATCTACATCTATCCTAAAAGGCAGATGCGTTGTCACCCGTGAGGACTAAGATGGAATGCCTCGTTTCCAGTAAAAGGGGTCTCCGGTTCTCTACACTCACCCACTATACGAAACACGGCAGCCCACAGAGATCGATATATTTATATTCATCATTATCTTTGAAAGAAATATTATTTATTTGATTTTTCTGTATTGCGTTTCAGAAATAGAATTTTTTGTTTACACTCGAGCCTTATATTAGTATTTATGCCGGACGTAAAATACCAACTGGTGACGATAAATAGCATCAAAGTCATAAGACGTCTGGTTTCGCGACCGCTAATCCACCTACCTGAAGAGCGTGTTTTTTTTATAGAATAAGACTGACAAACAAGCACACAATCTCTACCGCTACCGTTATCGTTACAGCCTATTCAACTCCACTGCTGAACATAGGCCTCCCTCATAGATTACCTTATAGGGGAGAAATTTCCAGTAGTTGCCATGCTTGGCAAGTGGATTGGCAACAGCAATTTTTATTTTTTTTCGTTAGGCTGCTGCCCATCTCCTGATTAGTTTACCTCTGCCGCCTCACGCACGGTATAATATGATGTAGTGTATATTCTTACACCGCCACTACATCTATCCTATATCTACATCTACATCATATCATATCTAAATCTATTTTAAATTAAATTTTGTACGCGGCATGGCCGTGCTGCAGCTATATTAGTTATATAGTTGTACGAGTAGCACGAATGGGTCGGCTCGACCGGGGAACCGGAGACCCTTTTTACTGGAAACGAGGCATTCCATCTTAGTCCTCACGGGTGACAACGCATCTACATCTTGATTCGTAATCGAGGATAGGTGTAGATGTCTATGGGCCACAGCAACCACTTTCCATCAGGTGGACTGTGTGCTCGCTTGTCACCTTTATTCTATAAAAAAAATTAAAGAGGACTAAGATGGGATGCCACGTTTTCAGTAAGGCTATTCTCTACACTCACCATACAAATCCAAGCAGAAATAGGTTGCTATTTCTTCCACGGCCGAGCCGATCTATTCGTGTTGAAACCATAATAATGCTGCAGCGTGGCTCTACCACGTATACATAAGCATGGCGATTAAAATAAATATGTAATAGACATAAAAAAAAACCGCTACTTTAGTCTACTTAGCTTAGTTTTACAATATCAGATTTTCAGTGTACTGTGTGGACTTGCAGCTGGATCGCGAACAATATTTGCAAAATAAATAAACACGGTCAACCTATAACTTGGGGCCTCATCGCTACGCGACCCTATTCAAGGCGACCTATTCAAGGCAACAGATATTTTGAAACTTCCGTGTTTTGTTTATTTTTAGAACGTCATGTATGATCGGAAAATTATTAATTAATTTAATAATAATATTAGACTGAGATATATGTGATATTATTTTATTTTATCCTGGTGATCCTGATTAGGATCGTAGGATATATTTATTTTAATATTGTATTGTAATTGGTCCTTAATCAAGTTGTGCAAATTTTCAAGTCAATCGGACGAATATATGTAGATTACATTAATAGAAACTTATAAATGCGTAATGATTTCTTATATTTACGCGAAAACTACACATTGAATAAAACTATTTTTACGGATTTTATCGCGTTTAATTAACTTATTTTATATTCCCGACGTTTCGCTTGCTTTCCCGCAACCGTGGTCACGGGGGACTGAGGTGATTCCCCCGTGACCACGGTTGCTGGAAAGCAAGCGAAACGTCGGAAATATAAAATAAGTTAATTAAACGCGATAAAACCCGTAAAAATAGTTTTATAAATGCTTGTTAAAAATTAGACAGTTTTCTGTAGAACGGATCGCGGTGATACGCTAGACGTCCCTTCATGTAGATGGGCTAAACTAGAAAGTCTGTTTTGATAAAATCCGTATAGGTATACTGCAACTATCTGATACAAAAAAAAAATACATAAAGCTTTCTGAGGAAGTTTTGTTAAAAAAGGCAATAGATTTGTTCTGCATTGCAAGTTCGCAGGCTTTTGATATTATTTTGTTAAAACTGACATTTTAAAAATATTTATAGACCTTTGATTATATAATTATTATTTGCAGTTGTAAATTAAATTACATATACAATACGCTTAACACGGCTTAGAGAGAGAGAGCCAAGAGTTACAAGTCGGTTCTTTTTTGAATTCTTGTTTTTGCGAAACGATGAAGTAGATTTTCACGTTCGTAATAGCTTTCATATTAGTAGTATAGTTGCAGCAAGGATTGTCAGCTCGTTCGGGGAAGGACCACGCTCTCACAGAATACTAGCGTAACATAGCAGCTTAACGCTGTTGTGTTTCGTCGAGGTGAGTGTAGAGAACCGGAGACCCTTTTTACTGGAAACGAGGCAATCCATTGTAGTACTCACGGGTGACCACGCATCTGCATTTTGATTCGTGATCGAGGATAGATGTAGATTTCTATGGGCCACAGCAACCGCTTAACATCAGGTGGACTGTGTGCTCGCTTATCACACGTATCCCATAAAAAAACATAACATTTAATCAATTGGATTTTCAACATTAATTTCATCAATTTTATACATCTGAGCGAGATGGTCACGCGAGGTTAATGGTTTTTCCCCCATCCTATAAAAAATCACGGCTAAAATTGATCACATACACCAAATCCGTTTCAGCAAATTGTATTCCATAAATATTTAAAACCTAACTAATCAAAGTGATATCACGGAGTATGGTTGATAGTTAGGGTGAAATAAAAATAAATTGATCTATGGTTAAAGAGAAGAGACACGTTCTCTAGCGACGTTAACGACTAACGTAGACAATGAACAACTTAACGATACCTCGTAAAAAGTTACGACGAAGCAGACAGGGCGGTGTACACCGGCAAGCAATTGTGACGCGTGCTGCTGGAAAAAAGATCGATAAAAGTCGTAGTGGTTTTATTAAGTTTCAGATAAACATAATACATACATAATAATACATAAAGAATGTAAATGTGTATGTTTTATATTACATTTATGTAGAAGTAATGTTGGAGGAGGTTATTATATTTTTTATCCAGCATATTACGGCGGCAACATGAATTTGTCGGCACGACGGAGTAAGGACTACGCTAAAATTATGATAAAATTCTGTGCAATAGTGTGATGCTGTTTAGTATGTAATGAGAACTCTTTTAACTGATAATAAAGAATATTTCGTTCTTAAGGGTTCACATGGCATCTGAATCCCGATACTATTTTCTCACACTTACTTCTACGAAAAAGATAATATTGTTGACTACCTCGTTAGTCTAGTACGGCGCGATTGCGGAGCAGAAAGAATATCAAATTATTGCGATTTATACAAATGTGAACTTTAATAACTTGAGAATAAACTCGGTTTTCGAATCACAAATATTGTTTAAAAGGTCCTAAAACTATCTTTTTTGTTGTTGTTGTTGTTTTTTTGGTTGCAATAGAAATAAAACTTTTTGTGATGGGAATTAAGTTTAAAAATGCAAAGCTATAAAAAATTCTTGCTCCGCGACCGTGCTTGATCTTGTGGTCCCAGGTTTAACCCGGGAGTTAAACCTGGGACCACAAGATCAAGCACGGTCGCGGATTATTTCGTTCTTAAGGGTTCACATGGCATCTGAATCCCGATACTATTTTCTCACACTTACTTCTACGAAAAAGATAATATTGTTGACTACCTCGTTAGTCTAGTACGGCGCGATTGCGGAGCAGAAAGAATTTCAAATTATTGCGATTTATACAAATGTGAACTTTAATAACTTGAGAATAAACTCAGTTTTCGAATCACAAATATTGTTCAAAAGGTCCCAAAACTATCTTTTTGTTGTTGTTGTTGTTGTTTTTTTAGTTGCAATAGAAATAAAACTTTTTGTGATGGGAATTAAGTTTAAAAATGCAAAGCAATAAAAAATTCTTGCCCTGCGACCGTGCTTGATCTTGTGGTCCCAGATTTAATTCCCGGGTTGAACCAAAATCAGTAGCAGATCAGGATCAGGAAGTTGGTGGGGTTTCATTCCTGTGCCTCGAAAAGCTCGTGAAGCCATTGGTCCTGCGAATCATCTCTCTCCGGTTGTGTCAGTTGAAAGTGCACCTGTGCGCGATATTGTACAGTGCATATTATCACGTACATCAGGACAGTAAACCTAACATACAACAGTAATCCTAACATAACAGGATAATAGTATAAACTGGAAAACTAAACAAAGTACGTAACAGGATTATAAAAACTAAATAACAGGATTATGGTATACACTGTACACTTTTCTTCGTTTAAACTGGAGGCCTTGATCGAAATTAGATTTGGACATTTTTATTGTTATTATTTATGTAGCTAAAAGAATGGAAAACCCAAAAAAAGAAAGGTTTTCAAGAGTGTAGGAAGGTGTAGAACAATTTAGCATAATTGTTGGTGATGCTACGTCGATCGCTGCCACGGTACATTCGTTTATTTTTTGTTTATTTATTCTTTATTACATTCCCTATTACAAAATATTACAAAAGGCGGATTTAATGCCATGGGACATTCTCTACCAGTCAACCCATTGAGGTGGTTAAAGGTGACATAGGTGTAGCAATAAAGAATAAAAAAGAATAAAAAAGTTAGTGGAACGAAGTTCTTCATCGGACGGTATGGGTTTGACGGATGGGAGCTAGGCGAAAAAAGTGTAAGATTTTTTCGTCACTACCCTAATGTAGACGGCCTTGGCGGCGAAATAAGGAAGTGAGATGGAATAATATCCATCTCCCTCGCACTTTATCTTATCTTGCCATAAAAGAAATATTATTATTATTCAAATGACGCTTCATTTTAATATACGCTAGTAATTAATTTATTTGTATTTGTTTATCAATAATATAATACCTACGTTTATGAATAATAATATACTACGCAAGGAACTTCGTTCCAACCGAGTGTTCCACGACACTCACGCATTTTTTCGTTTATTTTATGGAGTTTTTACCTGTATCGTGAAGGCAGTTTACATACATAAATTGTGCAAGGATAAAAGTTATGACCCGGAACAATTATTTGTATGCCATACAAATACTTGTTTCGTGCGGAATTCAAACCCGCGACCGAAGCATTGCAACTCTATGCTAAGCCACTGCACCATAGAGCCGTCATAAGCCTTTAATTATTCAGATGTTGACGCTATGTTTAAAATAGATAGAATCATTATTAAATTATTATTTACAAAAAATTTTATCCACTGGAAAGTCTAGCTTCTCCCTGTACAATTAGGTACACGAAAATGGTTACTTACGAAAACACCGAGTAAAGATGGATTTACGTCGTAACATGAGCGTCATTATACAAAGTGTAGTAAGTAGTAGTATAGGCTATTAAAGTCCACTGCTGAACATAGGCCTCCCCATGGATTGCCTCATAGGGACAACATTTGCCATAGTTGCCACGCTTGTCAAGCGGGTTAGCAACCGCGGTTTTTTTTAAATTTTAGTCGTTATTAGGAAGACGTTGCTGCCCATACATCCTCATTTGTTTCTCTCTGTCACCTCTTACGACACCTCCGTGATTATATTATATGGTAGAGGATATTCTTACACCGACACTACACGGTAGTACAAAATGGCCTTTAGATTTATTTAACCAAAAAAGGGCTCTCATTTGTGTTTCAATGTCATTGCCTGAATTTTAAATTTAATGCAACTATTGATTAATAGTATTCATTCCTTTTTTCGTCGTAGAGTCATACTGCAGCTATATTAATAGTATAGTTGTAGCACGAATGGGTCGGCTCGACTGGGGAAGGATCACGCTCTCACAGAATACCGACGTAAAATAGCAGCTTAAAGTTGCTCTGTTTCGTTTGGTGAGTGTAGAGAACCGGAGACCCTTTTTACTGGAAACGAAGTATTCCAACTTATTTCTCACGGGTGACAATGCATCTACATTTTGATTCAGCGTGGCTCTACCACGTATAAGTTACTAATTCCTGTACTTCTAAAACCAAAATTCAAGCCTCATTCCAATCTAAAATGGTAAATAGAATAAGGACAGGATATAAATTATACTATTCTATACATTAATATTGTCATTGCTCATGTGGGGTATACCGATAACCGATGGGGAAGGAAGGTTCTTGAGTGGCAGCCTCGTACGGGTAGGCGAAGTGTAGGGCGACCCCCCACGAGATGGAGTGACGACCTGGTAAGACATGCAGGAAGTCAATGGATGCAGGTAGCTCAGGAACGTGCTTTGTGGCATTCCTTGGGGGAGGCCTATGTCCAGCAGTGGCTTGTGAAAGGCTGTAATAATGATGATGATGATGATGATTATACTTTAATAGCCCACCCATTGGTGTCACGTTTATTGATACGACTCACTAGAAACTAATAAGCTGTGTAGAGTTAAGTATGAATGTCCACTACTCTATGTCCTCCCGTGGGTGTCGTAAGAGGCGACAGAAGGACGTTGTAGAGCCATGTTGCAGCTATATTAGTAGTATAGCTGTAGCACGAATGGGTCAGCTCGACCGGGGAAGGCCCACGCTCTCACAGAAAACCAGCGTAAAATAGCAACTTAACGCTGCTGTGTTTTGTATGGTGAGTGTAGAGAACCGGAGACCCTTTTTACTGGCAAAGAGGCATTCCATCTTAGTCCTCACGGGTGACAACGCATCTGCATCTTGAGTCTTTATTGAGGATAGATGTAGGTGTCTATGGGTCACAGTAACCACTTACCATCAGGTGGACTGTGTGCTCGTTTGTCACCCTATCCTATAAAAAAAGGAAATAAACCAGGAGATGGGCAGCAGCGTCTGAAGACGTAAATAATCTTAGTGGCAGCACTAGATAGAACGATCGTGTTTGAACTCATTTGAAAGGGCTCATAAACATCTAGGTGACTGTTATGAACCTCACCTTTTTAATGGTGCAATCCGAAGGTGGGTATAGGATCGCAGTGACGGCACTAGATAGTACGATCGTGTTTGAACTCATATGAAAGGGCTCATTAAGACCTAGGTGGCTGTTATAACCTCACCTTTTTGATGGTGCAATCCGAAGGATCTCAGTGACGGCTATATTATGAATACTAACGACTAAAAACTAAAAATTCAGTCACTAACCCACGTATCAAGCGTGGAAATTAAGGAAAATATCTTAATAATCCTTCATATAAGGTAATCTATAGGCGAGGCCTATGTTCCGCAAAGATTTTGGCACGTTATAACTAGACACTATAATGAAATACATTATTTTTACTAACATTCGTTTTATTAAACCGAAGTCTGATTCGGAGCCAAGTTCCTCTGTCCACTTAGCCTAGCGTTAGGTCTCAAGCACGTCTAGATAAGCGGGTCAAGCTTGCGGGTCAGGTCACAGCAGTCCGACCATTCTCAGAAACTATTAGCCCCGAAGGCTAGTATGTAACGGGTTATAATAGAATAGTGAGATGGTCCCTGAAACCCGTTGAAGACGTTTGAATTCCTTTGCATTTGCTATTTGGGTCAACCAACGAGCAAGTATGTAGATAGACAAGATTTTATTTTAAAGCACAAAATTGGGTACGGTTACGGAAAAGATTAGTAAGGGCCGATTTTTCAATCGTTAATAATAAAAGTAATCTATTGAATAAATTATAACCTGACTGAATATAAAAGTAAAAGTAAGTTTGTGTATAAAAATATACCACGTTTTTAAAATCAATATTATATTTAAAATGAATAATATACTTACATTGTCTTTAGATTCTGAGCTGTTTTCAAAATTTCATGTATCTAGCTTATCGGGAAGTTAGTTTAAAATCAATCACTAATTTCAGCTCGAACAGGTATACCTACTCGAAAGCCAGTTAATAATTAAAAAGAACCTGGTAAAAAAAAAACTAATTTATTCATACAACTATCATTTTCAATTGGTTCATGTTGTGGTTTATCTAATTGATAATTTTTATGTGACTAGATTGTTTATCGTAACTTTTTAATAGGCTTTTGAAAATAGGCCTTATAAATTACACCATTAAGTGATAGGTATAAAATATAAGCGCATTACGCATACTCGCCCGCTTTGGTTCTACCCTAGGTATAAAATATATGCGCATTGTGCATACGCGCCCGCTTTGATTCGACCCTAGAGTACCCCAGTCTGTATTCGGAACCCGACTGAACGATTTTGTTAACATTAAAATTTGTCTCAGCATTTTTTTCATTAGAATTTTTATGTTACTTCAAGGACGAACACGCTCATAGTCCATCTCATAGTTATTAGCTTTTGCAACCCATGGACACTTACAATCAAAAATAAAGACAGCCACAGATGTGTTGTCGCACCAGATATTATAAATAAGGCTTCAACTCCAGTAATTACGCTAGTTCTCTTACAGAGCAGTAGGTACACGTCTACCGGTCGACAGTAGGCGAGAGTCAAACTAAACTCGACGGAATCCTAGGTAGCAATGGCACCTTATCATTTATTAAGATAATGTGATTAAAAAATTTAGTTCCGTTAGACAAAGGTCTGGTTTGTCTTTAAAGGGAGCAAAAAGACGTTGAGCCAACTGTCATTAATAAAATGCATGTCACGTTAAGTTGAAGCGCTTCCTTATTCGGTCGGAATAATCGATGCTTAACCGATCTTCCGGGAATCGATTTTTCATTATGGCACCGATATGATATTCACCGTTACGAAGTCACGATGGTATAATTATAATATAACGATCACTTTGTAATGCTTTTAAAAGTATGTCAATGCATTTGGCCATCTTATAGATATATCAAACAATGAAGACGAAAACGTGGTGTATTTTGTATATTCGTCTTTAGGTTAGGTTAAAGCTTATAATATACGTCCCACTACTGAGCACAGGCCTCCTCTCATTTCTGAGAGGGTTTTAGGGCAAGGAAGTACCCACCGGGTTGCCCCAAATCGTGTTGGCGAATTTGACATGTGTTCGAAATATTTTTTCTTAATTCTCAGATATGCAGGTTTCCTCACGATGTTTTCCTTCACCAATGAGCACGTGGTAAATCAGCACTTAAAATTGATATTAACAATTTTATTGTTGCCGGCGGGGATCGAACCGGGGTTGCACGTGTACTGTTAAATTTAGAGCGAGCGCTAACCATCTGCGCTACCACGGTTCTTCGCCATAAAGTAATCCTTTATTTTTTTCGGTTCCTAGATATTAGTATCCAATATGCCATTGTAGCTTTCAAAGACCAGGAGCATTCAGGGTTTGACTCCTGGCACAAATGGGATTGTAAATGAGGAATTATAAGTGAAGCCACATCATTTTTGACCACGAATACCAACCTTTGATTTTAAAACTAGAGCAACGTGAAAATGTAATAAATATTTTAGAAGTTTAATGCTTAAATATATGTTACAAATAACATTTTCTTACGTGGTAGAGCCATGCTGCAGCTATATTAGTAGTATAGTTGTAGCACGAATAGGTCGGCTCGACCGGGGAAGGACCACGCTCTCACAGAAAACCAGCGTAAAATAGCAGCTTAACGCTGCTGTGTTTCGTATGGTGAGTGTAGAGAATCGGAGATCCTTTTTACTGGCAAAGAGGCATTCCATCTTAGTCCTCACGGGTGACAACGCATCTGCATCTTGAGTCTTTATTGAGGATAGATGTAGATGTCTATGGGTCACAGTAATCACTTATCATCAGGTGGACTGTGCGCTCGTTTGTAACCCTATCCTATAAAAAAAGTGCTAACAAATGGTAAAAAAATAAAATGAGATTATCAATGGTAGTCGAAGTCAAGTAAATACGTATTATTAAGTATAACACAACTAGAAAAATTCAGTCGAATTGAGAAACTCCTCCTTTTTTGAAGTCGGTTGAAAAATAAAGTACCATGCTAAGTTGAATTTACAGTAGCTTACTTCAAAGATATATAGTGGCTAAAGTAGTTATTTTCAGACGTATATTGATGGTGACTGACTCAGTAATTCAGAGGAATGTAGATTTTAAGATGAGAATAATACCATTAAATATAAATCAGTTTAATTTCCACCCTTTGTAAATTACAAGTTTAATTGTTGATTCACGCTTGATTTTGCTTAACCTTTAAAAATTGCAACTTGTGTCAAAATCATTTTGTAAAACTTTTCTTTCGTATATTTTTTCTCACATACATACATCTTTGTTTACAATACGTTACTTAGGAGCTCGTAGCAATGTTAGTTTGATGTTGCCTCACATGTTATGCCACTGCTAATCGTAGCCCTCTCCCCTTTATTGTCACCTAGGGGGATATTTGCTACAGTTGCCACGCTTGGCAGACAGGTTGGCAACTTCATTTCTGTATTTTAATTTGTTATTAGCAATAAGTTGCCCATCTCTTGGTTTGTTTACCTTCTGTCGCCTCTTACGACACCCAAATGATGATACAGGGTAGTGAATATTCTTACACCGCCACTACACCTTTGGATAATAGCATTGTTAGCATTAAAATAAGTACAGCGCAAAATACACAATATTAGCTTTCAAAGCCATTTTTAATGGGTAATCGGCCGCAAATAGTCAGTAGCTAGATTAAATTTGCGATAGACATTAGTACATTCGAAACCGTAAACAAGTGAGAAAATTAAAAATTTTGCACAACCGACTTGAATATAAATAAAATGTGTAGACGCATTAATAAGGATAACTTAAAAACTACTGGTCAGAACTTGATAAACTTATATGGGATCACATGAGAAGCACCAGCATTCAAATAAGAAAAGAGTCATTCAAATCGGTTTCTACTGCCTACCTAGAAAAAGGTTCTGAGGTAACACACATAAAAAATACACTAGAATTGACTACCTCCTACTTTTTTGAAGTAGGTTGAAAATGACTTTTAATAACAAGTAAAATCCGGCTTCACACAACTAAAAAAAAAATAAAAAATAATTTCACATACTTAGATTTAGTTCTTCTATACAATATGAATTTTTTGAATTGAAAAATTATGTAGGGTAATTTTGCAATAACCGGCCAAATTTGCAGAGAAGGTTCACAATAAGTAGTATAGGCAAATAGTGAAGAAAAATTAATTGAGAAAATCTCAAATATTCTTTTCTTTTTTTTCTTTTTAATTCAAAATGCGTGGTAATGCATTATTTTGACTGATTGTACTGCGCATACACACATGCGTAAGGGTCGCATCGGTAGGCAAAAACACTGTTGCCCATAAATCACATTCAATTCAGGATAATGTCAAACAAAAGTAGAAGCCTTATTTACTCGTATTTTCAAAAACTGCAATAACGGTATCTCATATATTTGAACTTAAATATAAAATTTAGTTACATTTTGAAAAATAACCCTGTATTTAATTTTTTAAATTATGTTTTATTCTTTTTAGTTGCGTGAGGTTAGTTTTTTTACTTTTTTATTAAAAGTTAATTTTTGTGTAAGGACTATCAGAAGATAAACATTGTAAGTAAACAAGTTTCTCATAAATTGTATACTTACCTACTATGTTTATTCGTTTTCGATGTTACTCGTTATAATCGGTTACTTAAGGTATTTAAGTAAAGAAGTGACTTGCGATTACAGATTATGCAAATGACATGAAATTATCCCGACGGGTATGTAATTAGGTACGGCGTCTATTTTTTATTCCTGAGAAAATCCGGATGCTGTACAATCCAGTTTGTGTGAACCGCAACCACTGCTGTGCATATGAACATCACTTTAGGGCTGTTACACACAAACCTTTTATAAGAGTTCGAAATTTTAAAAATAATTTAAAATTAAAAATTTTGTACAAACGTCTTCAATATAAATTATTAAGAATAACTCAAAAACTATTAATCAGACCTTGAACAAATTTATATAGGACCACAGATGAAACACTAGCTTTCAAACAAAAAAAGAATCATCGAAATAGATTCAGCCAGTAAGAAGTTATGAGGTAACACACATAAAAAAGAAACATACAGTCGAATTGAGTACCGCCTC
This sequence comes from Parnassius mnemosyne, assembly GCA_963668995.1. Lineage (NCBI taxonomy): Eukaryota > Metazoa > Arthropoda > Insecta > Lepidoptera > Papilionidae > Parnassius > Parnassius mnemosyne. The sequence continues at coordinate 7,579,644 of CAVLGL010000084.1, read as the reverse complement.
CTTTTTGAAGTCGGTAGAAAATTGTAATAAGATTTTTTTTTAATAAACTGAAGTGATAAACGAACTTGGAGCTCTCATGTTAAGGTAGTCACTACAGTCGATGGACGTAATGCAGACAAACAAACTTTACACATAAAAGGCTACAGATACGTTGTGTTTTTCTGCCGACTTCCAAAAAGGAGACGGTACTCAATTCGACGCGTGTTTTTTTTATGTGTGTTACCTCATAACTTTTTACTGGGTGAACCGATTTGGATGATTCTTTTTTTATTTGAAAGCTGGTACTTCTCGTGTGGTGCCATATGAATTCGATCGAGGTCAGACCAATAGTTTCTGAGTTGTTCTTAATAACTCATATTGAAGTCGGCTGTACAAAAGTTTGAATTTTAAATTATTGAGGACTAAGATGGAATGTCTCAAAGCCAGTAATTATAATCACGCTCTATGGAATGATAGTTTCTATTTTGTATTTTTTCTACATTTTACATTAGAGGACTGTCAAGTTCCGATACACGACAAGAGTAGGTATTTTTAAAAATGCTATCTGTTTCATACCGACCGCTCTTCATCGCTGTATCGTGCGATAGAGAGATTTACAAGTCTTGAAATAAATTGCCTACGTTTTCTTTTTTAAATATTTTTTGGTCTCATTAGATTCAGTATACCTTAATCTAGGTCTGTCCGTTTTTTTTAGTAATTCAGTTGAGTTTATCAATATATATATATCTTCTACGTGTTAGAGCCATGCTGCAGCTATATTATGGTTGTAGCACGAATGGGTCGGCTCGAACGGGGAAGGACCACGCTCTCACAGAAAACCAGCGTAAAATAGCACCTTAACGCTGCTGTGTTTCGTATGGTGAGTGTAGAGAACCGGAGACCCTTTTTACTGGCAAAGAGGCATTCCATCTTAGTCCTCACGGGTGACAACGCATCTGCATCTTGAGTCTTAATTGAGGATAGATGTAGATGTCTATGGGTCACAGTAACCACTTACCATCAGGTGGAATGTGTGCTCGTTTGTCACCCGATCCTATAAAAAAAAGAAAAATAGATGCTAATAACTTATACCGTACGCAATATTTCTTTAAAATAAAAACGTAGGTACGAACCTAGTTTTTCATTATATCCACAACAATTCCAAAAGTTATGAAAATAGGACTACACTCGTATTTACCAAAGGAAAACGTTATCGACCTTTTTATGAACATTTACAGCATCACACACCTCATAATAAGATGCAGTATGATCCATATTATTGTTTTTATACATTTTTTTGTGTTGGAAAAACATTTTCCTTACCGTCTCAGCGAGAATTGCCGTAATTATGGGTCCAATGTTGTATACAGGCCCTCGCAGAGATACGCCACAAAGTACGCCGTTTCTGAGCCCCCTGCATATTGTGACATATTGATTGATTGACACATTCATTAATGCCTGTCAAAGTTCACTGAACTCACACTCTTTATATCTTGCCTCATTAGTCACAGTTGCCACGTTGTATTTGCTGCTGCCTATCTCCTCTTTCATTTCCCACTGTTGCCTCTAATAACATCTACAGAATACAGAAAAAAGCATCGTGAATATTACATTATTATTTTATACGTGGTAGAGCCACGCTGCAGTTATATTATGGTTGCAGCACGAATGGGTCGGCTCGACCGGGATAGGACCACACCCTCACAGAATACCAGCGTAAAATAGCAGCTTAATGCAGCCGTTTAGTATGGTGAGTGTAGAGAACCGGAGACCCTTTTAACTGGAAACGAGGCATTCTGTCTTAGTCCTCATGGGTAATGTCTATGGCCACAACATCCACTTACCACTATTTTATAAAAAAATATATTCTAGATAATAATTTTAGTCGTGTGATCCAGTGCAACAGTACCCTAACCATTCGATTCTAAATGTAGATGAGAGTCCGGTTTAATTTATAATTATATGAACAGTTATTTAACGTCAAGATATATGACGACTGCGTCGATTATGTCTTGCGATTTGTTTGACAAGAATCACCGTTATTTTTTTTTAATTTAAGTAATATGCAATATACATACAATACAACAGAATAAAATTTATTTTTAAGGATGAAAATTTATATTAACACATACAACTTTAAAAAGAATAAGTACGGCTGAAGGTAAACCGAGTCATAACAAAAGATAAACCGTGTAGTGGCGATGTAAGGATATCCACTACTCCGTGAATGTCGTAACAGACGACAGAGGGAAACTAAAATCGAAGATCATCAATCGAAGGGTATCAGCATCTTTCTTATAACAACTTAAAGTAATAAAAAACTACGGTTGCCAACCAGTCTGCCAAGAACAGCAAATATGGTAAAACCCTACTTATAAGGCAACATATGAAAGAGGCCTATGCTCAACAGTGGACTTTTATAGGCTGTAATGGATGAATGGATAGCTTTTAGGTATATTATTATATTGTAATCAATAGTTTAACGGTAAGAGAAAGAGAGAGGGAAAGAGAGAGAGAGAGAGAGAGAGAGATCAAGAGTTGGTAACGACTGATTAAGCCGACCGAAAAAATTGCAAAATCCATCACAAACACTCCACCAAAAGTTCAAAGTCTGATTAGAACTGCGCATACCAACCTAGTACCAAAAAAATATGAGGTAACACACATAAAATTATAGTCGAATTGAGTACCTCCTCCTTTTTGAAGTCGGTTAAACACACTTAGTTGCTTTGGTGGACATGAATATTACTTTAAGAATAATAAACATAAACAATCTTGTTTTCAGGTTTTGAGATATGTTGGTCGAGAAAATATGTCGTAATGTCCCGAACGCTGCCCAGCCGAGTTGAATCCGTCGGTTGACCTCTCGGTCGAAGTTAGACTTAACTAGTCGGACTATTTGTCCCAAGGAAATTGTCGTCAACAACTTCGAGTTTAGTGCTCCCAACAATTATCGGCATAGGTGTGATATGGACGTTACACATGAGTTTTGTTTTGTCCATGTTCATATTAAGAGCTATCCGTTGGGAGACATAATTAAGGTTATTGAGCATAGTGCTTAGGTCCTCCAGGATTATGTCGTCGGCAATTTGATGGTGAGTGATATACTCGCCATTGATGTAAATACCGTATCCTTTCCAGCCCAGTAGCTTGAAAACGTCTTCCAAGGCAGAGGTGAAGAGTTTCGGGGATATGACGTCACCTTGTCTTACACCTCTCTGCAGATGGATAGGTTTGGTACTCTGGTTCTGTACTCGGATAGTCATCGTAACCCTACTGTACAAATGTCAACTTGACACCGCTGAAGGGACTGTAGCACCGCACTGCCCACATTTCGACGGAATCAAAGGCTTTTTCATAGTCCACATGCGCAAGGTAAAGTGGCAGATTATACTCCTCAGTCTTCTGTACAATTTGCCGAAGGGTATGTATGTGGTCTAAATACTAAAGCCTTTTTGGAAACCGTCTTGTTCGGGAGGTTGGAAGTCGCCAAATTTGCGTGCGAGATGATTCGTAATGACTCTCGAAAACGCGAGAACGGGCACGGGCAAAGGGGAAGAGGCCAGATCAAATCTTTCTCACAAGTAATTCTGAAAAGGATTTCTGAATAATATACGCATGACAGGATATTTATGTATGTAAAAGTCTATAACACATGAGAAACTTAATGTTCAGGACTATTTTTGTAAAGAAAACAAAATCTGTAAGTCGGTGCTTTTTGACGTTCAATAATAAATTGCTGTACTCAATCCTGAAGGCAATATAAGGTAAAACTATTAAGCAGTTCTTTTTAGTTTTTTCCACTCGCTTCGTCCGTAGTGATGGACGTCGCACGTCAAGTGAATCTTATCTTATGATTAGGTCTCGTAATTGACGCCAATAATAATGGTATTCTAATTTTGTGCATAAATGCGATGGTACATAAATTGACTGAAACCACTTCCTTTCCTTCTGAAACCGAATAGAATTTTAAACAATCAAAGCGTACTATGTTTTCTTTCTTCAAAAACAAAATCACAAAAAATATGCAATACCTATCTTTCAAAAATTAAATTAAATTTTTTACTAAGCAATTTTTTTTAAATAGAATAAGGGTGACAAACGAGCACACAGTCCATGTGATGTTAGGAGGATACTGTGGCCCATAGATATCCACCACACCAAGTTATGAATCAAAATGCAGATGCGTTGCCACCCCTGAGGACTGAGATGTAATGCCTCGTATTCAGTAAAAAGGGTCTCCGGTTCTGTACACACACCATACGAAACACAGCACCATTAAGCTGCTATTTTACGCTCGTATTCTGTGAGAGCTAGGTCCTTCCGCTGTCAAGCCGACCCATTTGTGCTACAACTATAATATAGCTACATCATGGCTCTATCACGTCGTATATAATATTGTGTTATTATATATTAACATTGTTTAATATTAATATTTATAATATAGATTAAAAAAAGGTTCCGCTGAGTTTCGTGCTGGCTCTTCCCAGGACAGAGGTTTTTCAGAACTAGTGGTACAAGCATAAATTACTTTTAATAAATATTCTTGTAAACTATATTGAATAGAAATTATTCTATTCTATGCTATAATTAAGTTCAGTACTACAGTAGGTGTTTTCAAAGCAAGAGTGAATTGGATTTTGTTACGCTAAGACAGTGTGATTTAACGTCTAGGGCTTCATCAATACTTACCTCAATGTCAAATTATAGTTAAGCATTAAATAATCTATTAAACGAGAAAAAAGATATTAGGTATTATAACTTACTATGATTGTAAATTTATTTTTTCAGTAACTTTATATTAGAATCCCTCTACAAGACGCAGAAGTATACACGCTTGGTTGTTATAGTATTATATTGGGTGTAAGGTAGTCTGTGCAGGAATAACAAAATCATGTATAAAAACGGGGTAAAACAACATAAAACTGACGTACAACTGACGCTTTTTACATTCCCTCGCCATTACATCAAATTTGATAGACCACAAATCCTAGCACAAGAACATCGATCTCTACCAAAAAAAAAAATCGTAAGGCTAATTTCAAAAGAGAAGGCGGCACGGTACTATCACCTATTTGTAATCCTATAAATAATTCATATAATAAAAAAACAAACCCAAACATACCACTGCAATACTTTAAGATACAGTAAGTTCATTCTGTGTAGATAGAACCAAAATAATAATTATAGCTCAATGCATTTGGATTAAATGGTGACATCGGGGCGTCAAACACCTCAATTCCCTCATGAACATGTGTACTGTAAAGCACTTGTTACATCAGAAGTTAAAATTAAATTAAATTAACAAGTCCGTTAAAGTGGTATTATTCAAATATATACTAAAGAAATTAATAAATGTATAGTAGTTATTGCAGGTACTGAAGTTTTATGATAAGTTGATTTAGTGTTTTATAGCGAAGTAATTGTTATTAGGGTACACACAATAATATTCCTCTCCGTTAATTGATAGAATTATGTGATAATAAAAAATATCTAGCTTTTCTGATGTAATCCTACCATTAGGGCTATCATTTGGTTCATTAAAGAAACAAATTTATTGATCCTAAAAAGTCGCGTAACAAAGCTTACATGCTAGACTATCTCGCACACGGTCTCCGACTCGGCCGTCACTAGTCGATATGTCGTGGGAAGAGGGGCTGTAATATGATCAGGTTATTGCCTTTATAAGTACCTTCAGGTGTATGGTAGGTTTGAAAAAAAAAGAACCAGTCTCGAGGACGCCACCGGTCCTGCACATGTTACCAGCAATATCTATAGTTGGATGCAATGCAATATAGAAAGAGCACTGGCGTGGAAATCGCCGACAGAAATACTATATATTTAGCCCGAATAAAAATACAATAAGGCTGATTAAAATATTTTTTTAATACTTTTTTAATTTTTGAGGTAAATTAATACTGGCATAATAAAAGATTTGAACAACAAGAATGATAAAAACAATTTTAATAATTGTGACACCAGCGAGATTTAAAACAGTTTACATACCGTTACCGTTACAGCCTATTAAAGTAGACTGCTGAACATAGGCCTCCCCCATTGATTGTCTCATAGTCGCTATACTTGGCAAGCGGGTTGGCAACCGTAGTTTTTTGGAACGAAGTTCCTTATCGGACTGTACTAATTTGGCGGATGAGGCTAGGCGAGAAAGAGTGTAAGATTTTTCCGTCACGAACCCTTCTGACGTAGCGTAGACGGCCTTGGTGGCTACAAGGAAGCGAGATGGACTAATATTCATCTCCCTCGCGCTTTTCCTTATCTTGTCATGAAAGAAATACTATTTTATTTTAAATAATACTTCATTTTAATAGACGCTCGTAATTAATTTATTTGTATTTGTTAATCAATAATATAATACGTTTATCAATAATAATATACTACGAAAGGAAAAGTTCGTTCCAACCGCGTGTTCCAGGACACCCACGCATGTTTTTTTATTTTAAATCGTTATTAGGAAGACGCTGCTGTCCATCTCCAGATTTGTTTCCTTCTGTCGTCTCTTACGGACACCCACGGGGTGATATGGAGTAGTGGACATTCCTACACCGCCACTACAAGGTAATAGTTTACATGCAGAAATAAATAATTATAAACTTGTGACATGTTCGTAGGCAGTGCAATTATTTAAAATTATTTATTTCCTAAAGGAACTCCATCCGCGGCTGGTCGATGCTGCTGGTGATAAGAGGGCTGGTTCTTTTCTCGCTCAAAGGCTAAACATAGCCATTCAGCGGGGAAACGCAGCCAGCGTTCTTGGCACGATACCACGGGGAGTAGGACCGTATGATCATTAAGTTACTAGTTTTTGTTTTTTTTATTTATTACAATAGTTTTTAATATTGTATATAATAAAATATTATTTAAAAAAATAAGAATTTGCTTTTTAAATATACTAGGACGTGATGCCGCAATAACTAAACAGTTAATGTTGATATTGTAAGACCTCTTGCAAAAAGTTGGCAAGGATTACGGAAATGCGTTCTAGTGGGTTTACTAACAAAGATTATTAATAAAAAAAGTTATGGCACAAGTCATAAAGCTTGTTTCAATTTGTTTTTGATTTTGAGTCAATGAGACGAATTTGTTGATTGATATATTGATACTCAATCAAACGCTTTTACATTGTAATCTATATATCTATATACATAACTAATGATCCGCCCCGGCTTCGCACGGGTGATTTCTGGATCACGACAACAGCGCCACCTACACAAATGTAATCATTTTGAATCTATGTATCTTTCATAATGAATCTAAATTATCTAGGTACCCATTCAAACACACTCAAACAATTTCATCAAAATCGGTCGAGCTGTTTTTTCAGTTTTAGCGAGACTAACGGACAGCAATTGATTTATATATATAGATAAAATTCGTTCTCAGTTGAACTCAAGATGACAAAAATAACAATTTCGCCAAATTTCAAACCTGTAGGAGCTATAGATTAAAAGTTTCATTTTTTTATTTTTAACGACCTCGCACTGAACTTTGTGGGTGGGATTTCAATAAATCCGTTCTTCCTCATTTTTAAAATGCCAAAAAGAATATTCTGGTTAAGTTTTATACCCATAAGAACTATGGTTTGAAAATGTGTTTGTTTTTTAATTTCTTAGCTGACCTCTACTCGGCAAAACGAATATTCCTATCAAATTTCAAATCTCTTGGTTTTGTGGTTTAAGGGATATCGTGATAAGTCAGTACATATATCTTATATATAAATATATAGAAGATAAGAGATATACATTAAATAGAAAAATGTTTATGTGTAATTTTGATATAACTGCCTCTTATCGAACTCAAGAGGTTATTTGCATTATTTATGACAAAAAAATCATTTGAAAATTTTTTGTCTGTCAACCGAATGTGATGAAACTTCAAAAACAGATACAGCTGCCAGATGCCAGTAGTGATATTAGCTATATATTTTATCACAAAAACTTGGAGATTTGTTTTGAGAAACGGAGAAATTAATAAAAGAAATCCATCCATCCATCCATTACAGCACTGTTGAGCATAGACCTCCCCCATACAATTCTTCACAGGGGGGATTTTTTCTCCATACTTGCCACGCTTGGTAGGTGGGTTGCCAGCCGCAGTATCTCATAATTTTGAGTAATCTGGAAGACGCTGCTGCCCATTTGCTGGTTTGTTTCACTTTGTCGCTTCTATAAAATAGTGAAAATTTTTACACCGCCACTACACCCTTAAATGTAATATGTATAATAATAACAATGTCCTCTAATTTTTTTGACGGCTCCGTGACGCAGTGGCTTAGCAATGAGTTCTTTATGGCCTACAAATAATTATTCCGGGTCTCTGTATGTCCTTGTGCAATTTATGTTTGTAAACTGCCTCCATGACACAGGAGAAAATCCTAGAGTGGGGGTAACGTTTTTATAAAAAAAAATTGAATTTTGATCACAGCGTCCAGTCTTAACGGATACAAGTCGTACCAATGGGACGGTAATTCGACACTACCGGAGAGAGATCAGGCGTAGGAAAAACGGCTGTACATGTTTTTCGAGGCATGAGTATGAAACACCGCCAATTTCTTAACTCCGTGCTGTTACTGAGAATTTATTGAGGGAAAAATCCAATAAGTAATTTTGGTACGACCTGAGATTCGAACCCTGGACTTCATGATCAGCAATAGAAACAGAAAGAGAAACATAAACTTTTTATTCAATATAGATTATATATAATACTTATTGAAATTCACTCTTTTGTTTAATTAATAAATCGCGTTTTCGATCATTATACATACGAGGCAGTCAAATTATGTATGTAACCTGTGTAATATATTGAGGGTATGTACGAATAAAAAAAAACGATTTTAAAAATCGAATATTATCTAAAGAATTATAAAGATTTCTTGGTGAAAACTAATTGGACGTATGACGCACCGACTTCACAGTTTTAAGAATGAAGTTCAAAGTCAAGTTCGCTCGTCGCTTTAATAACGTATATTAGCATTAATCGAACGACTTCTGTGGAGGCGCGGCTACCGTGTTTGTGTGATTTTTAGCATCGGTGAAAGTTTAAAGATTGAACTCTGGTTACTGGGTCGGCGTGAGAACCAGTTCTGTTTATCTCATCGATTATTTGTTTAAGAAGCGAAAGGATTTCGCGAATGTTGTTAAAGAAAGTGTTTGGTAAGTTTAGAGAATGCTCAATGGTGTGTGTTTAATAGTCGTGATTTCTAATATTTACGTGCAAATTGAATAAAAAATCGATAGTCTCAGGAGGAGCCTTTAGTCTCTCTCTCTCTCTCTCTCTCTCTTTATTTTATTATCCCAGATGCGAATAAATCGAAACGTTTAGTAAATTAGATGTATTCAATGTAGAGCTCATTACGTACATAATATTGACAATAAAATAGAATAGAACAGTTAATTAATTTATGTTATGAAGTAAAATAAAGTAATGTACTTATGTTCTAATGCCGAGTCCTTATATATGTAGGCCTAATATAGTAGTGCTTCAAATATTTGTTTGCAGAGGCAAATATTTGACAAATCAATACTTTATTGCTTGCGTACATACACACAGTCTTATATTATTAACTGTCAAAACTTGGACAAAATATATTTAGATATGAAATATTTTTTTTCAAATGTTACCTCCTATATTATATATACTTCACATTCACGTGCAAGGCTTCTTTTCGTTTTAGATATTGACATATTACGGACCAGAAAACAACCCAATGCGCTGTTCAAATACTTACTGACAGCATACGCGTGTTTCTATTCATCGCCATATGTGTGTTGAATCAGACGATAGACGACGGATACGAAAATATATGCAGGGCGACTAAAAGCGATTAAAATTTCGTACAGGTTACACATTACATACATTTACACATACATTTAAGAGTGTGTATGGAGTTGAAAAGTCGTGTCAAAATGCTTGTGCAAATGTTTTCAGACTTCACATGATGTGTTTGATATAAATTTTTAATTTCTTAGACACGCATGTTTTCCTAAGATGATTTATTTTCATTGTTATCATCATCATCATTACTATTTACAAAAGTCCATTTCTGAACACTGACCTCGCCCATATATTGTCTTACAGGGAGGCGATATTTGTCATAATGACTACGCTTTGCGTATGCATGGCCTGGCTACCACAGTAAATTTTTTTGTCCAGCTGATGGTAAGTGGTTGCTGTAGCTCATAGACATCACTACTACTACATCTATCCTCGTTTGCGAATCAAAATGCAGATGCGTTGTCAGTCGTGAGGACTAAGATAGAATGCCTCTTTTCCTGTAAAAAGGGTTTCCGATTTTATGCACTCACCATACCAAACTCAGCAGCGTTAAGCTGTTATTTTACGCTGGTATTCTGTGAGATAGTAGTCCTTCCCCGGTCGAGCCGACCCATTCGTGCTACAACTATACAACTAATATCGCTGCAGCATGTCTCTACCACGTTTATATTATTATGAGTGGTTATTAGGAAAATGTTGCTGCTGCATCTCCTGGTATCTTTCTCTCCGATGTCTCTTGCACCACTCACGGGATTATATGGGGTAGTGCATTCTTGTAAGCCTGCATTACCTGGAAATTTTTCATTTACACGTGATATCCATGTCCATTAAGTCTTATCGAATCGAAACGACGTAGGGACCTTCAACGAGCATGTGGCTCAGCAGGTGGTAATTGACAACCGCCGCCCATCAATAACTGCAACACCAGGGGATTTTAATAATATAATAATTATATAATTACAGTTTATTATTAAATTTCCCTGAGCTTCCACGGCTCGAGGAGGGAGTAAGTATTTAAAATTTGTTCGCAACCAAAACTGTATTTTTTTATTTAAACTTTAATGAGTTCTGTACAAGCTTCTTGAAATGCTTTTGCTGTAACTAAATGAACATCACAGTGTCTTCTTGTTTATTTTTTTTTTTGCTGTAAGATTTAATTTCAAATGTTCTGCTAGATACATTTCCTGTTGAATTATTCAAATCCGGGTTGAGAGAACACAAATGTGGAAAACATATTATGGTTTTTGTATAGTGTTTTTATTTTTATTTGATGTGTTCTCAAACTGGTTTCGTTTTGTTTTTCTAACTCTACCAATTAACGATGTTCATAGATTATCGTTGGAACGGAATGCAAACAAGATTTTTGCGAGAAACAATGATTGACTTACGGCGCCGTCGTGTAGTGACGATGTAACAGAATCCACTGACCCATATCATCCCTTGGGTATCGTAAAAGGTGACAGAATGCAATGAAGCAGGAGATGGACAGCAGCAACTTTCTGATAACAAGTCTATTTATAAGTGGCCATGTGAGTTATATTATGATTGCAGCACGAATGGGTCGGCTCGACCGGGGTGGGGGCACGCTCTCACAAAATACCAGCGTAAAATAGTAGCATAAAGCTGCTGTGCTTCGTGTGGTGAGTATAGATAGCCGGAGATCCTTTTTACTGGAAAACAGACATTCCATCTTAATCCTCTGGGGTAACAACGCATCTGCATTTTGATTCTTTATCGAGAATTGGTGTAGATGTATATGGGCCGCAGCGTCCACTTACCATTAGGTGGACTGTGGACTGTGCTCGTTTGTCACCCTATCCTATAAAAAAACTTCTTTGTTTGTCACTCTTATTCTATAAAAATAACTCAAAATTATAGAATTTGCAGTTGAATATTTCTCCAGGGCAGTATTTGGTGCGGTCTATATTTGGTATTGGAGTTTGATTTGGTGTTATGGTACAAGTAATGGCAGGTAAGGATCGTTGTGTTCGAGTGTGCGTGCAAGCAAAGATGCACCCTCTGTTCCCTCAATCTTATTGTCCGATGGGACGGAAATCCGACACGATCAGAGAGAGAGAGAGAGAGAAAGAGAGAGAGAGAGAGAGAGAGACCATCGGCTTTACGAGCTCTCCGAGGCATGTGGGTGTAACACCACCAATTTCCTGACTCCGGGTTGATACAAATAATTTCTTGATAGAAAAACCTAATTAACTGATTTTCACAAGGGATTCGAACCAGGGACTTTATGGTTATATTACTACGACGACTGAACCAGCGTGGCGGTAATAACAATATAAGTAAAAGGCATGTGGCTATCAGGTTTCTAAGTAATTCTTCTGAAGTCTTAATCAACATAAGAATGTCTATTTATTTATTGTATTTATATTGCATAATAAATAAGTATTCTGGTTTGAGCTTGGCTTTGTAAATATTTGTTATTCGTACGAATATGTAACCGTATTTTGCTTTGTATAACGACATTTATTTGCAAAGGCAAAGAAAAAGCCAAAGGAATAAAACACAATAGCTACGAAATACAAACATTTGACTTCATTTGCATTTAATCATCGCCCAGCCGATATATTTATTCTTTTGCACACAACTGTACATATTTTACTACGTTTGCGTGTGGTAGTGTTGGTCGATGTCGATAAAGCCGTATATCGATATATTTATGCCTCCATAAATTATTTACGACATTTACGCCGTAAATAAAACGTGGATTGTAAATTAAAATGTCAATTTATGAATCGGGGAAGGGTCTTGCGTAGTATTAACGTCTTGATATACAATATGGGAAATGAATTTTCGTAGTTTACTGCGCTGTGTTTCATGTTTGAAAGTTAGAATATATGAGGTGATTGGAATTTAAAATGGATGTAAAACATGTACCGTTGTTGATTTGTGTCAAACCACTAAGATGGTGAATTAGTGTGTGAAATAAAGATTAGAGGTGTAAAAATCTGTAATGCAGGATGCAAAATTTATTTTAAACTGTGCGAAAACGCGCTTAGATTCTAATTTAGGTTGTCTGTCTTTAATTGATGTATAGCAATAAGACCGTCCTTTGTTAGGGTTCGTCGTTGTCGTTCGTCCTTTGTAAGCCTCCGCTGTCCGTCCATCCGTCCGTATATCTGTTAGCGAGCTGTTTCTCGTGATCCGTAATAGGTAGACGGTTGAAATTTTCACAGAATATGTATTTCTGTTGCCGCTATAAAAACTAAAAAACTAATTAAAACGGCTGGTTATTTTCTTATGTTATTTGATTTCTTATTGTACAATAAAGGGTATTGTATAGAATTGTACTGTAACTTCCTGCGGCTTGTAGATTTATTGTCTATAAATATTTCTTAATAGAAATAATAAATACAGAAATGGCTTTCTCTCTCTTTCCCAACAATAATTATTAATGAGCTATTAGGACAAAGCTTACTAGCTAAAACTTTATTCATTATATGACTAAAGGATGCTGCAGGCATGCAATTATTACTAATCTGTGGACCTTCAAATATCCATTTAAAATACATGCCCAAAATGTTCCCTATATCATCACAATATATAATAAATTTATTTTTTTTAAATATTTAAATTACTTTTCACGTTTATGTGGTAATGGCACTGTCGTAGAATATAATGAGTTTATTACTACTAACAGCAGGTTGTTATTCCATCTAGAGGGGGGGGGGGGGCTAACAGTACTTATTTATAAGGCAATAAAAAGAAGCCCTTTAGTATAAAACAACTCTGTTTTAATTGAAAGCCCAATACCGTGTTTGATTAACAAGTGTAGCAATAATTAACGAGTTAAATAACAGGCGGATTGGCTAATATAGAACCAGACTGTTGTAAATATTATTTGATGTATTACTTTTTTCAATGTTGCCTACCCGTATCCGATCTAATAACTGTGTGATAATACTGTGTAGTGGCTGTGTCAATATCCAATAGCCCCAATTTTAAAGTCACCGCTAGGCATAGCTACATATTATTATACGTCTTACTGCTAGGCACAGGTTTCCTTTCTTTATTGAGAGAGATTATAGAGCAGTTAATCAGCCGTACTAATCCATTGTGTGTTGGCGAACTGCACATACCGTGTAGTGACGGTGTAAAAATATCTACTACTGCATATCGTTCCGAGGGTGCCGTAAGAGGCGGTAAAGGGAAACTAAGACAAGAGATGGGTTACATCTTCGTGACAACTTAAAATAATAAAAAAAAAATCGGTTGCCAACCCGCTTTACAAACGTGGCAACTATGGCAAAACGCCCCTATGAGGGAATATATTAGGGAGTTCTATTTTCAGAAGTGGATTTTATAGGTTGTTACAGGGACCGTAACGAATCATGTGATAAAACTGGAAATGCTCTAGATGATAATGTCAAGGCATACAGGGTCATAATAGTAGTTACAACTAGACCAAAAATAAATAAAAAAGATTTTACCGCTGACTTGTCTAGATTTTTAAACTGCGGCTACCAAGTCAATAAAATGTTTTTTTAAACGATGATGCACTGAGCCCTTAAATAATTAAAATGAGATAAAACGAAAGTTCTATTAAAAATAATTATATGTGCTTTTTGTTGTAAAAACAAAAATATATCAGATTATCGATATAAATTTATTCCATCATTACCAGACTTTAAGCGAGACATGTCACTAACGTGATCGCGCCTACACGGATTCCTATCGCTCTGTCATACCCCCGATAACCTTGAAGTCATGACCCGAATACTCTAGACGTAAAACAATGTGGGAAGTTTGTCACATTGCTGTTTTCTCCTTGAACTATCGCATCGCCTCTATTGTATATTTCTATAATAACTTTTAGTTATCTGATTTATGATTTAGTACACGAAGTGTGATTAGAAAGAATTCCAAATAATTATTGTTCAATAATTTGTTCTTTAATAATATAACTATTTGTTGATGAAACCTACACAGAATATTACAGGAAAAAGGGATAATATAAAATTAATATATTGTTACGTGGTAGAGCAACTAAATGGTTGTAGCACGAATGGGTCTGCTCGACCGGGGTAGGACCACGCTCTCACAGAATACCAACGTAAAATAGCAGCTCAATGCTGCTGCGTTCTTTTGTATTCCAACTTAGTCCTCAGTGGTGACAACGCATCTGCATTTTGAATCTTAATCGGGGATAAACGCCTATAAACCAAGAAATCCACGGTGCTCGTTTGTCACATTTATTCTATAAAACAATAACAAGATAGAGTTCAATAAGCCAAACTAATATTTTGGATCAGAATTTCACAAGATCAACAAAAGTGGTAGTAACTAAGGGGCTGTGCACTGGCTTTAAAAAATATAAATTAAAAAAATCCCTGCCAAACAGAAGGGATGGTAGATATGATAAGGATATAGAACGACGAGTGAATGCAGGAAATAGAGCTCTGAATGGGGCTCTACACTCTATTGTGAAAAGTCAGAATGTGTCCAAAAAGGCACGCATGGCAATTCACAATGCTGTGTTAGTACCTACTTTAATGTATGGTAGTGAAAGTTGGGTGTGGCAGAAGAAGCACGAGAGTAGAATAAATGCTGTAGAAATGCGGTCATTAAGGAGTATGTTAGGGATGAATCTGAATGACAGAGTGAGAAATTGTTTAATAAGAGAAGAGTGTGGTTTGCAAGATGATGTTGTGACCAGGATTAAGAAAAGAATGCTTCGGTGGTTTGGCCATGTAGAAAGAATGAATGAGGAAAGAGTGACAAAGCAAATTTATGTTGCAGAGGTGAACGGCATAGTCGGGAAGGGTCGCCCTAGGCGAAAGTTTATCGACCAAATTGGCGATATATTAAAAATGGGCCAAATCAAGAGTACCTTTAACCGACGAGCGTGTATGCGTAGGTATATGGATGTGGAGGAAGCGAGAGAGGTGTGTCAGGATCGTGCCAAATGGAAGTCCATAATCTCTGCCTACCCCTCTGGGTGACAGGCGTGAGTGTTTATGGTATGTTTATGTTATGTAAAAAAAATCAAAATCAAAGGATAATCATACGCCGCCACTATGGATAGAGTTATGAGCAAAATTTTTTAATAAATGTTATCTCATATTCTGTAATTAAATTAACATTGCTGACATTTAAGACTTGGGTTGAGGTTAAGCGTCGCATTTGTAGGAACTCACGGCTTCTAGCATATATATCGTAATATCAAACGTTGATGAGGTGACACAGCTATTGTGGATTTATGAACATAGTTATAATGTTATGTTTTGCAACATACTAGTGTTTACGTTGATACTAAGACTTCACTGAATTTAACTTTTAATAAAAGTCGCGAACATTGAGTTATATGTACTACGTACTAGAGAAGCCATTCCGAACATTGACTATGTTCAACTGAACTGTAGTGCAATGCATACAAACTAAATATTGCGTAAATTGAAGATTTGTGAATTCCATAAAATAATTATTATTACATTTTATTTAGAAATATGTTTGTTTAGATTAAATTAAGATATTTTATATTAAATTCTTTTATTTATTTTATATTAATATCTTATTTTATATTAAATTACAGTCTTACATATAAGTCATACAGCGAAGACATGGAGTAGGACACAATTTTTGTTTGGAATGGCTTCTCTAGTACGTAGTACATATAACTCAATGGTCGCGAACAAACTCACTAAACCACCAACCAATTTGAATGCTTGGCGGTCCATCGCTGTGCGATTTACTAGGAGTTTTCATTCTTGCATGACGTCTTCGTGGAATTGTCTACCACCAGCGGTTATTCCGGACCGATATGACTTAGTAACAATTAAGAAACAAGCTTACCCCTTTTTAGAGAACCCTCAGCTTACCTGCAATTCCCCTCTTATTGCAGTCGATCACAGGTGGCGGTCGACACTTACCATCAGGTGAGCCGCATTCTCGTTTGTCCAGGCTTATGAAAGAAAAATGTACTTAAAGTCGGTGTTCGCTAAGACACTAGTGTATCTAAGAATTAAAGATCCGACTTCAGATTGTAGAAATAATTTTATACTTTTTAAATTTGGAATTCAATATTTACTTTTTTTTTAAGTTTATTCTTTTACCTTTTTGAGTGAATACAGAATGTTCTCTAAATAGTTACATTAAAAACTTTACCTTAATTTTTTCATACATGTGTGTCCAGCCAGTCCTTTCTGATAATATAATGCGATATAATACAACTCAAAATTATAAAACAACTGCGGTTGCCAATCTGCCGGCCAGTCGTGGCAACTACTCTCGTTTCTTGAAGTCGGTAAAAATGTGCGTTTGTGGGTTTGAGCCGTTTTACATTTTATGGAAGGTATTTAAGATATATTTTCAATTATCTACATTGCTTAAGCCTTTCATTTAAGCTGACTCATAATCTATATGTTCGCACGCGTTCAAAGGCACATTAGTTCCTATTTTAAACAGGTATATAATTATTATACAAATGATTCTTTTTACTCGTACTCCCCATGAAAGCAGTGGAGTAATAAAATGGACAATCGCATTACCATAAACAATTATCTTCAGCAAATAGAGCCGATTAGTCAAAAGAAGGCTGAAAAAAGGGAATGCCCAGAGGGAACGTTTTAACGAGACTTCGAATACGGTCCGATGTTACTTTTAATTGTCCCTTGAGAGATAAAAAAGAAAATTCGTAAAGTAACATGCGCAAATGCAGATGATTCGTTTGGTTTTAATTTAAAATTTAGAAGGGTTGTCACTTTTGGAGTGCTATAATTTCAAAAATTATTTCTATTATATATTTGTACGTGGTAGAGCCATGCTGCAGCTATATTAGTAGTATAGTTGTAGCACGAATGGGTCGGGTCGACCAGGGAAGGACCACGCTCTCACATAATACCAGCGTACAATAGCAGCTTAACATTGCTGTGTTTCGTATGGTGAGTGTAAAGAACCGGGGCCCCTTTTTACTGAAAAAGAGGCATTCCATCTTAGTCTTCTCGGGTGACAACGCATCTACATTTTGATTCTTTATTGAGGATATATGTAGATGTCTATGGGTCACAACAAACACTTACCATCAGGTAGACTGTATGGTCGTTTGTCACCCTATCCTATAAAAAAATATTTTATAGCCGACTATTTTTATAGAATAAGGGTGACAAACGAGCACTCAGTCCACTTGATGGTAAGTAGATATTAGGACCTATATACATCTACATTGTACCTTTATTGAGAATCGAAATGCTAATGCCTTGTTACTCTGAGGACTCAAATGTAACTCCTCGGTACCAGTGAAAAGGGTTCTTCGTTTCTCTACACTAACCATACGAAACACGGCAGCATTAAGCTGCTATTTACGCTGTTATTCTGGTCTCGCTGAGAGCATGGTCTCAACCGGGACCGTCCCATTATGCTACAACCATAATATAGCTGCAGCATGGCTCTACTAAGTAAAGTTGCATATACGAATTAAATAAATATCAACAATATGCCAGTCACATGTTTATTTCACAAATATTATAATTAACAAACCTCACTTTTTGTAGTAATAATAAATAATAATAATAATGTCCTCCAGACCGAATTTCGGTCACGGCGGCCAGCCTTAACGGAGACTAGCCATCGGCACAGGACAGGATTATAGTGCTCAAGTGTATGCGTCAGCACAGGTGCATTCTATTCCCTCACTCTCAATCCGATAGGACGGTAAACTGACACGGCGCAGGACCAACGACTTTTCGCGCTATCCGAGGCATGGGGGTGAGACACCGCTAACTTCCTGACTCCGAGCAACTACTGATAATTTTTTGACGGAAAAACTCAATAACTGTTTTTTTGGCCCGACCTGGGATTCGAACCCAGGACCTCATGGTCAGCAGCCGCACTAGTACAACCCTAATAGTAATAGTAATATAGGTAATGTGCTTATTGTTCAACTATGTAGTTATCTCTCATCTAATGTATGGGGCTCTCTAAAACACATTACCGAATGGTAAATGTACACTGTAACAAAATTGCATTAAGGTTTTATAGTACAAATAACACGCAGAAATTATCGTAAACTATTTATAGTGATATTGCACTTAGGGCAACAAAGTTTTCTACGAAACCGAAGCCGAAAGACACGAAAGCGTAAGCTTTTACTAACATAGAACATAAAGTGTACAACAAGTAACAAAAATCGTGTGGTTACCGTTAAGTACGTTATCAAGATCAGTATTCAAATGTATAGAAATAACTTTAATTCAGTAAACTCAACCATATAAAACTTAAATTATAATAAAATAAAATTTTATTTTCAGTTTGTATGTGGTTTTATTACTTCTAAATTGCCTAGAGTAAGTGTTTTTATTGGCAAAGACACCGCTTCACCGATGCGTGTCAGTTAGAGGTTATAAAACTACATACAATTTGAAAAAAAAAATTTTAAATTTAAATAAATTTTGTACGTTTTTTGTTATTATTATTTCCATACGTTTGATAGTGAATTAAATTACACACTTAACGGATACCATATATTGAATCAGTAGTGTGATATAAATCGTATAGAGGCGGCTTAAGAATATACACTAGGTTAGTGTACATATTACGACATTACTTATCTCAGTACCAAAGAGTCATGAAATTCTAACAGTATGCCTTCCTAAATAGGTATGATCAAGACTTGTTCGCTCTAGTGTACCGCAAGCGAGATATCTGGACATCTTTGTAAATGATCAGGTTTGTATACTAACGATGGGAGCACGAAAAAATTTTTTGGAGCTAAGAAGTGCGCTGCTAGCCAATAATTCTGTGGAAATATCTACGTTATGACTAAATAAATTCGTTTTAGATAATAAAAGTAAGCTAGGTAACGCGTATTGTAAAGTTAAGTTTTTGTTTTCTAATTGATAAAAAATACTTTTTATAAAAGATGATTGATAAAAAAACTCCTTAAATTTGTTAAGATACTAAGCTCCATCGTCGATATACTTTTGCTTTGCAAGTTTATAGAAATAATACGTCCTATCATTGTTCTCTAGTAAGAATGTGTCGCCTATATAATGATTTGTTGATTAACAATCGTAAAAATATCGACATATTTAGTAACAAAATAAACGAATACAAAAAATCCGTTTTAGATATTATACATTGTAAATAAGGCATTCAAGGCTGGCAATTTAAATTTAAATGTAGATTGTTTTTATAAAGATTTAATGGTACTTAATTTTTCACAACATAATTCGCTATACATAATATAGTTTATAATTATTTGTGCTGCAAACTGTTGTTTCTGTTCACTAATATCATGTTGTGTGAATATGTATTATGTAATATACGTGGTAGAGCCATGCTGCAGCTATATTATGGTTGTAGCACGAATGGGTCGGCTCGAACGGGGAAGGATCACGCTCTCACAGAAAACCAGCGTAAAATAGCAGCTTAACGCTGCTGTGTTTCGTAGTGTAGAGAACCGGAGACCCTTTTTACTGGCAAAGAGGCATTCCATCTTAGTCCTCACGGGTGACAACGCATCTGTATCTTGAGTCTTTATTGAGGATAGATGTAGATGTCTATGGGTCACAGTAACCACTTACCATCAGGTGGACTGTGTGCTCGTTTGTCACCCGATCCTATAAAAAAAAATATGTTTTGGAATACCATTCAGATCATAACTTTGCACTTATTATGTTGATGTTGTTCATGTTTTGATGTTATTCTGTTCTGTGTACATAAATAAATAAATAAATAAAAATTAGCTAAAATTTGGGCAAGAGCAAGTCCGCTGCGCTGTTCCGGTGCGTGTTGACATGTCGTCAAGAATAGTTTATCCCTCAGACTTGTAATATCTTACGATGTTTTTCTTCACTGATTAGCAGAGGGAAAGTTATCACTTGAAAAAATTAAATTAATAATTTTACTGGTGCGACCGTGGATCGAACTCAGGTTGTGAAATTCACGGCGAGCGTTTAGTACCTGAACTATCTGAGATTCTTCAAAATAGTCATTATGTTGCTATTCACTATAAATTACCTTAAATTTATTTAATTTTATTTAAATTAGAATAGTAACTGCCTACATACGCCTAATTTTGGGCATAGGCCTTCTCACACATATTACCTGAGGAAGTTTTGAGCCAGGAAGTCTCCGTCGAGCTATTTCCACATGAGTTGAAGGACTATAATTCAACTAACAAAATCGTTGGTGCTCGCGCAGCGGGAATCGCATTTGGTTTGTTCGTGTACTTCGAAACTATAAGGAGAGCTCTAATCGGTTCTGCGTGTACAATAAAAACAACAGACAACAAAAGTAGTTGTAAACTTATGAATAATGTGTAGATACTATATTTACTATGAACCGACAACCGATGGGTAAAAAGATTCCTGAGTGGCAAACTAGTAACGGTAATTCAGGAAGTCGACGGATGTCTCAGGACCGTACTTTGTGGCATTCCTCGGTGGACCAGTGGATCGTTCACCATATGATTATGATGCTTGCTATCCATGTTATATAGAAGTAAGTGGTATGAATAAGCGACTAATTGTATAATTTAATAAATAATAATTAATAACTACATAACAACTTTACATAAGAAATTCACATTTAACCTTGTTCATCAGGGGTAGCGTTAGACATGGGTAGTTCGCGAACGAAAGATGCAAATGTTCATAAGAATCTATCTCTGGTTCACCCGTACCTACTCGAAATGTATCAGGTATCAGTGTATCATCGAGTCATTCGGTCAGCACTCGCGGCGTTCATTTCAAAATTGCATGATCACTGTCCGAGTTATTATCGCTCTTTCGTCGAATAATTATCAATTAGGTACTCGATAAATTTCGCGTACATCCGATTAACAATTATATATATGTATATACACACACACAAACACACATACACACGTGTGTGTGCGTGTGCGGGTGCGAGTGTGCGTGTGACCATGTGCGTGCGTGCGTGCGTGGGTGCGTGCGCGCGAGCGTTTGTGTGTGTGTGTGTGTGTGTGTATGAGTTATATGTATGTTTTGAATATACTCATCTCCCTATTCATTTTAGTGATGCGTTTTGCGTATAGTTCGTATAGTTCACAATCTAACTTAAAATATATATTCAGGCAATGTCAACAAAGCCAACAGACTCCTTGGTACTAAATAGAAAAGAACTCTTGAAGAACCCTCGGTGCTTATTAGCTTCCCATGTAAAGTGGATTCGAGTATCGTGGCCCTTTGCTAAGCCTCTCGATTATAAGAAGGTTTTGAGAGGAGGCTCGTGTTTGATTAGCCTTGGTCTATATTTGGATGACTGATTTCAAGAACTTTCAGAACACTTTGTAGTGACAATACTTTATACTTTATAGGGATGTTATTTTACAAGAATGATTCAATTCAACAATCACAAAATATGTTTTTCATCAAACATAATTTAAATTAAAATTTTGTACAGCCGACTTCAATATAAGTTATTAAGAATAAATCAAAAACTATTGGTCTGACCTTGATCAAATTCATATGGGACCACACGATAACTATCAGCTTTCATATAAAAAAGAATCATCGAAATCGGTTCACTCAGTACAAAGTTATGAGGTAACAACACACATAATAAAACATACAGTCGAATTGAGTACCGTCTCTTTTTGGGAATTCGGCAGAAAATGTGATGAATATTGCATGCCATTAGTCGGAATAGGTATAGCTATACTAAATGTTAGTTCAATAAACTATGTAAACACGAAATATAAAAGCTTTTAGAAAAATTTACTTCGCAAATATCCGCGTTATAAAATAAAATGATGTGTCTTACCTAGTATGAAGAGCACCTCCCGCCCTCCCTCAATTGCGTGCACTATCCCCGTCACCACTAATCCCAGCACCGCTACTCCCAACACCACTAAACTAGGCAAGACACACCACTGACGATAATACGACACGTGTTCCGCCTCTACACGAGGCATCCTCAGGTGATATAGACTCTACGGTGGCTTAGTTAGCAAATTTTTCTCTACGGTGGCTTATTAAATTTTTCTAAAAGCTTTTATATAATGGATTCCCGCAAAGTAACGCCTGATTTTATTAATTATAACACGAAATGTATCAACCTACGAGTATATTCGCAATAAACTATTTGAATTGAATTGAATAATATGTTTATTTTTATTTAAAATAATACTTACGAAGAAACCCATGTTGAATTGAATAATGTAATCTTTATTTTTACCCACGATGGAACGGAGAAGGTGTGTGTTAAGAGTGAGAGATTATTTGTGTATGCAAACGAATGTTCTCATTTATCCCACAGAGTTTGACAAACAGTTTGACCTATTTATATACGGGTTTCTGTAAAGTATATGTGATTAATTCGCGACGGTTATGAGATAGGTGTTAGAAGTATATTTCTTATATTTTCGTAAACAGTACACATTAAAGGCAACGCAGTAGCACGAATTGGTCAGCCTGATCGGGGAAGGACCACGCTCTCACAGAATACCATCGTAAAATAGCAGCTTGACACTGCTGTGTTTCGCATGGTGAGTGTAGAGAACCGGAGACTCTTTTAACTGGAAAAGAGGCATTCCATCTTAGTCCTCACGGGTGACGACGCATCTGCATTGATTCTTTATCGAGGATAGATGTAGATGTCTATGGGTCGCAGCAACCACTTACCATCAGGTGGACTGTGTGCTCGTTTGTCATACTATCCTATAAAAAAATGTTCAGAAAGCCTGGTATAGCTACTTATTATCAAGTGAACTGTAAGTTCGTTTGTCACTTCAATTCTATAAAAAATTGTGGATTTTGTATCATGGAGCCTGGAGCCTTAGTTGGTGCAATGCTGGTCGATTGAAGAAATAGTTAATTGTGTTACTATAAAAAGAGCTTAACTGCATATCAAAGCGTAACATACAATTTAAAATTTAATTACATAAACAGTAATAAATAAAGATATTTTAATAGAAAAACTGAAATACAAAATGTTAAATAAAATTACCTTATTAATCAGATGTATTGCCAGTGACCTGAAAACGAAGAAAAACGAAATATTAAATATAGTTCATATAATGTATCGCTCGCTGCAAATTTCACTGTATGCTAGCACCTGGATTTCATTTTTGCGGGGCCAATATCAATAAATTTGTTAATTGCAATTGTGTATTCAGATTAACCATATTCTCGACAGTGAAGAAAAACATTGCGAGGAAACATGCACTTCTGCCAACATGCACTGAGGCAACGTGACGGACTAACTTCTCCATAAACATAGCAAACATGAGAGGCCTGCGCTACGTAGTGGAACATATAAAGACAGTTATTTTACTTTGGTGTGTATACTAAGGTATAATACGCCTGCGTAGTAATTTTAATCTTCCTTAATAATGTTAAATACTTAGGGCATGTAAGTTTATTCACCCATTCAATTCAACTCTTTTCTCTTATGGTTCATTTTAAACGATTTTATGAAGTGACGTCTCGCATCGATGACCACCCCTGCACAAAATTATTAAAAAATAGAACAAAGCAGCCTCAAAATCTTCAACAATAAGGTTGAAAATTCATTGTGATAAACTAACTGTCATATTTATGATTTGTTTTATTGTACAAAGAACTTTATTGCAATAAAATAAGGTCGTAAAAGCTTATCGAATTTGAAATAAGCGTTGCAGAACGAATTGCAATATTTTTGCTTTGGGTGATATTTTGCGGGGAAATTATGCGTGAGGGAGTACGTATGAAATTACAGGTAATTTTTATAAGGCGAAACGAGTAATTCGAAGAATTCGCGTAGTGTTATTGTGAGATTATCCAATTTATTATTTTTACACTTTTTGCCGCGATTACTGCGTGTGTAATACCATGTTTGTGTGTAAACCTATGATGGTACACATTTTGTTTTTAAGGCGAGGATTTTCTATTTTAAACGTCTTTTAGCACTCCCTCTATCGTGCACGAATATTTGTCAAGCACTCCTACATCAGTTTTTGTGTCAAGTGTTTGCTTACTATCAGGAAATATAGGAGCTAAATAAAATAGCCGATAAATAATCTAATTCAATATCTTGTCTTTTATATATTATATCGAAAAATATAATATGTGTTGAATAAAACTACTTTTACGGATTTTTTCTAATTCAAAAAGCTGAAGGTACTGCGGGTTAACTCTGACATCGGGACGTTAATCCCCTCAGTCCCCCGTGACCACTGCTTTACAGCACCCGAATCGTCGGAAATTAATAAAAATAAGATAAATAAGTTAATTAAACGCGAAAAAATCCATTTATGTTTAATAGATCCTACCCAGGCGAAGTCAGGGCGGGTAAATGGTTTCTTGCTGGTTCTGCCTAGGACAGAGTTTCTTCCGAACTAGATTCAAAAGCATGTCATTTATGCTCTATAAGTATTTTTGTAAACTATATTGAATAACTGGCCAAGTGCTAGTCGAACTCGCTCAGGCAAGGTTCCGTGCAATCGTAAAACACGTTTCTAGTAGGGATGCCCCCTTTAATATTTAATTTACTTTTATTTTTATTATGTGCTATTATACAATATTTTATTATATACAATATTAAAAACTATAAAAAAGAAAAAACTAAAACTAGTAACTTAATTATCACACAGTCCTACTCCCCGCGGTATCGTGCCAAGAACCCTGGCTGCGTTTCCCCGCTGAATGGCTATACTTAGCCTTTGAGCGAGAAAAGAACCAGCTCTCTTATCACCAGCAGCAACGACCAGCCGCGGATGGACTTCCTTTAGGAACTTCACCGCACGTGGACCCCACGGACCGATAGTCTCTACAGCAAATGGCACAAATATGTAGTCATCTCTCAGAGACTCATATTTGCGCTACTTACTCAGTTCAGCTGCCTATTCTTATAGCGGCAATATAAATACACATTATGTGAAAATTTCAACTGTCTACCTATTACAGAACATGAGATACAGCCCGCTGACTGACGGAGGGACGGACAGCGGAGGTTTGGTAATAGGGTTCCGTTGGTTAACCTTCGGGTACGGAACCCTCATAAAAATGATTCTATTCTATTCCACTCTAACAAAGGCTAAGTGCGTTCTCATCCTTAAGTTCTAAGACAAAATGTCTTAAAGCTTGTATATACTTCCTTAAATCAGTCTTACGCGTATACTATTAACAAGTCAAGTGAATCCTTATAAGGACACATTAAATAGCTTTGAGAACGACAATGTAAATAAGCTGTTTATACTGAACTTAATTATTCGATCGTTAAACGAATGAACAGTTAAAAAAGTCAAGAAATTCTACTCAATTAAAAAGATATTATCGTGAAACGTAACATTACGAAGTTATAACCATAGATAGAAATTGCTACGTAAACGGTGATTAATAAGAAAATTATATATAACTTTATTTCAGACATAATAAGTCCATAATAAGTATAAGTATATTAGTAACAGTTTTACTTAATAACTATGTTATGTTATTATTATTATTATTATTATTCGGGTTTTTATATAGTTTTCTTGTGAGATGTATAAATATATATATATATGATAATGATAAATAAACGTAAATATCAGTAAAATAAAATAAATAAATATAAAATACATAAATAAATAAAAACCCAAACAGATGGAAGCCCTCGGCAGGGGAGACCAAGCGCCCGAGTATAATTAATATTTAATAGTAATAATAGCTGAGATAAAAGTTGAAATTCATAAATAGACAATGAATCCTCCACCTTAATATTTACCGTATTGTTGAGATGTTATATTATGACCCCATTTCGTCCTTACTAACTAAATACATAAAAGGAACTTATAATATCACGATTTTTGAAAAATACATTATACATAATATGCATTTAAATTAAAGGTATGCACAGCATTTTTTAATGATTAAATACGTTGTTTTACATATAAAATTTTTAATATATATTATATTAAATTTTTTTATACTTTTTTTTAGTACACAAAAAAAAAATGTGAAAGAATTAGAAACCAAAAATAAGAACTAAAAACTAAAAATGGCTCTTGCAACAATCCAAAATTGATTTTTTAAAAGTAGCAATTTTTTTATAATATATAACTAGATTACAATTTTGAAATAAAAAGTTATAATTTTTTACCAGTGTACACATAGGAGAGGAACTACCATATTTCCTTCTTCTTAAGGACATTGAGAATGGTTTATAATTATGCAGACGAGCCGTAACTCTAGGAACTAATATATTAATTTGTGATAGCAGAGACGGACAATCCACTTCATGGTTTAATAATTTATACAAAAAAATCATAGATAGCTGTTCTTTATGTTGCCGTAATGAAAGCATATTAAATTAAAATACATTGATCGATAATATTTAAATACATTTATATATAGTAGGACCTATTACTTTTATTTGGATTTATTAAAAATATAACATGCTTACGTATATAAGCGAAATACCACTGACTCACTTAACACGAAATCTCCATAATAATTTAAAATTAAAAATTTTCGTTGTACACCGACTTCAAAATAAATTATTAAGAATAACTCAAAAACTATTGGTCAGACCTTGATCATATTTATATGAAACCACATGCAAGGCACCAGCTTTCAAATACAAAAAAAATCATCGAAATCGGTTCACCCAGTAAAAAGTTATGAGGTAACACAAATAAAAAAACACACAGTCGAATTGAGTACCGTCTCCTTTTTGAAGTCGGTAGAAAACTATACGCTCAATTGACTTTGAATTTGGCATATATGTATACATCTTTCTCGACGTAGACACCCACTAAAAAAAGATTTTGGAAAATTGAACCAAATCAATATGTGAACACGAGTATAGGCTGTTACAGGTTGTTGTTTAATAATTTTCATTAAGTGGTAGAGCCATGCTGTAGCTATATTGTGGTTGTAGAACGAATAGTTCGGCTCGTCCGGGATAGGGCAACGCTCTCACAGAATACCAGCGTAAAATAGCAGCATAATGCTGCTGTGTTTCGTATGATGAGTGTTGAGAACCGCTGACCTTTTTAATGGAAACATGGCATTCCATCTCAGTCCTCAGAGAGAAGATGCATTGTCACCCACACATCTGCATTTTGATTCTTAATAAAGGATAAATGTAGATGTGTATGGACCGCAGCAACCAGTTACCATAAGGTGGACTGTGTGCTCGTTTGTCGCTCTAAGCCTATAAAAAAACTTAGAACTGACATAATATATTATAATCGACGGTAAATTCAAAGATCAAGATCCATTAATTAATAATCGTAATGCAGGTTTCCAAATCTAGTGTAAGAGTTAAGTAATAAACAGAATTGTTTCTTATTAAATTAAGACGATATTCTAGACTATTATTATTATAAGTTTTTTTTTTATAAAAAAAAAAAATTACGCCCACACTAGGATTTTCTCCTGTGTCGTGGAGGCAGTTTACAAACATATATTGCACAAGGACAAACATCCAGACCCGGAACAATTATGAAGTTAAAACAATCATCTACTATGTTAAAAATTTATATTGTTTAGTGTCAGCAATTAAGGCTTAATAAAAATTAAGATGCATTCATTGTATTAAGATTTTATAAAAAGCCCTAAAAACCTACTACTAGCTGATATACAATAGTAATTGCAGTCAATCATAAAACATGAGGTACTGTCATTTTTGATCTTGCAATATGGACTGATAACTTCATTATGACTGTTAAATATTAAATGAAGTAATTATAAGTTTATTGAACCTCCCTTTTATAGCAGAAAAATCTCTTCTCATTACTATGGAGGCTCGGTCGTTTCCCTTTTAAGGGTGGCTCGGCACGGATGTCCTGCCGTCGACTGTACAGTGTACACGCTGCACATATTAATTACCTTATTCGTAACTAGTAAGCTGTGGGTTCTAGTCGAACTGGAAACTATGGTCATTGCAACAATAAAATAATGTTTTGTAATTTATTCCGCTAAATGTTTATATAGTTTCTTATGTCTTGTAGCCGTATAATAATGCAAGCTTACTACTAATACAATGTTTTTTCAATTAATACTTTTTTTATAGGATATCTAAGGGTGACAAACGAGCACACAGTCCAACTGATGGTAAGTAGTTTATGTTTCCCATAGACATCTACATCCATTCTCAACTACGAATCAAAATGAAGATTCGTTGTCACCCGTGAATGCCTCGTGTCCAGTAAAAGGGGTCTCGGTTCTCCACACTCACCTTACGAAACACAGCAGCGTTAAGCTTCCATTTTACGTTGATATTCTGTGAGAGCGGGGTCCTTCCCCGGTCGAGCCGACCCATTCGTGCTACAACTTTCCTACTCATATAGCTGTAGCATAGCTCTAATACGTCTACTTCATCAATTTATTACAGCCTATAAAAGTCCAATAGGCCTCCCTCCTACATTGCCTCATAGAGGTGACTGTGCTGGTTGAGAACCGCAGTTTTTTATTATTTTGAGTCGTTATCGTGAAGACGCTGTTGCCCACCTTCTCTTTAAGTTTCCCTCTACCACCTCTGACGACACCAGTGGGACGATATGGAGTAGTGGATATTCTTACACCACCACTAGACGATTTAATGGTTTTAATCAATATAATTTATCCATTTAAATTTATAAATTTTATTTACTAAAAGCAAAGTTATAAAAGAAAGCAGCCTATAGACTTCCCACTTCTAAGCACAGGTCTCCTTTCCGAAGCTCTCCATTGAATGTTGGCAGACTTCACGTTTTTAAAATATATTTTATAAAATTTTTATGTTTTATATTTTAACGGGACTATTTAAAGTTAAAATTAAACACGATGTAATTCTTAAAATTTGTTCTATTTAATGTAATAGAACTTAATCTCTTAAAGATTTCTGGCCAGACCATCTATGTGTTACTGAGTTTCTATCGCAAATTACCACTACTCAAAGAATAAAATAAGCATCAATATTTTCTTTCAGTATCATGATATAATGTTCATTTTCTAAATTACTCGATTCCTTCATTCAATCTCTGGGCTATAACTTTATAAAGATTCAAAGATAGCTTTGTCAAAGCATTTCCAATATATTTTCAGTCGTACCTAACTCGGATTCAATGTTAAGTATCGAACAAAACGAAGTACAAATCCTACAAAATGCGCCAATCGCCATAAAGCTTGCCTACCCACGTTCCAAGTAAAGACAGACGTACACAGAAATTTATAATCGCCAAGTGACGCCAAGCTTCCTTTCAAATGTTTCTGCGATTGTCAACACCATCCGTCAGTATACTATTTTTATTTCATTAGTCACTGGGATAGCTTCAATGACAGCTGTTTCCGTTGTATTTTATCATAATTTCGCTCCATCTTTTATTTATTTTTTCAATTTTGTTCATGCTGCCATTTTCTATTTCATATGTCGTACATAAAAAAAATTAACTTATGATTGGTTCTTTCAACAATACTTATAACATATTCCTAGAACTCTAGAAGCTTAATAAAACGTTTTCTTGGTATAATAAGAATATTATCACTGTGCGAGAAATGCTATGATAGCTATGTGTTAACATAAAAAAGAAATGGGTCATAAAAGTGCCCCTTGCGGCACCTTTAACTAATAGATACACAGAGCAAGAATTTAAACATAAAACACAAACTTTTGTATCTCAAACAGCGGAACTAAACTTTATGTAACTCAGAATGACGAAGTAAACTTCTTGATGTGGCGTTAAAGGTGTTAAGTGAGTTCAGTGCCCTCAAAGCTTGCATTCGTTAATACACTGTAAGGTGAGAAGTTTGTTAAGAACATTTGTTACGTTTTCGATTCAGTTTACGAGAGGCAATTAGGAATTTCTTTTTTAATATTTTATTGAATTGAATTGAATTAGTCTTTAGTTTTGTGGTAGCAAATTTACATATATATTAATAAGATTAGAAATATATACGTCAATTCATCTTATATTACAGCATAATATAAAAATCTACTACTGAATATAGGTCTTCCTCAATAGATTGGTTTATAGTTGTAGACCCTTTTTACTGGAAAAGAGGCATTCCATCTTTGTCCTCACGGGTGACAACACATCTGCATTTTGATTCTTTATTGAGGATAGATGTGGATGTCTATAGGTCACAGCAACCACTTACCATCAGGTGGACTGTGTGCTCGTTTGTCACCCTATCCTATAAAAAAACCTACGTTTCACAGGCGGGATGACAACCGCATTCCTTTATTGTTATTAGGAAGATGTTGCTGCCCATCTCCTGTTTCCGTACCCTTTGTCATATGGGATGATATGAGGTAATAATACTCTGTTATAGCCACTATATGAGTGTCTATAATAGAGTATTGTTGGGATGTATTAAGAATATAACATAAATAGTGAAAACAGTTGGCTTAATAAATAAAAAAAGAAAGCACGCAGTAATGACCTATATTCTTTTAATCACAATCATGGTTAATATCGTTTTTGGGTTTTTTTAATATATAATTTCATTGTTGTTCCATGGCGCAGTGGCTTAGCAATGAGTTGTTGCACTGGGGGCCGCGGGTTCGAATCCCGCACGGTACAAGTATTTGAATGGCCTACAAATAATTGTTACGGGCCTGGATGTTTGTCCTTGTGCAATTTATGTTTGTAAACTGCCTCCATGACTCAGGAGAAAATGCTAGTGTGGGGGTAACGTTTTTTAAAAGAAAATGAAATGAAGTGAAAAGTTGTTATGGTACAAAAATATTTTTTTTTTTTAATAACATGTTATTTTCTAAGGTCCCTTGGGAAAACAAAAAATAAATAATAACGTGTACAAAATTAATGCCTTGTAGTATATACTCAGAAAATAATTTTCACTTGCATAGGATGTTTCGAGCGTGATAAGTGCAGATAATCATAGGGTTCATCATTGAAGTCCGCGCGTGAACGAAAGATAAAATGTTGAAGATATATAAACTAACTTTGTCATGGTATACAAACACATACGTAATAAACAAAGTAACATTCAATATTCATAATATCTATACAATACAAATAAATAAAATTGAAGTGCCTGTTTGTAATGTCAAAATTATAGCTTTTAACTAAATGCATATGAAAGGATATACGGTACTTATAACATAAATACAATTTTAAAACTTTTTTGTCTGTCTGTCTGTTTGTTCCGGATAATCTCAGAAACGGCTGGACCGATTTTGTTCGGACTTTCACTGGCAGATAGCTGATGTCATAAGAAGTAACTTCGCTACTTTTATTTTAGAAAAAGGATTAGAGTTTTCCTCTCAAAAAAATTAAAACCCGAAATTACACGCGGACGAAATCGTTGAGATTTTAGAGATTAATTATTTTAATAATATAAGGGTTACAAACGAGTTACCAGTTTGCCAGTTCTGCAGTTGATTAACTTCTTCTTGGAAATCCAATGATTGACGTTTTAACGTGGTAGAGCCATGCTGCAGCTATATTATATTTGTAGCACGAATGGGTCGGCTCTACCGGGGTAGGACCACGCTCTCACAGAATACCAGCGTAAAATAGCAGCTTAATGCTGCTGTATTTCGTATGGTGAGTGTAGAGAACCAGATACCCTTTTTACTGGAAACGAGGCATTCTATCTTAGTCCTCAAGCGTCACAACGCATCTGCATTATGATTCTTAATGGAGAATAAATGTAGATGTCTATGGGCCGCAGCATTCACTTACCATTAGGTGGAATGTGTGCTTGCATCCCTATTCTATAAAAAATATGGCAGATGAGTAAATTTAAGGTTTAAATTAAGAATTGCTAATGCTGCAAAATAATTCTTTCAACAAAGACATTTATTTTTATGAAATAATGCATCCACTTACCATCAGGTGGACTGTGTGCTCGTTTGTTACTCTTATTCTATAAAAAAGGGTATATGTACTTTGCTCTCTTTAAAACCAACGTGAAATGCCATACATCTTGTAATTGTATTGGCTCTCTCTTAACCAAAACACAGTATTAGATGCACTGGGCTACTAGATTGCATCCTATTGAGAAAAGGTCAAATAAAGGAAAAGTATACGTCCTAGAGCCATGCTGCCATGTGATGGTCATAGCACGAATAGGTTGACTCAACCGGGGAAGGACTACGCTCGTACAGAATACCGGCATCAAATTGCAGCTTTATGCTGTGTCTGGTATGGCGAGTGTAGGGAACCCGATATTCTTTATACTGAAAACGAGGAATTTCATCTAGTGCTCAGGGGCAAAAACGCATCCGCATTTTGTCCCTTAACAAGAATAGATGTAGATGTCTAGGGCTACAGCATTCACTTACAAACAAGTGAATTGTTTGCTCGTTTGTTACCCTTATTCTATAAAAAATGGCAGTTACCAAAAAGCAAAGTTAGTCCCTAAAGAAAGCTTAACTAAGGAAGTGTCCGAGTGAAAACGAGACCGTACTAGAAAATGGGGAGGTTGGGGTGCATATATGTTTGACTGCATAAATAACTAAAAGAGTGGTGCCTTATTGGACCAACTACTATAAAAAGGAGTATTTTGATAGTATAAAACAAAGTCCCAATAATGTGTGTAACATCAAATTCAATTGTAGAAGATTCATAAAATTGATATCTTTGTGCATCGTCTAGTTTAGTATGGAATGAACTCATTAACATTGTAAATAATTATATATTTTATAACTGGCAATATAAAATTAATCACGCAAAGACATAAAATGCTACTAACTATAACTTCTAATACTTGGAGATAGCTGTAAATTAATCAATATGGCCGTCGGGTCGTCACTAGATGGCGCTGACCGGGGTACGCTAGCGCATATTAATGCGTTGGTATTGTTCGTAATACTTCGCATGCATTTTAATTAGGTGATAGCGCATTTCTCGCTACTGAAATCTATATATTCTCATGATGTCATGCAAAAGCTTTCTACACTATATTTGATATAATTTTTTGTGATGAATGATGACCCATATCGTCCCGGTGATATCGTAAGAGGCGAGAGAAGGGAACAAACCAGGAGATGAACAGCAACAACTTCCTGATAACAGCTGCATAAAAGATACAAAACTGCTGTTACTGATCCGCTTACCAAGCGTTTCAACCATATGAAATAAGGCAAACTATGGGGGAGGCCTATGTTCACCAGTGAATTTTGATATTATTAGTACTATTTTGATAGCATATTTAGTCCTCACAGACTTGCAAAACACTGGACACAATTTATAAAATTGAGATTAACACATATGATAACATACGTGATAATATAGTATAACATAGTAGAACAATATTATATCATGAATCGGAAACGTCAATAATGGATTAATTATCATTACCATCAAAAATACTGCATGTCGATTAGATTTAAAGAACTATTTCAAATAATTCATTTAGTATACAGTAGGATTTTTATTTTTGCCAACATCTACTTAGTTTGTACATTTATTTTGGGGGAAGACACTGGCTCCCAAGATACAGGTTCACCTACATTAGGATCCAAGGACTTCACATTTATTTGTAAGAGGTTATTAGTGAGATAAAGCAATTATTATCTTTCAATACAAAAGTCATGTCAAAACAAAATGTTGTTACAATGTGTAATTACTCACGCATAATAAATACACTCTTTTATAGACCAGTGATCTTTTTTCATCTCTTATATCTCAAGACCATAATGATAATATCGACTACAAACGAGTTTAGTTCAACGTTCAATTATATTATGAACATGATATTAAGTGTTCAATTAATTCAGCAATTTTTTTTTATAAAATAGTCGAACTAAAGGGGAAGCTAGTATTGACGTACCGCATCGCACCCACGCCAATTTAAATAAATTTATTCAACATAAACGAGTTATTATGCTTCTAATGAAATTGATTTACGTAAATAAAAATATAACAACAGAAATCGTCTAATATAAAACTGCACGCGACTCCCTTGTATTTTTGGTAGATTTTGTCAAATTAATCGTAATAAATTCTATGAAATCTAAATGTACGCACCCTTTCTATTGTGTTTATTACAAGAGAGGCATGTGCAGTTTTAAATTAGACTATCTCTATATTAGCACATTATTTGTGGCCACGTGAGCGCTCGCCGTAATTTTACGCTACGCGAGCAACCCAGGTTCAATTTTCACTTGCATCAATGACAAAACATTAATTAAGATTTGAAAGAAATTTAGGAATATGAAGTCCGCTAATACACACTGGAGCTGCATGGCGGACTAATTGGTCCAAATCCACCTCAGAAATAAGGATTTTGCCCAACAGGACGTATATAGGCGATAACTTTCCTTGCAATCTTTTTTACTAAAATAAAACTCTAACACGACGTTTGTCTGAACACCCATCACGCAAAAACCTGTAAACTGATTTAGATGGGACTTTGACTGGCAGATAGCTGATGTTATAGGAAGTAACTTAAGCTACTTTTATTTTAGGATACCGCTCAAAAAAAAATCCACGCGGGTGAAGTCGCAGTGAACAGATAGTGCGATAATAAAGAGGTAACAACATCTTAAGATCTGACTAGAGTCAGTCTAAACGAACAAATTTCTCACAGCTGAGCACAGGACTAATTATTCTTCCATATATTTACGTAATTACATAATCTTACCTCTCTTTTTCGTGCAGGTTATGTAGCATTACTGGCTCTAATTCAACATATATTGCGAATGTGAGTCATTTTCTACCATAAGTATAGATTGTTATGTCGGATCTTTGTATATAGCTATAAACTATCGTTTCGATAAAACAAATATCTTGTGTGAATATGACCTGAATCAGTGAAGTCGTTATAAAGTTATACAATGACTAACAGACGCACCTACGATTATATAGAGATACTATCGATCCGGCCCGGATTCGCATAGATGATTTCCGGATAACAGACACATCCGGAGACATCTATCGAGTCCAATTATGAACCTAAAACACTAGTCCAGCCAGCCAGGTCCAGCCGTTTAGGGGGAGTTCAGTGACAACCACACTTACATAAGAACTATATTATAAAGATAAAGAAAATAACAATTTCAAACAGTTTCATTTATTATAACGCGGTTTAAAAAATAAAATGTGAACGAAAGCATTTCATTTACATTCCTCGTTAGTCATTGATGTGGAAAACACGGAGCCTCTTTATCATAAACCAGCCAACCGCAGACCTAACCAGATAATTCCTAGGTTGTAAAAATAGAAAATAACCATCGCACTCTATCATCATCAAGAAAACATCAAGACTAATAAAAAAGGAACTGACGCATACGGGCGGACGAAAGGCGAACAAAAAATATCGACTAATACGCATCATAACTACGTTAAAAGAACTTGTAGGGATTATAAAAAAAAATATGAAAATGAATGTCATTTAATATGTCGCATGAGTCACTGACGTTGTTGACGTTTTAAATAACAATAAAGGGCCTTGACTTCGCCGGACACATGCGGGAAATTGGAATTCAAAGTAATAGACATTCGTGGATAGTTATAGACGAACAAAGAAGTGTAGCATTTGTTTGTTTGTAATTTTTACGAACTGACAATCGTTTTATAAAAAATAAATATGAAAGAAAGCGACATTATTCAATCCCTGGAATGTACAAATATACACATTGCGATTTTTTTTCTTTGGTATGGGAATTGGTACGAATTACTTTTGCCAGTGTCAATAACCTTTAAAATAATTTGTTCTAAAACTTATGTTCACAATATGTTGATGCGTGACATTGTGAAGTTTTAGGTAGATTTTACCGGCAGCTTGAGCCAGCAGACAGACGATGACGATAGTATCTCAAAACGCCAAAGCAGAAGGTCTGCTTTGGCGTTTCGTATCTTGGTTTCCATCACCATCGGAGTACTAGTTTCATAATTAACACTAATCGTTCACAAACTCAGGCATTTAATAAGCAAAATGTCACCACTTTTACGTATCAAAATTTATTTCAAACCATTATTTAAACAACAATACAGGAGCAGCGATCCGCCACCGGTCAAGTTCCCATCAAAAAGCGACATCGTGATTTTGCTATTGTATATGTTACGAAA
Organism: Parnassius mnemosyne; assembly: GCA_963668995.1. Classification (NCBI taxonomy): domain Eukaryota; kingdom Metazoa; phylum Arthropoda; class Insecta; order Lepidoptera; family Papilionidae; genus Parnassius; species Parnassius mnemosyne. The sequence goes on along the minus strand of CAVLGL010000084.1, from coordinate 7,542,974 downwards.
ACTTTATTGTCTCCCACCTTTTCAGCCGACATCAAATAGGACATCCCTAACTACAACGTATGTTCTTTCTTATATATATGATACGCGACATCTACGCCAATTGTGAACAGATCTTAATAAAAATATTTTTTTTTATTATATAGGCCATAGCTTAAGAGATCCCATTTGAATTTGACGAAATAATTCCACTACTTAAAGTGAAGAGAATGAATATGATATAGTAGTAAAGTAACTAGAATGCTATCTTAACTGTTAAGTAAAACTCGAATTTAAAAGAAAAAGATAAAATCCAAAATTGAATAATCAATTTACTTTTATTAATAAGGGAAACACATATTTCGTTTAAAAAAATTGTATGCTAGGGCTGAATCTGAATGACGGGGTGAGAAATAGTGTGATAAGAGAAAAGTGTGGTTTGCAAGATGACGTTGTGACCAGGATTAAAAAAGGAATGCTTCAGTGGTTTGGTCATGTAGAAAGAGCAAATTTATGTTTCAGAAGTGAACGGCAGAGTCGGTAAGGGACGCCCTAGACGAAGATTTATCGAACAAATCGGCGATACATTGAAAATGGGCCAGATTAGGAGTAGCCTTAACCGACGAGCATGTATGCGTAGATATATGGATGTAAAGGAGGCGAGAGAGGTGTGTCAGGATCGCGCCAAATAGAAGTCCGTAGTCTCTGCCTACCCCTCTGGGTGACAGGCGTAAGTGATTGTGTTGTGTTGTGTAAAATTGTTTCTGTTTAATTAACACGATTTTTTTTTGACTGCTTTATACTGGTGATTCGTATTTTGTTATCGAAAAATTAAATTGAAAAATTAAATTGACAAATGTGTAAAATAAAAAAAAATATTAATAAACGGTACGGTTTACAATAGTGAACCATCCTAAAGACATCCTAAGGGTGAAAATCTAAAGCTAATTAAAAATCAAAGTGATAAGTTCAGTTTTTCGAAAGATATCTTGTTCACATCCATGCCGACCAACTAACGTCCAAATGAAATTATTTTCAATTAACATTTTTTAATAATAATCGACATAAATAATCTTATAACTACGTCAGAAGTATTAATTGAAATCTCCTCAAGCTATTGGTGTACTTTTTTATTATATAAGTGCAATATAAAGCTGGTGGAAGTGATTTAATTTGAGTGGATCGCGATTTTTTAATTTGGTGACAATAGAGCACTACATCTCCGCTTCGCGTTCGATGTGTGTAAAAATCCACATGACACTTTCTGAAATCGAGGGCTTCGATAATTCTTCGGTATTCTAGCATGTCTTAGCACCGATTCCGTAAGCTATTTATTACGTGGAGAGTATTTTGTTTCAAGCCAGTTTTTGCTTTCTCTTTTCCTCTCTAAGTCTTTTTACATTTATTTTTACTTTTCTAAGCCAGCGCTCAACTATTAACATTATATATTATTACTAGCTGGCCAGGCAGACGTTGTACTGCCTTTAGCGGCGAACCTTGGTACTATAAAAAATCCTTAAATTTGCAATAAAAAATACTGAGGGTTACTTATTGGGATAAAAACTATCCTATCTCTCAAGTTGGAGCAAACTGCACACAGTGGGCACAATTTCATTGAAATCAGTTCAGCAGTTTAGGAGTTAATCGCGGACAAATAACGTGACACGTAATTTTTATATATAAAGATTATACATGCATCGGGTATCATTTTAAAACTTTGTTTTACAATTTCATTATAAAAATTACGTGTCGTAAAATCAACATCATCCTTTTAAAACCCATTATCATCAAAATGTCAATCTTAATGTTCGAACGTTCGCAAATTAAAAGGCTAGAGTTCACCATTCAATCGCTTAGTGGAAGTTCAGCTTAAATACATCAATCGATACTACATTTTCATCTTCGGCTGTATTACCACTTACCATCAGGTAGGACAGTAATCGTGCGCTGGCTTAGAATGGTAAAAAAAAAAATCATTTATTTTAATGAGTCGTTTGCTGGCAGCCTTAGAGAATCCATCACCTCATCCCGAGATTTTTTTTATAGAATAGAGAGACAAACGAGCACACTGTCTACCTGATGGTAAGTGGTTGCTGTGGCCCATAGACATCTACATTTATTCTCGTTTGTGAATCAAAATGCATATGCGTCGTCACCCGTGAGGACTAAGATGGAATGCCTCTTTTCCAGTAAAACGGGTCTCCGGTTCTCTACACTCACCATACGAAACACAGCAGTGTTAAGCTGCTTTTTTAAGGTGGTATTCTGTGAGAGCGTGGTCCTTCCCCGGTCGAGCCGACCCATTCGTGCTACAACTATACTATAAATATAGCTGCAGCATGGCTCCACCACGTTTAAAACTTTTGTGGTGTTCCTTAGAGAAGGTCTATGTTCGGCAGTGGACTTTTAATGTACTGCATTAATGATGACGTAAATATTTAATATCTTTAATTGCATAAATGAGAGAAAGTAAAGATGGGCGAGCTGAAGCGCTTAGTTTTCGAACATAAGTTAAGTAGTTTATGTTCATTTTAAACAAATTCAAAAAAGGAGGTCAAGTATATTTTCGTTAATTATATGTATCATATAGTACATATGTAACAGCTAATCTTAGTATAAAAATAAACTGAAAGTTCGCCGACTACACTTAGTTTTGTTTGTAGGCTAATGTTTGGCGCATTAATGCAATAAACTTTTACATCTTTAAATAATTTATGTATTATATAAATGTTCGCAGCTTAGGCCTTAGGCCACTCCAGTCTCACTTTAAGTACTGACAACCGACTGCTATCAATTTTAGCTATGAATAAATCGAGAACACCCTAAGTTTAATTAAAAGTGTATAGTTTTAGTTATTATTTATTAATTACAATAAGCAATTCAGATCATGAAATTCTTTTATTTTTATTTAATCTTTATATGCTTCTACATATTTAAGATTATGGTTATATTTCTACAGATACATATATAATGACAAAAATGCAAACAAAGACTATAGGTGTGTTGTGATCTCTAAAAACTAAGGTGGAATATAATTACATTGACTCTCTATTTGCAAACGTTACTTATTTGGCGGCAAAAATTGGCAAGAGGGTAGTACTTATCCAGATGGATACCTAGGCAAAAAAAGAACCCCAACGACCTAGTAGAATAGAATCAAATAAACGTGATCACGGGGGACTGAGTTGTTTGACGTCCTGCTGTCATAGTTAGCCCGACTGCCTTCAGTTTTTTAAAAAACTGAAGGTAGCCAAAATTTTAAAAAACTGAAGGTAGCCAAAAAAAACTGAAGGTAGCCGGGCTAACTATGACAGCAGGACGTCAAACAACTCAGTCCCCCGTGACCACGGGTGCTGGAAAGCACCCGAAACATCGGGAATATAAAAATAAGTTAATATACGCGATAAAATCCGTAAAATTAGTTTTATTTAAAAATGTGTAGTGTTCGCGTAAATATAAGAAATCATTATGAAAACTAGAAAATTCTTATGGTTTTCGATAGATGGCGTTATAACCACGTTCAAATTGAACGGAAAATACACAGTAGCATTTAAGGTGTGAGATTATGGCAATGTTTGATTGCCAATCCGTCTTCCAAGAATGACGATGAATTCAAATCCTCTCTTCAACGGTAGAAGTAATATACAAGATAATATAACTATTACTATTTCGTACGACTCCAACTGCACATTGTAAAGTATCTTGAAAGCGAACTTAAGTACACTAAGGTAATAAAACTCTACATGTCGTTTGTGCCTTAAACGGAGGTGGTTAGGAGGGCATTAAGTGATGCGTGAGGAAGAATGTCGTTTTTATTCACTTTTCCTTGTTCGAAAAGCAAAAGTATCCACAAAGCATTCGTTTTATTGTCCCCCGCTAGTATTCTTCTCGAGCACAACAAATCTGTACTGGAATTTCAACCTTATGTCTACGACTTACAATTTGATATGTCTCTACAAGCGTATAATTTGACGCGACAATACGCGTGTGTGACCCCAATGTCCACACAACTTCATGTGCTCTTTGTACATTGAAATTTAGTCTGTATTATAAGCTTAGTAAGAGCTAAGGTAATTTACAAAGGGTGCGTTAGTGAGTCTTTTCAATATATATGTACGATTATAAGGGTATATACGCACGAATCGTATATTGTAAGGGCATAGACCACAAAAGTCGTTGATGCTACATGCATAGGCAATTTAGTTGGTTTATTTCAAGGCAGGTGTTCATCAATAACAATATTACTTATTTATGTTTTAACAGAGTTTGAACGTAATACTAATTTCAAACGCTTGTCCGATGATGAATGGGGATAAATGATATTAATGATAATAACGTCCTCCAGGCCAGAATCAATGGAGATTAGTCCTTTGTGTAGGACATGATTATAGCGCCCGAATGTGTGCGTAAACTGCAAAAGGTCCTCTCTCACTATTTCCTCACTCTTATAGTCCGATTGGACGGAAATCCGCCACGGCAGGGGAGAGATAAGGCGCAGGACAAACAGCTTGACGTACTGCTACTGAGAATGTCTTTACAGAAAACCCAAATAATTGATTTTGACTCGACTCGGGATTCGAACCCATGGTTATATGATCAGCAGTCCAGATTATGACTACTATAACAACGCGACAATTAATGGAACGTTGATATGTTTCAGTTATTTTAATATTAGCAGTACCAGCGTGGATAAAAGCTGACTTGCTGGCGTTGTACGAAATTTAATACTACCTACTGAGCTGTTGTAGTTGTCACTGCAATGTGTATTTCTCATTCAACAAATACCTTAAAATTCGTTATTCAAATTGAGTCAATGATTCATGAATTAAATTACGAAAAGAATTTGCCTGGCATTATAATTCAGGATGCGTGCTATGGTAAAGAACTTTATTTATATACGTTTAACAATTTGTTGCTACCGTTTGGATGATTTTGTTTAAGAAAATAAGGATGACAAACAAACACATAGTCCACCTGATGATAAGTGGGTGCCGTGCACCATAGACATCTGCATTTATCTGAGGATTAAGATGGAATATTTCGTTTCCTGTAAAAAAGGTCTCCGGTTCTCTTCACTCACCATACGAAACACAGCAGCATTAAGCTGCCATTTCAGGCTGGTATTCTGTGAAAGCGTGGTCCTAACCCGGCCGAGTCGACCCATTCGTCCCACAACCATAATATACGTGGCTCTACCACGTATAACAGTTGTATTTTATTAACGAATGTCACTAACCGCCGCGGCGTAATAGAATCCATTATCCTATATCGTTCCGTGGCTGTCGTAAGAGGCGACAAAGGAAAATGAAACAGGAGATGAACAGCAGCATCTTCTTGATAACAAGTTAAAATAACAAAGCATCTGCGGTTGCTCAACCGCTTACCAAGCGTGGCAACTTTGTCAAGTACCCTCCTTATAAGCGTCAATGGGGAGGGCCACGTTCAGCCATGGACTTTGATAGGCTCTAATGATGATGATGTCACTACAATAGGAGAGGGCTATGTGGTATATTACTGGCTGATGAAGATGATATAAACATTCAAAATATGTAAATTGACATTTGATTGCTTTTTATTTTTTTATGTTACGACATAATTTCAACAAATGTCATTAATATAAATACTTTAATGATTTCTTATATTTACGCGAACACTACACATTAAATGACACTAATTTTACTGACGCGATAAAATCCGTAAAATTAGTTTCATTTAATAAATACCACACTTACACCTACACTTGTCTGATGGTTGTGAAGAGATTTCATCGCCCAATTTCATCCCTTGGGTGCAGTCGGTGGCTGTTTAAAATGCCAGAACACCTTATAGTTTCTGATAGATGGCGGTGTAACCATTCCGTTTACAAAAGATGTATATAATCAGACCCGCGACGAAGAACAGTGACAAAAATACAAGATAAAGGTATCGTGATCTACCTTTCAGAAGTTATGGCAAATCCTCCATATTACGGAATGGACCCATTTTCATGAACGGAATGACTGGATGAGAAGGTAGAAGAACTTAACGTTTAAAGAAGAAGAATGTATATGGGTGACAAACGAGGACACAGTCCACCTGCTGGAAAGTGGATGCTGTGGCCCATAGACATTTAAATCTATCCACATTTGCATATCAAAATGTAGATGCTTTACCACTCGTGAGGACTAACATAGAATGCCTCGTTTCAGTAAAATGAGTCTCCGGTTCTCTACACTCACCATACGAAACACAGCAGTTTTAAGTTGCTATTTTACGCTGGTATTCTGTGAGAGCGTGGTCCTTCCCCGGTCGAGCCGACCCATACGTGCTAAAACTATACTATTTATATAGCTGCAGCATGGCTCTACCATGTATAAATGATGCCGTAAAGTTCCGTTTTATCGTTTTAGGTACAAAACCCTTAAAAGGGATTCAAGGTAAAATAAAACGATATTTGTAGACATCACAGTACATTGTAAGCTATAGACTATTCTAGAAGACACACTGACTAACAACAACTAACAAACATGATTTAAGTATGTGTTTAAGTATGTTGTTGTTGCTTGAACTCATAATATCTTCTCTACTTACCCTGGAGACTGGTAGAGAATTCATTGCAGCATTATACATTTTCTATATAGTGACGATCAAGGTTCTACGTCTCATGTAATTGTCATTATGACATTGTTAAATATTTTTTTCTGGCCTATTATTTTTTATAAATAGTTAATTTCTTTAGCTAAAACGTGATGTGTCATAATTTTTATGTTTCTTTTTAATGATAGTCGTATTGTATTCACCGTAGGACAATCAAACGTCGGCAGGTCTTGATCCCTTTGTTGCCGATATTCCACGCGTTCGAAACAAATGGTTAGCTTCGTCTTTTGTAATGCGTACTGCAAAAGAGCAGAATAATTTGTCGACGTCTGTCTTTATGTCCGAATACATTCTGGGCTTCTTTAAGGCAAGAGCGAATAGGCTTTAGTTACGCTAAGACAGTGTGATTTGTCATCTAGGGCTGCATCACCGCTAACCAACAGACGGGATTGCAGTCTAACAAAAAAGAAAAGGTTTCCTATTATGCCTATGGGTGTGGATAAGTATCACCGTCTTACATATGCTTGGTGTCCAATAATAGTGCGTGCCCTGCTTAGTTTTGGTCCAAAGGGTATTAAGAACTAATATTTTCTTTGACGTGTCCGTGGCGCAGTGGCTTAGCAATGAGTTTCTGTGCTGAGGGTCGCGGGTTCAAATCCCGCAGGGAACAAGTATTTGTATGGCATACAAATAATTGTACCGGGTCTGGATGTTTGTCCTCGTGCAATTTATGTTTGTAAACTGCCTCCACGATATAGGAGAAAATCCTAGTGTGGGGGTAACGATTAAAAAGAAAGAAAAAAAAAGAAAGAATATAATTACAAGCTGTGAGGAGTTGTGTAAACACAGATGTCCATGGACAACAGTAACTATTTACCATCACGTGGAATGTAATTTCGTTTGTTACTTCAGTTTTATAAAAGAAATACCTTTGTTCTTTTATTTTAATAGAAGGTTCTTCTTTGTACATAAATAAAATAAAAATCTATGTCCCAATTTTCTTACGAGAAACTTGTCCTTTTAACATCTTTTCTCATTAAACTCCTACACAAAGTGAACACAAAGGCAAGTAGCTTAAATTGATTGATCACATTGTCGCGTGCTTCGTATAAGATTAGTTTAGTGTCATTCGTTATCACTCATAGGATTATGAGCCGTGGCGACATTAATATTAAGTGTATTTTGTTATGCAGTAAATTTAATGAAACACGTTGTGTGACTCAAATTTGACCCGTATTCAAATAATTTACAGGTTAAATTAGCTTAATATAGAAGTGTTGTTGATATCCACTCGTAGATGTATACAAGCGAATCAGTGCTGACCCTATTGTTCGATCAGTACACAGAAGCGTAGAGTGAAATTGTGCAAGCATTAAACGCTTTCTAGATACGCCCCCACGTGTACCGAGCCTGGGTTGTGAAACTGCGGCTTATGGGTGACGTTGTTCACGCAATGTGAACACAATGACAAGATTTTAGACCTTTGTTAAATAGTCACACTTTTGTTCGCACGCGTTTAATTCTTTTATATACAAAAAATGTTCTAGCGACTGAATTTGTCTTAACTTGAATTGGATATTAATTGGCCTACTTTACGTTTACTTGATTCTATTCTACTAGGTCGTTGGAGTTCTTTTTTTGCCTAGGTATCCTTCTGGATAAGTACTTTTCTCTTACCAATTTTTGCCGCCAAATAAGTAACGTTTGCTTATGTCAATGTAATTATATTCCACCTTAGTTTTTAGAGATCACCACACACCTATAGTCTTTCTTTGCAGTTATATTTTGCATACCATAACCTTAAATATGTAGAAGCATATAAAGATTAAATAAAAATAAAAGAATTATTGTAATTAATAAATAATAAATAAAATTACACACTTTTAATTAAACGTAGGGTGTACTCCATTTATTCATGGCTAAAACTGATAGCCGCCGGTTGTCAGTACTTAAAGTGAGACTGGAGTGGCCTAAGGCCTAAGCTGCGAACATTTATATAATACATAAATTATTTAAATATGTAAAAGTTTATTGCATTAATGCGCCAAACATTAGCCTACAAACAAAACTAAGTGTAGTCGGCGAACTTTCAGTTTATTTTTATACTAAGATTAGCTGTTACATATGTACTATATGATACATATAATTAAAGAAAATATACTTGACCTCCTTTTTCGAATTTGTTTAAAATGAACATAAACTACTTAACTTATGATCGGAAACTAGGCGCTCCAGCTCGCTCATCTTTACTTTTTCTCATTTATGCATTTAAAGATATCTTCAATTAAATATTTAAGTCATCATTAATGCAGTCATTAAAAGTACACTGCCGAACATAGACCTTCTCTAAGGAACGCCACAAAAGTTTTAAGCGTGGTGGAGACATGCTGCAACTATATTAGTAGTATAGTTGTAGCACGAATGGGTCGGCTCGGCCGGGGAAATACCAAGCTCTCACAGAATACCAGCTTAACACTGCTGTGTTTCGTATGGTGAGTGTAGAGAACCGAAGACCCTTTTTACTGGAAAAGAAGCATTCCATCTTAGTCCTCACGGGTGAGAATGCATCTGCATTTTGATTCGCAAACGAGGATAGATGAAGATGTCTAAGGGCCACAGCAACCACTTACCATCAGGTGGACTGTGTGATCGTTTGTCACCCTATCCTAGAAAAAAAAGTACGATCCTGAGCCACTTATGTCCATTGAATTCTTCCATCTCTCACCAGATCGCCCGTCACTTTGTTTACCGTTACGAGGCTGTCACTCAAGCACTTATTTTAAAACGAGCACAGTGTCCACCTAATGGTAAGTGGATGTTGTGGCCAAATTTCTACATATATCCTCGACTAAAAATCAAAGCGTTGATGCGTTTTCACCTCATAGGACTAAGAAATAATGCCTCGTTACTGGTATTATGTGTACTATTTGTGCTGATGCAATCCTAATATGGCTGCATAGCTACATTCTGCCATATTTTCAATATTGTATACCTAGTATTTATAAGGCATAAAGAAACATGTCATAGATATCTCTGTCCATGAGCGGCAATGAGGCCTTTCTGAAAAAAAAATATGGAGTGGTGGATTCCCGTAGTACGTGGCAAATCCAGTCATATGTATGAGTATGACACGTGCTTACAATAAAACTGGATTTGATACTTAAACGTACAGAAAAAAAAAACCGTTATTAGAAATTTAAAACAAACCCTATTTGCTTGGTTTCTAAAATAAAATAAAGTTTAAGCTAAAACCATATATTAAAAAAAAGTTTAAATTAAAATAATTTTTCGAATAAAATACTGCTCTTAAAGCACGTCAAACTTACGACTTTTTTAAATAATTTTGGTAAGTATGAAATTATTTGTACTTACATGTGTATCAAAAGAGACAGTAACGTGAAAGGGAAAATCGCTTATTTTTTAGAATCGGCAGGTAACCTGGCCGCTGAACGTTTAAAAATAAAATACGTTAAGTCTTAAAAGGATTAATTACCATTGAACAGTCGAACAATTATTCCATTGCGTGCAAGTAACAAAATTAATTACTGATCCAATATTAAATATAAATTATATCTTTTCATGCTTTTTAATATTCTATAATGACTGCACCGTGTTCTCTAAAGTCGATCTAAACCGCTTTTTAATTGCTTCGCTCCCCCGCTGCGAGTGTACACAGTCGATAGCTTTTGTTTGAACGTGACCTTTCATTGGATGGCGAATAAAAAGTTATATAACAAACGCACGGCCAGTATTAAATTAAATACATGTTTGCGGTCACTGGCGTTTTGTTGGTGATTGCGATCGGCCAAGCTTTTTAAGGTGAACCATTGATTGTACTGTTTAGTTGAATAATGTAATATGTGGAATATTGTACATTTTTATGGTATGTTTGGGTGTTTTTAAATTAGTATTTTTGTTATAGAATAAAGGTAAACGAGCACGCAGTATACCCGATAGGAAGTGAATGTTGTAGCCAATAAATATCTATTATCGATTAAGAACCAAAATGAAAATGCGTTCTCATCCCTGAGGACTTAGAAGAAATGCCTCGTTTCCAGTAAAATAAGTCTCCAGTCCTATGAGAGCGTGGTTCTTATCCCGGTTTAGTCGAACGATAATATAGTTGCAGAGTGGCTCTACCACGTAAAGAGTTTAATCACTTTTTCCTTAATTCTATTTTTAAACTATTGTTTGAAAGCCATGGCAGCAAGGCATGTGAGCAACCTGGGTTCGATCTTCGCCGGCTACAATGGAATTGATAATTGTAATTCTAAGTCTTCATTTACCAAAAGTACGGTAGTCAGAAAAACTAAAAAAGTAAAAAAGGATCTCCAGTTCACTGCACTTACCCTACAAAACACGGCAGCATTAATGTGCCATTTTACGCTGGTATTCTGTGAGAGCGTGGTCCTACCCTGGTCGAGTCAACCCACAACTATGAAATAGCACAGTATGGCTTACCACGTTAAGGTGTCAATGAACTAACTGTACTGGCAAACTGGCAACTCGTCTGTCATCCATATTTTATTAAAATGATTAATTTCACATCTAACAAAATATATGTCTAAGAACGATTCCATATTTTATTCTATTATATTATGTATAATAAATTTACTATACCATGACAAAGTTACATATATCTTCAATATATTATTATCAACCGAATCGATAATATAGCTGCAGAATGCCTCTGCCACGTCGAAATGCTTTAACTATGTGGTAAGTCATTGAAATATTTTGACAAAAAATTAAATATCTTCTTCACCTTGGATAATCACTAACTTCACCTAACTTTCCATTCAAATCACGGCAACATTTTGTGCTAATCTAAACTTAAGTAAAGTGACCTGTGGACCAAATTTTTACCCGGTATTTAGTGGTCATAAGTATACGGCAGTGTTACTTTCTTATAATGTTATCTCTGATTAGTTACTGGTCGAATAACTTTTTACAGCACTGAGCAAAGAACGCAAAATAATAAAAGTTCCAATTATTCAAAAGAAATCTGTGATACATTAACCAAATCGACAAGATTGCCATACAATAGACGTCGAAGAGAGGAAATCAAAAGGTTTTGTGCTTCTAGTAAGATAATTACAGATTTTTGAGTAATAATTAACAGTCTACATCAAAATAATGTACAGTTTTAGCTTGTTGTACTATTGAGGCCATAATAAATTATAGGCAAAGATATCAAAGCTACATTAAACAAAGGAATAATTGAATTAACTCCTGTGATTATCAAGCAACGTCAGTGCCCTATATCTCATTGTCAGTTCCATTCGATCTCAGTGTGAATACAACCTAATTGCTGATTGTGATCAAACCAATGACCAACGGTCAACAACCATGTTACATGGAACTAATAAGAGATATTATCTAAATCTTAACTTTAGTGCTTGTTTCAATACTATAGGAATTTGGCTTAGTCAGATATTGCGCAAAGCTATTGTCAGTTTGGCGGTTGCGGTGTTAGTTATAAGAGACTGGCGAATTTTAATAGTTGTAGGATAATTAGAGATAAAATTTCGAAACGAAATTGTAGGTGAATGTCACGACATGTTATTGACTGATAAATAATAGCTATTTTAGGTGTATGGATTATTACTAGATGTATTATTATTTATTTAATAGCACCATTAACACCAACAGGTTCTTGCTTTGTTTGAAGGCCTTTAGAATTGCAGTTAATTAGATAATTTGAATAAGTTTTTTTTTTATAGGATCGAGTGACAAACGAGCACACAGTCCACTTGATGGTAAGTGGTTACTGTGACCCATAGACATCTACATCTATCCTCAATAAAGACTCAAGATGCAGATGCGTTGTCACCCGTGAGGACTAAGATGGAATGCTTCTTTGCCAGAAAAAAGGGTCTCCGGTTCTCTACACTCACCATACGAAACAGAAAATCGACCAGCAGTGTTAAGCTGCTATTTTACGCTGGTTTTCTGTGAGAGCGTGGTCCTTACCCGGTCGAGCCGACCCATTCGTGCTACAACCATAATATAGCTGCAGCATGGCTCTACCACGTAGAAGTATAAATATTACTTTAAATTAATCTTATTCCAAAGCTTTAATCTATCTTCTTCTTCTTCTATATCAGCCCCTAAAAATCTCGTGATAATATGTCTAACTTACTGTAGATAGATGCGTGTTGCCAGTGATGACTTACGGAACTGAGACGTGGTCCTTCACTGCTGGCCGGATGAGAAAGCTCAAGGTCGCTCAGCGAGCTATGGAGAGGGCAATGCTCGGAGTTTCTTTGCGTGATAAACTTAGGAATGAGGATATCCGCAGTAGAACCAGAGTAACCGACATAGCCCAACGGATTAGTAAGCTGAAGTGGCAGTGGGCCGGCCATATAGCTCGAAGAACCGAAAACCGATGGGGAAGGAAGGTTCTCGAGTGGCGGCCTCGTACCGGTAGGCGAAGTGTAGGGCGTCCCCCCACGAGATGGAGTGACGACCTGGTAAGACATGCAGGAAGTCGATGGATGCAGGTGGCTCAGGACCGTGCTTTGTGGCATTCTTTGGGGGAGGCCTATGTTCAGCAGTGGACTTGTGAAGGGCTGTAATGATGATGATGATGATGACTGTAGATAGAATTTGTCCTTATCAGCACGCTTGGTAGGCAGATTAGTGATCGCAGTATCGAATGTTTCGAGCCCTCGTTGCCAGTTTGGAAATTTTGCGTCAGTCATAAACGAGATTATACTTCCTTGTATCGTAAATATATATGAGGTATTTTTTGCCTTTTCCATCGTTACCTTTTAAAAGAAACTCGTGGGCTGAAATGCTGTGAACGGAATTCTCTTAGCCACAACATTCACTTTTGCGTAACTTATATATACCATTTGAGAATTTAAATATAAATTTTTAAAACTTCATTTGACATAGCAAATAAAATCTATATAAATAATTTTATTTATCTAGGTAATTTATTTGGTAAGAACAGTGAGATTGTTGTTTCTTATGACTGTTGATGAAGCAGCAACCAGTTTTCATTTCATCACATTATCGGTACAGATGTATATAATTCGAAAGTTCCATTATTTATATTTTAAAATTAAAAATTTTGTACAACCGACTTCAATATCAATTATTAAGAATAACTCAAAAACTATTCAGTCAGTCCCATAAGAATGGGACCACATGTGCAGCACCAGCTTTCAATTACAAAAAGATTCATCGAAATCTGTTCACCCAGGTTATGAGGTACATAAAAAAACATAGTCGAATTGAGTGCCGGCTACTTTTTGAAGTCCGTAGAAAATACTAATTCAAGTAACATACTGGTCATGCGTGGGCACATGCCTAATTTCTGAGGGGGCTATGAAGAATGGTCCACGGACTGATTCAGTCCGGACGGGATATACATTAAAAATATTTTAATTTGTCAGACGTCGAAAATCACAATTATGATTTAAATAAACAAAAATACTGTTTATTTTAAAAGAGTATCTTAGCAAGCTATAAAGAGAAAACATTAAAATGTTTATTTTAAGATAAATATTGAATAAATGCATAGTCTAATGAGGTTTCTTCGTCTTTTTTATTTTCCTTTTTTTTAAGTTTACCTTCACTCTAGGATTTTTTCCTGTAACGCGGGGGAAGTTCACATACATAGATCTCACAAGGACAAACATCCACACCCTGAATCATTATTTGTAGACCATATAAATTTATGTTCCGTGCGGGATTCGAGCCCGAGGCCTTTAGCGCCGTCACTCATTGCTAAGCCACTGCACCACGGAGCCGTCAAAATAATTTTAATGCACAAAAATATTACACTTTATGGCTTTAGTAAAATGTAGTTAATGTAAAATCGCTATTGTTTTCAACTTGTACTATACCACGTCGGTGTCAATTTTCAACTTAAGTCGACACAGCATGTAGTGGACAGAGCCTTGGCCGGCCCAGTCCGTGTCTCTTCCTTCATCAAATTTTTTTTGTATCTGTCTCATTTGTATTTTATTATTTAGAATTATTTGAGAAATCTGCATTGTTGGTTAATTTTAATATCGTCTGCATTGCATTATCAGTTGTTTTTAACTATCTCGTTTGTCTAGTGATCTTAAGCGTTTGGCCAAAATCATTTATTGGATTTATCTCTCGAGAAATTCTTAGTAGGAGCCTGGAGTTAGAAAGTTGGCGGTGTCTCACCCCCGTCTCTCGGAAAGCACTTAAAGCTATTGGTCCTGCGCACCTCCTCCCTCCATCCTCCTCCTCCGAGGGAGATTAGGCACAAAGGATCTGCGGAAACGTCAGGAAGACTTCGACAATCTCCATCCTATCCGCGTCATTCGTCACTCCGGGATAATCGGGGACTTTTCCCACAGTTTATGGACCGTATACGAGATGTATTGATGGTCACTCGCCGTATACTCCTCTGAAACAGCCCAGTCCGAGACACGAGCTACCCGTTGAGTGGCGAATGTAAGATATAAAATAGACTCACGCGTACCTGCCCTCCGGATAGTAGATGTATTTCCCACATCGGACTATGAGAGTGAGGGTAAAGAAAGTGCACCTGTGCTTGCGCACACATTCGTGCACTATAATCTTGTTCTGCGCAGATGGCTAGACTCCGTTGAGACTGGCGGACGTCATCGAAGTTTGGCTTGGAGCGACATTAATAAATTAAGTAAATCTTTCATAATTTTTTTTTAAATTAAATACTAGCGATCGTCCCGGCTTCGTACGAGTTATTTATGGATCTAGACAACAGCGGCATCTACCGTGCGCAATTGTAAATCTAAACTAGCCAGGGGCTTACTCATACGCACATACAAAATTTCATCAAAATCAGTCGATTCGTTTTCGAGTTATAGCGAGACTAACGGACAGCAATTGATTTTTATATAAAGAGTTTGAGGAATCTTGGAAAATATTATAATAATGTCATAAAGCTACAACGGTCCGATCTTTTATAACAAAACTGCATTAAGCGTTCATCGACTTCGATTTGAGAGATCGCTGTCATGTCTTCGAGTCATTTAATAGTGGAAGTGCTCTTAAAGCTATATTGTTCGTCAGTTTCTTCCGAGTTGGCGCATAACTGGCTTAGCTACAGTGAATGTTTGCTTATGCAAGAAAACATCAACAATTTGTACGTTCGAAATACCGATTAGTTTTAGGGATTTTCTACCTAAACGCCCTAATAGGTTTTTTTATAGAGCAGGGATGATAAACAGTGATTAACAGTAGACCTGTGCTACATCTATCCTCGATTAAAAATTAGCTCGTTTTCTACTCAATGCTTATTATCAAAACTTACGAGACAATCAAGACCGAGTTTCGGATAATGTATTTCGTACAATCAGGGCGGTAATAGTAACTAAATAACATAACATAAACACTCACAACTATCAACCAGAGGGGTAGGCAGAGACTACCGACTTCCATTTGGAATGATCCTTACACAGCTCTCTCGCCTACTTCACATCCATATGCCTAAGCATACAGTCATACATTATATATTGGTACTCTTAGTTTGGCCCATCTTAAGTAACTATTTAATAATAAATACCCTGTAATGTCTACTTGTCATAATATAATTTTTTTCCAAAATTATTTATTGTAAAATAGGTGATAATTACTTGCATAAACGTGAACAAATATAGGCACAGACAGAACATAACATTTATGTGAAGACAATGGCATTCCTGAACAGTTGTTTGCTTTCTACAAATGCACAGGAATGAATAAACAAAGATGCGCTTTCGTTATCTTTCTTACGTCTATTACGTTATGTGAAATATTATGATTACCTCAACAGAGTTAGGGTTTATTTATTACTTAGCGTATGAGGAAGCTCAGTCACTCAGACGGATGTAAAAACACACAACACAATAGTCACAGTGTTTCTTCTTTTTTTATTTATATATTAGAGTATCAAAATTCCAATGCTGAACATAGGCCTGCTACGCAGATTTCCTCACACATGGGATATTTAAAGTAGTTATCACTCCTTTACACTCACAATATCAAGATATGGTGAGTGTAGAGAACCGGAGACCATTTTTACTGCATTTCATCTTAGTCCTCACGGGTGACAACGCATTTTGATTCGCAAACGAGGATAGATATATAGATGCCTTTGGGCCACAGCAACCATTTACCATCAGGTGGACTGTGTGCTCGTTTGTCACCCTATCCAATAAAAAAAAATCCAGTAAAAATGGTTTCCGGTTCTCTTCACTCACCATACAATTTTTTTCCTTTACATTATTTCAACATAGCTACGAATAGGACTTTAGTACTTGTAAACCTGGATGCGAGTGTAGGAACATTGGACCTGGGCATTATGAATTATTTATGGAGAGGAAAAAAATAATGCTAAATAAAATCAAGAAACGAATTTCTATTTGGAGAATAAATAAAGAAAATACTTTTTCTAGTACCTTCGTCCCTGAGGTAATGATAGCTTTACGTTTCACGAATAAATTGAGAAAATAAGATGAAATTTGCCAAGTCCGTTCACGTTTTATTCAAATATACTACAATAAACTGATCACTAAATTCAGGGCAAAAGGCTCCAATAAGCTTGAAATTCCGTTTATATTTGGCTTAAGGCCAGTACGAACTGTGAAGATTTAATTATATAAATTCAGTTACTTAACTTTTAACCTGAAATGATATTTTATTGTAGTCATTTTGAACGTGGTAGAGCCACACTGCAGCTATATTATGGTTGTAGCACGAATGGGTTGCCTCGACTGGGGTAGGACCATGCTCTCAGATACCAGCGTAAAATAGCAGCTTAATGATAGCTTAGTGCTTTGTATGAGTGTAGAGAAACGGAGACCCTTTTTACTGAAAACAAGGCATTCCATCTTAGTCCTTTGGGGTGACAACGCATTTTGATTCTCATTTGAGGATAAATGCATATGTACCACAACATCCACTTACCATCAGGTGGACTGTGGGCTCGTTTGTCATTCAACAGCTTTTTTGTAGAAGAAGGGTTTTTTAATTAAAAAAAAGGCTGTTATCTCTAGCAATATAAAATATTATAAGGTACATAAAGGGTTCTGATCGTTGGAAAACATTAAATATGAATTCTGTCAAATCTATTTACGAAAATAATTGTTATAATATAGTCTTAATCGTTTTTTAAACTGAGCTAAATATTATGTCGTGTACAGTATCTCGTCATATAGAAGTGACACATCCTATAAGTGATATGTAACCTTGGTGCATTCTTGACGCAAACAATAATGTTCTTTATTTAAACAATTGTCATATTATGAAATTTAAGAGAGCCTCATGACTATCGCATATCTCAAGGCCTAAGCGCGTGCCGTCAAATTCACAATATGCGGATAACCTAGGTTCGATTTCCGCCGGTAACAAAGAAATTTTTAATTGTTGCTCTGCGGAAATGGTGAAAAATTATCAAGACATGTGAATTCAGTAAGCTGAATTAGCAACTGGTCGGTTATGTAGTACAAAGAGCCAATGACGAAAATGAGGAATGAGGAAAAGAAAGATTCTCGAGTGGAAGCCTTGCACCGGTATACGAAGTGTGTGGCGGCTCCCCACTAGATGAAAGGGTGACCTTGTAAGACATGCAGGAAATCGATGGATGCAGGTATCTTAGGATGGTAGTTGGCGACATTCATTGGGGAAAGCCATTTTCCGCAGTAGAGTTGCATGGGCTGTAATGATGATGATGATGAAATATCCGCCACTGGAACAGCGTAGTGGGCTAATTGCGCCATATCTCTCTCAAAAAGGCAAATCAGACTCACGCTTGTTACCCATAGAGGAAGGCAGAGACTACACACTTTAATTTGGCACGATATTGACATACCTCTCTCGCCTCCTTCACGTCCATACGCATACATGCTCGTAGAAAACGGTAGTTTACCAACCATATTGGCGATATATTGAAAACGGGCCAAATTATGAGTACCTTATGCTCAGCGATAGGCTTCTAACTTTTTTAACTTTTTTATGACATTTGTATTTTTTTGTATATCGACCAACAGTTTTGGAACATCGAATATAATAGAATAGCATAGAATCATTTAAATTCAATATAGATTAAAATAATACTTATTGAAAGTAATTTAAATTTAATCACTGGTTAGAAAAAAATTCTGTCCTGGGAAGAACCAGCAAGGAACCCTGCAGAACTTTTGAAAAAATAAGAGGCAAAATTAAAAATTTTGTACAAACTACTTCAATATATTAAGGATAACTCAAAAACTTATATGGGACTACATGAGAAGCATCAGCTTTCAAATAAAAAAAGAATCATCAAAATAGGTTCACCTAATAAAAAATTATAAGGTAACACATATTTAAAAAAAACAGTCGAATTGAGTACTAATTGAGTATCTCCTCCTTTTTGAAGTCGGTTAAAAATGGTCTGTCAGATTTATTCAATGAACTCACAACGTAACCGCTTCTGTGAAAATGTGCATTTATCCTTCACATTTGCGGTTTTAAAAAGAAATTTATTACAAATAGAGACTTGCGTGAGATAACATTGATCGGTGTTTAAAGTTCAATATGGTCACTCATTGCACAATTAGAAGTCACGTATCGATGCCACCGTTTGCCGTTATAATGTTGCGGCGTTCAGGAGTGGGTTTGTATATGCGACAATGGAAAATGCCAGGAAATCATATGGCTACAACTGTAAAGTCAATTTACGCTAGAATATCCTGACCGTGGACGTGGTAGAGCCATGCTGCAGCTATATTAGTGGTATAGTTGTAGCACGAATGGGTCGGCTCGACCGGGGAAGGAACACGCTCTCACAGAATACCAGCGTGAAATGGCAGCTTGACACTGCTGTGTTTCGTATGGTGAATGTAGAGAACCGGAGACCCTTTTTACTGGAAAAGAGGCATTCCATCTTAGTCCTCATGGGAGACGACGCATCTGCATTTTGATTATTTATTGAGGATAAATAAAGATGTCTATGGGTCACAGTAACTACTTACCATCAGGTGTACTGTGTGCTCCTTTCTCACCCTATACTATAAAATAAAAACCGACGGCGGGCTGCAGCGTCAAAGATGAGAAGTCTGGTACTGTGATTGTCAATCCGGCTGCGAAGCGTCACGATTAAGGCAAATATTCCTTATAACGGGAGAGACCAATATCCAGCTGTGACTTTTACGGGTTGATGAAGAAGCGCCAATAACCAACAGATTATTTGTAACTACTACTCGGAAAAAATATTTATAGGCCTAACAACTACTTGTCCAATATGAGAATGAAACCTGCGGCATGCGGCATCGCAGCCTAACTAAGCCAAATTTATTGAGCCGCTAAAATTTCTTCAATATCTTTATAAGTATGCAATTACATTTCTAGAATAAGTGAAACTAAGTCCACTTAGCGGTTAGCTACCGTAGAGTCTTTATCCCTGAGGATGCCTCGTGTAGAGGCGAAACATGTGTCGTATTATCGTCAGTGGTGTGTCTTGCCTAGTGTAGTGGTGTTCGGAGTAGCGGTGCTGCGATTAGTGGTGACGGGGATAGTGCACGCAATTGAGGGAGGGCGGGAGGTGCTCTTCATACTAGGTAAGACACATCATTTTATTTTATAACGCGGATATTTGCGAAGTAAATTTTTCTAAAAGCTTTTATATAATGGATTTCTGCAAAGTAACGCCTGATTTTATTAATTATATTTCTAGAAGTAATTCATCATATAAATTATGTAATCATGGATTTTTATATATTTATGTACGCACATATTATACTATACTGTGTTTTATTATTATGTTTTATTTGTAAAAAAATTCTATAGATTTATTCACTGATAAAAGATGCATAGATAAAGAAAGTTAGTTTCACATAGAATATATAATTTTTGCATGAATAGAATTTTTACATTCCTTGGCAGTTTTTTTTTTGTATAATCAAGTCAATGCAATTTTGTATATGTATCCATTAAAGGTGACAGATTGTAAAATGTCTATCAAACTTGGTTACAAAATTTATGCCATACGATGATACGGAAACGTTGCTGATCGTTTTAAATTAATTTATTATTATATATTTTAATGATATTAACTCTAATTAGTTTTTTATAGGATAGGGTGACAAACGAGCACACATTCCACCTAATGGTAATGGTTGCTGTGACCTACAGACATCTACACTTATCCTCAATTACGAACAAAATGCAGATGCGTTGTCATCCGTGAGGTCTAAAATGGAATGCCTCTTTTCCAGTAAAAAGGGTCACCGGTTCTCTACAGTCAGCATACAAAACACAGCAGTGTTTGCTATTTTACGCTGGTAATCTGTGAGAGCGTGGTCCTTCCCTGGTAGAGTCGAACCATTCGTGCTACAACTATACTACTATTATAACTGCAGCATGACTTTACCACGTAAAAAGTGTATATATTAGTACATACACCTGAGATACGGGTTAATCCTAGTTGAGGTACCTATTATTATATACTATTAGTAGATTAAGGTTATGTTAGAATTAATTATACAGTTTATTCATATAAAGATTAAATAAAGAAATATTGTTTCGTTTTTTAGTTAAATTAACAACCGTAATACGTCTACCCAGTAGTAAATTATCCGTACAGAGATCCATCCTCGGTTCAATGTTGATCAATATCGGATCAAGAACCACTAATTATCCTTCATCGATTGTAACGAATCGGATTGATTCTGTCCATTCTATTTCATCTCGAGTTAGAGTTGCCAAGTCAAAAACTCAAAGCATCGGGATAAGATAGTATCCACAAAATATTTAGAGAAACATCTATGTAATTAATCATTGCTGCATTTTTAGGCAAGTCAAGTAATTAGTTTCGTTTTAGTTTGAATATTTAGAATCATACGCTATACTTTTACCGTGGTATTCTGTCAAAGTTATATGTGGTAGAGCCATGCTACAGCTATATCAATAGTACAGTTGTAGCACGAATGGGTCGGCTCGACCGGGGAAGGAACACGCTCTCACAGAATACCAGTAAAATAGCAGCTTAAAACTGCTGTGTTTCGCTTGGTGAGTGTAGAGAACCGGAGACTCTTTTTAATGGAAAAGAGGCATTCCATCTTAGTCCTCACGGCTGACAACGCATCTGTATTTTATTTGAAAACGAGGATAGATGTCTATGGGCCGCAGCAACCACTTACCATCAGGTGGACTGTGTGCTCGCTTGTCACCCTTATCCTATAAAAAAGTCCACTGCTGAAAATAGGGCCCCCTATAGATTGTCTCACAAGGGGAATATTTGCCATAGTTACCACGCTTGCATAGTTTTTTATTTATTACTTATTATCAAATTATTTGATAATAAAACATAAATATTCGGAAAGTAACAGCTCATTTTATTAATTACACTAGTTGTTCCCCGCGACTTCACTCGCATGTTAGGGTTTTTATGTTTATGCGCGGAATTCTATTACTTTTTTTAACATAAAAGTAGCCTAAGTTACTCCTTATGAAATCAGCTATCAGCCAGTGAAAGTCCCGTCAAAATCGGTCCAACCGTTTCGGAGATTAGCCGGAACAAACAGACAGACAGACAAAAATTTTTTAAATTTTATTTTAGTTATGAGTACCGTATTTATTTTCATACGCATTTAGTAAAAAAACTGTAATTTTGACATTACAAACAGACACTTCACATTTTATTTATTTGTATAGATTTGAGCCAGTATCAGCAACAAAGTTATTTTTCATGCTTCTTCCTTTGCTTTCTTCTTAATTTATTTATGTTTCTATTTAGTTTTAGGTTTCAATAACTATTTAAATATTAGTTGTATATTCTTATTTGAAATATTTTATCGTTCTTTAAGGATTGAAACTTAAACCTCTTTGCGTAATAAAATTTGTTTCAGTACCTGTAGACATTTATCTCCATGTATTATTTAAGGATAGGATCGTCACAGACGATCCCAATGTCGATAGTCCAGTCAATACTGAGATATCTGGCGACCCTATCTCGAGTCCATCTAATTCTACATAATCGGTGACGCAATGTTCAATTACATCTAATGCAATACAGACAGCAACATGAAGGCAATTTAGTATTCTCAAAGCTTAAGCTAGATTAAATTAATAATGTCAGACAAAATTTCAATTGCAATTGCTCTCTGCAAATAAACAGCACAGCTGCACAAATCATTAATTTTATTACAATTGAATTAACAAATATAATTGGTCACCTCTAGCTAATGCAAATAGCTGAAATAACTTTTAGATTTGTTGTATTAAGACTACATTGGACGAAGGAGCTGGTTCGAAGACAACGATAAATCGGAACGATTACATAAATGGAGACATTGTGGCTTGAATAATCGTAATAATAAAATATTTCATTAGTAGAAACAGAATGTTGTATAGAATGTAGGAAGACCTGATTTAAAGACGGATTTAGCGAATGTCCTTTATGAAATATTTCATCACTAGAAACAGAATGTTGGAATACCTGATTGTACGACGGATTTAGGGAATGTCCTTTATCTCAAATGTAACGAATGATTTGCAAATTAGCTTGTAAGTTGATTTTAGAGTCTTACGGCCTTATTCATGTATTATTCGTTAATTTAAGAAATACTTGAAGGTGCTCCTTAACCATGCAATAAATGAAAATAGAGACAGGTATAAAGATAAAAATTTATTTAAGTAAGTGATAATCAAAGTTTATTAGTAAGGCGGTATATGTATCACCCTGAGCTACCGTCGCTTTTTAACTAATATAAATGAATAAATGCTGCAGCATTCGTTATCATTTTAAATAAAACATGCTGTGTCGTGGTTTTTTTTTAAATGTTTAGTTATAGCATTCAAAATAGTTAAGATGCTTTCAGAATTGGCAATAAGAACTATGCTTTGAATTGATGAATTGATCGAATCGAAATTAGTTATATTGAAGGTCGTTCGTTCATCGTTCTTCAAATTTGTCTTTAGTTACATAACTCCACTAGTGGGATACATATTCAGAAAGATATTTAATTATAATTAAAGGTTGACTATCCAAAATTGTAAAAAAAAACGTCAATCAATAACGAGGGGCCTACGAATGTGTTCAATTCAACCCAATAAATTATGCGATACATGGTAGACACTTTTTGTTATAAATAAATAGTGATTATATTAAGCCTTCCGAGTTTTACGTTTCTGGGATCGATTCACTGATATTCCTGTATTCCGGCTCAGTCTAAAAAAATTTTTACAACTAAGAATTTTATTATCGACTAATGGATCCCAGATCGACTTGCCTACGGCTAACGACAAAGTATCCTTTGCTTGTCTCTAACGTAACGTTTTAGGAGCGTTGATAGACTTCAGTTAAAGTTTATTATTAAAAAAAAATTAACGATCGGAAGCGAATTCTGAACACGTCTCCGTTGGAGGTGTAAAAAACTAAAGGTAGGTCGATGGCACCGCGGTGGCGTGATCTTAATCGCTCAGTTTTTATTCTGGCTAAACTGTCGATGCAAGATTATTAGGGTGATGTCACACTATTCGTGAACGCTCATTGCATGTTTCTACACAGTACAGTGGTCATACATTTTTTTACTCTATGGTCAAAAAGGAGACGGTACTCAATTCGACTCTATGTTTTTTTTATGTGTGTTACCTCATAACCTTTTACGGATGAACCGATTTCGATGATTCTTTTTTTATTTTAAAGCTGGTGCTTCACATGTGATTTCATATATTTGATTATATGTTCATCATGGTATTTCATCATAATTTGATCAAGGTCTGATCAATAGTTTTTGAGTTATTCTTAATAATTTAAAATGAAGTCGGTTGTAGACATTTCTAAATTTTAAATTATATTACTTCATGTATCTCTTATCAGATCACATATATATAATACACATATTATGGTTGTGGCAAGAAGGGGTGGGCTCTACCGGGGTAGGACCACGATCTCACAGAATACCAGCGTCAAATAGCAGCTTAATGCTGCTGTATTTCGTATGGTGAGTGTATAGAACCGGATACCCTTTTTACTGGAAATGTGGGATTCTATTTTAATCCTTAGTGCGACTATTGTCTTCGGTTGTCGGTTCTTGGAGCTAAGTATATGGCTGGACCAATGTTATTTCAGCTTACTGATCCGTTGTGCTATGTCGTTTATTTTAGTTATGCTGCGGATATCCTCCTTACACAAAAATGATGTAAGTCAGTAAATACATTACTTACAATTAATTACTCCTTCTCTTTCAAAATATCTGTATAATTTCTGGTAATCGTGATTATGGAAACACTATTGTTTCTAAGCATATTTCTAATGACTGTAGTGTGTAAGCATCCTAATATTATCGGCATTAATACTGAAATATCCGATCAGTTTTTATCAGCGTAAAAAGTTTTATTAAAATGAGATAAGTATTTAACATTGTTGTGTGATGGTGGTTAACAGAATACATTAACCCCTACTTTGTTACAAAGAGGTCTTTGGACCAAGTACATATTGTGTATTACGTACGCATTTTAAGAGACATTTTAAGAGTACGCATTTTACTTGGAGCTCTGTAATTATAAATACCGGCCAACTTTATTTATTACCAATAAGTAACAGATATCCGCAGATGGCAGATCCATATTTTTTTTTATATAAGAGGGGGTAAACGAGCATGCGACCTATCTGATTGTAAGCTGCGGTAGTCACGCCGTCCATGAACAACTGGAACACCAGGGTAGTCGTAGGTGCCTTTTAAAAAGGAGTAGGCTCCTTTCTTGAAGGTCCCCAAGTTGTATTGGTGCGGGAAAATCGCTGGTAGTGGCGGATTCCACGTGGAAATTGTGTGAGGAAGAAAAGTTCTGGTGTGTGGAGTGCGAGAAAAAAATCGCATAGTGGTGGATCGCCAATCATCCTGATGGTATGGATGGTATCGCGAGTTTTATGTGCGATGGTCTCCTAACACAAGTATCATACTTAAAAGGAGATTACGGCCATTAGTAATGTAACAATGATATAAAAGTTACTACTACTGAATAAAGATTATTTTTTCTTTTTTTTTTCATATTTTCATGGTGATATTTAGTGGCTGGAGCTCTGAGCAATCCCCGCGGTAGATGCGATAGAATATTTGTTTTATAGAATAAGGACGACAAACGAGCACACAGTCCACCTGATTGTAAGTGGATGCTATGGCCCATAGATATCTACATTTATCCTCGGTTAAGAATCAAGAGTCGATCAAGATGCGTTGTCACCCCTGAGGACTAAGATGGAATGTCTTGTTTCCAGTAACAAGGGCCTCTGGTTCTCTACACTCATCATACGAAACACAGCAGCATTAAGCTGCTATTTTACGCTGGTATTCTGTGAGAGCGTGGTCCTACCCCAGCCGAGCCGACCCGTTCGTGCTACAACTATAATATAGCCGCAGCATGGCTCTACCACGAAAATTAACGAAGAGTAAGCAAAGATTGGATGGACTAATGTAACCCATGAAGTAGTCTTGCATAATGAACCTTTGCCGGTCATTGAAAGATTGCAGCTTTTCATTTTAATTAGTAGTAGATTTTTCTTTTATTACGAACTCGGACGTTATTATTTGGCCAGAATCAAGTGATAATAAGTAATACTTTATAATATATTGCGAGGCCTCTGGAGAATTTGGTGACAGTTTAACCCAGCGGACTGTGGACGAGGCCAGTGTATTGGCGCAGCCATTTTTATCTTAATACTTCATTATTCTAAATTAATCTCTAACGTACTAGCAATGTGATTACAGAACGTGCCTCTAGGTAGGGTGAAATATGACTTTTTATTTTTGTATTTTTCTGTACTAGTTTCAATTGTTTCAAGGACTTCTTATAGTTAGAAAATTAATTATTAACATAAATATTGTGAAACAATTACAAGTACAGTATATATAAAATACGTAAAAAATTACAAATATGAAGCTGAAGTTTCAGTAAGTGACAACAATCGCAAGTATAATTTACATGTCATTTTAGTCCTCAGATATGCGCGTTATTAACCTCCTTAGTAGCTGAGTGTCCATCGGACATTACATTGAGACGGACCACTGACATAAGTTACTTCGGAGTCCTAATAATACGTCCGTATCACATGCTCAATCTCTAAGTAAAAAACATGAAGAAATTTAGTTTCTTTAGTTCAGCTTAAGTTTGATTTATGTAGTAGTACATCACTAGCAAAGTTGTAACCAAATAAAAAACAGGAAAATTTTAGTGTTGCAAATTAAAAATGTTATTTGTGGCAAAAATCCGATTTTAGGAGGATCCGCGTTTAAATTAAAAAAAAAAATACAAATAAAATTTTAAAGTTACGTAACGTTCTCAATTTAAAATATTAGCGAAAATTGCGTCACAGTGTTATTAAAATAGTATAATAATTTGCCACAGATTAATCTAAGCCGTTTTTGCAGACACTTCAAACGTATTAAGAAAGTCGCGCACGATAAAGCAATTTGAAACAATTAAGTGCTATAAATGTAATTGTCTATTATTTTAATTTATATATCAAGAATATTTCTACAAGATTTGATGCCGATATTTTTTCCGAGAACTTCGTATCTTTTCACGGGAAATATTTTTTTTTTTGTAAGCGGAATACTTTTAAGGTGCTACGGCACATTAAAATCTATATCTTTCCATGAAGAGTAAATTACGTCGTTGTTCTTCATTACATTTGGGAACTAAAGCCCTGAGATAAGCCGAAAAAATTTTTTTCAAAAAGAAGTAGGTTCTCTATCTTTTAATATGTGTGTTCACCGATTACTCGAAGACGCCTGAAACGATTTGGAAAATTCTTCTTTTGTTTCAAAGGGTATACTTTACAAATGGTCCCGTTTAAATTTTATCGAAATAAATCGAGCAGTTTAAAAAAATAACAATAAATTATATTTATATTGAAGTCGGTTGCACAAAATTTTTTATTTTACCACTTGATACTTCATAATAAATCATAAACCAGCGCTTGAGTACCCTGTTGTGGTTAAGAAGCCCTAGATGGTAAATCGCCTAGTATAAGCATAACAAAACCTATTCACTCTTGCCTTGAAGACACCTAGATTGTAATCGTACGGAAGAATAGACGCCAGTAAATTATTCCACAACTTTTCTTCACCTTCTACACATGTTCGAGTATTTTCCCATCATCAGCCTGCGGCAGTCCAATGCTGTTCAGACATAGGTCTCTACACGAATCCAGTTTCTACCAGCCATCTTGTGCAGATCGTTGCTCCATCTGGTCCTGGAGCGTCTAATACTAAGTTTGTCTAGACGCGGTATCCACACCATAACGTCTATTTTCTCACGAGTATTTTTTCACTAATCAACAAATAATGAATAGTATGCAGACTAGTTATTATTTTACGTGGTAGAGCTATGCTGCAGCTATATTAGTAGTATAGTTGTAGCACGAATGGGTCGGCTCGATCGGAGAAGGACCACGCTCTCACAGAAAACCAGCGTAAAATAGCAGCTTAACGCTGCTGTGTTTCGTATGGTGAGTGTAGAGAACCGGAGACCCTTTTTACTGGCAAAGAGGCGTTCCATCTTAGTCCTCACGGGTGACAACGCATCTGCATCTTGAGTCTTTATTGAGGATAGATGTAGATGTCTATGGGTCACAGTAACCACTTACCATCAGGTGAACTGTGTGCTGTGTGTGTTGCCCTATCCTATAAAAAAATAGTATTGTTTCCCATACTCACTTGCATTTTAATGTATCCTTTATCATTATCATCTTTACTGCCCTCCACAAGTCCAGAGCTGAACATAGGCCATTTCTGAGAGGGATTTAGGTCAAGAAAATGTCCGCCGCGCTGCCCAATGCATGTTGGCGAACTTCACATGTCTTCGAAATTCTCGGACATGCAGGTTTCCTCACGATGTTTTCTTTCACCACCGAGCACGTGGTAAATCGGCACTTAAAATTTCAATTAATAATTTTATTGATTCAGGCGAGGATCGAACCCGGGTTGCTTGCGTACTGTGAAATTTACAGCGAGCGTTTAGCTCTTGAGCTACCATGGCTCCTTATAGCTAAACTTATATATACGACTTATTTATACCCCTCGGTGTATGAGCCTAACCATCATTATATTATGAAATACTATATACATTGATATAGAGATACGAAATTACGACTTGTAGGTATTAACGCAGATACAACCCTAACAATTCGCATTTCACACTAGTTGCTTGTATACCTTGACATGTTTTAAGCGTCAAAGTATGCATAATATTCATTACTTCCTCGGATTACTTAAGTAATTGCTTACAAAATAATATATAATTTTGTTTACAATTATACGAAACGTGTTTCT
The DNA here is from genome assembly GCA_963668995.1 of Parnassius mnemosyne. Taxonomy (NCBI): domain Eukaryota; kingdom Metazoa; phylum Arthropoda; class Insecta; order Lepidoptera; family Papilionidae; genus Parnassius; species Parnassius mnemosyne. Next base: position 7,514,163 of record CAVLGL010000084.1, on the reverse strand, counting down.
TGTTAAAACGTCGTTGTATCAAGTCAAGTTCTTTTAAGTACAAGTCATGTTTATAATTTTTTTTCATTCATTACATTCGTTCAAAGTCCACTGGTAAAAATAAGCCTCACGATAGATTGCCTGGTTAAGGGGATATTTTGCTACGGTTGCCACGATTGGCAGGTGAATTGTCGACCGAATTTTTTTATTTTATTGTTGTTATAAGGAAGACTTATTGTTATAAGGTAGTACGTGGTAGAGCCACGGTGGAGCTATATTAGTAGCATAGTAGTAGCACGAATGGGTTGGTTCGACGGGGACCACGCTCTCACAGAATACCAGCTTAATGCCGCTATGTTTCGTATGGTGAGTGTAGAAAAGTGGAAACCATTTTTGCTGGAAACGAGGCATTCCATCTTAGTCATCAGGAGCGATAACGCATCTGCATTTTGATTCTTAATCGAGGAGAAACGTGGACTGTGTACTCGTTTGTAACCCTTATTCTATAAAAAAAGACGCTGCAGTCCATCCCTTTAGTAGAAATTTAGTATAACTTAATGGGACGCTCTAATTGATTAATGACATAATATGCAGAAATAAAAACTGTTATGTGCTATAAGCATATGGGCAAACGAAGCGCACAGTTTAAGCGTTTGGTTGCGGCGCAAATGTGCCGCGAGTTCGGAACCCGTACCGAACAAGGTTTGCATGGCCTACTATTGTTCAGAGTTTGAATATTTGTGCATGTGAAATTTATATACTCTCGAGCCTGTCTCCCAGATGGCCACGAAGATACAATGAACTTCGATTTAGAACTATAAAAAGATTACGCCCTTTCCTGGAAGGTGAAATGTAAAGTACTAGTTAGCTAATGAGCTTACTAGCCTTACCCGTGTCTTTGTCCATCTTTTTTCTTGTCATATAATTCTGTTTAGTCATCTTTGTTATGTATCACTCTATCATTTGTATAGGTATTTTGTTAACCCACATGTGATAGAATAAGTAATAACAAATATAAATTATTATATACGCGGTAGATCCATGTTGTAGTGTATAGTAGCTCCTGAACTGATCACCTCGACTGGGGAAGGATCATGCTCGCACAAAATACCAGAGTGATGTTGCTGTGTTTCGTATGGTGGTTGAAAAGTTTATTCCATAATATTGTCATAACCACTTAATTATAAACATCTTTTATACAGTTTTCCCATTCATCCATCCATTACAGTCTGATACACCTCTCTCGCTTCTTTCACATTCATGTACTTACACATCATTCTCGTCGGTTAACACTTTCACTGTCCGTTTTGCAGACACAATAGTAAGACAATATCAATGACCTATATGTAGTGCACGGGACAGCGAAAGGGTTAAGTACTCTTGTTTTGAACCATCTTCAACATATCAACAATTTCAACACTTTTACTGTGCAATTGTTGGACACAATAGTAATAAGACAACAACAATGAACTACACGTAGTACATGAGACAGCGAATGGGTTAATATATATGCAATTCATGTAAGTAAAACGTGGATTTTGAGATTAGAGAAAATCTGGGTGAAATTATAAAAAAAAAAAACTCAGAAGCGCTACGTATTCCCGATATAATGATAAGCGAAAGGATACAGATGTCACACGCACACACACACAGAGTATCAAAAACATTAACAGGCTCTAAATTCATATATTCTGTACTTCACAAATGTCAGCTCCAGGTTTCGAATCGAGTAACTATGATCATGACCAGTTCAGATCACAATCGCTTCAGTCATATTTACGCTGATGACTATGTGATACGATTTTCAAATTAAACATTAAATAAGATAATAGAAACAACACATAAAACGTATTTAAATAGTAAACATTCCAGTTTACAATTTGCATAAGCACAGAGCTGCAGTTTAACGAAAAAAAAAGGGAAAAAAAAACTTTATGGTTTCAAAATGGCGTAGCTCATTGTACGATGTTTGATCATTGAAGGTTTCGCAAGCGATTGTCCAACATTATGAATCCAATCCAGTACTTATAGGTAGCACACTAATAAGGGATATCGAACTAAATAGCGCCTTCTTCCGCGCGTTCCATTACTGGTTTCTATATTTGCTTTACTAGGGTTGTTCTAGCTCTTAGCAGCTTACTATAGATTATAAATTTTATACAATAGTTGATATTAACTTTTCATTTAACACGTTTACTATTGATGGCCTGTATAATTTGTTAAAATATTAAAAATATTTCGTAAAATAAAGTTTAATAAGTAATCTAGTTACGCAATACAACCTTCTGATATTTCGATTCAGAGAATCTAGTGTAAAACTAAATTATCATCAATCTGGTATTAATAAATAATAATATATGTCATGTTGATCTTCAGTAGTAGTTTATGAGATTTTTATTGCTTTGGTAATAAACTAAATTCATTAACATTTATAAAATAATTACATTAATTAATGTAATCAGGCTTTACTTGCGGAAATTCAATAGAGATGTGAAAATTAATTAATTAAGACATCCGCTAGCAAAAAATAAAATATTATATACTCACCTTGTTTGAAAAACACTTCCTTTCCTTTTAAAACCGCATTACTGCTAACATTAAAACCAACAGTTGGATATTTTCAACAGTATGTATTGAAATATTTCATGATCTATTATTAATACTTTTTTGTTTGCCAACCCTAACACCCAACTTCTTCTAGAATAAAGCCAAACAAGATATATTTAAGGTAGCAGGGTTCAGTACGTTTACATTGTGTAGTTAAGATCACGCTTGCCTAATAAATGGTTTCCTTTGGAGAAATTAATTGGATACGGCCATGGTACTTAGATTTTACAGACCTTTTAAAAGGCCTAGACTCGCTGTGTGGTCCAGTGATCGAATTCTACGAGTATAAAGAGAGGAAAAAATTATAGCAAAATCTAAGGTTTAAAAATATCACTCTTGCAAAATATAAAACACGGCTACTTCTTACGAACTGATAAAGATACACATAAGTACTATAATATCTGTGTTATAGTACTTATATGTATGTGTAAATTAGTTCTAAGGGAAAATGTTAAATCTGTGGCCTAGTAGTCTATAAGCTTAGTACCTATTATGTTACACAATTTTGACTGAGTGAATGCGTTGTAGTCAAAATTTGGATGGTGCTACAATCCTTTCAGCCAAGACAGGTTTAATATCAGTATATCGAAGTGCTAAAGTGTTTATACATTGCGACTTCGATTGCTTGTCGAGTACAGAACCAGAGTATGGGAAGCCAGAGTATGGTATGAAGATACAAACTGCAGAAAAGTGTAAGAAAGGGTGAAGTTATATCGTCGAAAATTTCACAGCTCGGAAAGACGTTGTGCTGTGCTGTGACAAGCTGTGCTGACTGGAAAAAAATACAGTATGAGCATCAATGAGGTGTAGATCAATCACCTTCTTTTTTATAGAAGAGGGAGCAAACGAGCATGCGGCTCACCTGATTGTAAGTGAATACCGCCGCCCATGAACAACCGCACCACCAGGGGAATCGCATATGCGTTGCCGGCCTTTTGTCGGCGATGAAGTCATTATAGCAGAATCGATAAAGGGCCTCAGTATTAAGCTCAATGATCTCAATAGTATTTGCCAACGGCTGTTTGGGATAGGTTTTAAAATGAAAATAGACAAGACAAAGGTCAACAAACGTGCAACTTCTATGTTACATCTAGGTAGTTGTTATAAGCACTACGCTCGAAGTTGTTGACGAGTATCTTTTTCTAAGACAAATTCAACTGGATTAATTCAACTTGGCTGTGCAGCGTTCGGTAGATTAGAATACATATTCTAGTCACGTTTTCCTTAAAACTTAAAAACAAGAGTGTACAACCAGTGAGTGTTGTTAGTAATGCATATGGATTAGACGTGGTCCTTCATTGATGTATGAGGTCGCTTCAGGTCGCTTAGCTGAGTGATCTATGGAGAGAGCTCTACCCGGAGTTTATCTTTGTGATAAACGTGGTAATAAGGATTGTTAGACCCTGAGTAACAGATATAGTATCAGATGGTGATGATGACTTGGAACTCTATATACTGAACTCTTATTAAATATAATGTATATGGATTTAATGTGACTGTTAACGTCGTTTTTTGAAGAAAAAAATTAAGCTACTGATAGATCTCACTTTACCAGTACATCAATTAAAGTGTTTTTGTCCCATTTAATTAATTCCACCATCACGTGGGGGTTATTGACATCAGTAACACTTAGTATGTGATATTTACTCACAAGAAACGGCTGTCAGTGTAAGCACAGATAATAAATGGTTCGACGAAGCGTGTGTTGGCTCTGTACGACAAATGTAATTATGATAGACGTATATTATAGTATAATATTAAATGTTGCAAATCAATATGTTTTGCGTTTAGTTTCAATTTTTAATTTGATTTTATTCTTTCTCTATTCATCTTCTTCTTTCTGCTTTTATCCCACGTTATTTGGGGTCGGCATGTGTACCTCTTCCATTCTCCTCTGTTAGAAGTCATCTCTTCACTCACTCATTTTTGCCTCCCTTTACTACTTCTTGTTACATGGTTTACTTCACATCACATAATATGCCAATACCACGCTAGCGTACAACATCTTAACTTTTCCATGACTGAGAGCACTTTCAAACTGACGCATAAATACATTTTTGTTCAATTCAATACGTAATACTTAAGAGTTTTATTTTAAAATTAATATGGAAATAAATCAATGACCGAACAGAATTGTTATTGAGTGATTGTGTGATTAAGGAAGATCCTAGACTGGAATAGACCCATGTCCAGCAGTTGAGTTTTAGAGGCTTTATAGCAAAACTTAAAATTTTAAATTTTAATAACCCACGAAACAAAATGAGCTGATGATTTTCAAACGGCTTAACAGATTTTCTTGAAAAATAACTAAGAACACTCTCGGTTATGATACCTAGTATAGTATAGTTGTAGCACGAATGGGTCGGCTCGACCGGGGAAGGACCACGCTCTCACAGAAAACCATCGTAAAATAGCAGCTTAACGCTGCTGTGTTTCGTATGGTGAGTGTAGAGAACCGGAGACCCTCTTTACTGGCAAAGAGGCATTCTATCTTAGTCCTCACGGGTGACAACGCATCTACATCTTGAGTCTTTATTGAGGATAGATGTAGATGTCTATGGGTCACAGTAACCACTTACCGTCAGGTGGACTGTGTGCTCGTTTGTCACCCTATCCTATAAAAAAAAACCTTTCAAACGAGAACACTTAACCAAAATCTATTCATCCGTTCAGGAGCTGTGTCGCCACAGACAGACACACAGAGACACAGATACACACACACGCACATACTACAAACACATTATCATTATCAGCCTGTAGAAGTCTACAGTTTGGCATTGGTCTCTACCATTGTGGGGAGGATATTGTTTAATCGTCACGTCAACACAATCAGTCCCAATGACTCGGGTGAACAATTAGAGTACCAGACATCTCGCACCTTTACACTGACATGATAAAACCGCCATCTATCGAAATCTATTGGAATTTTTTAGCATGTTCTATAGTCTTAGAACTGATGAATTATCTAACTCCCTCACTTCACGACAAGCACATCTTTTACTGTCATACCTACATTGTACTGCAACGAACTAGCATAACTTTCCTTGTTGCAGCAATTCTCGCACAAACGCCCTTTCTCCTGAATAAAGACAATAGTATTGCGGATAATTGGTATGCCGCGACTAAATGCCATGTCGCGGACATGAATAGAAATATGGCTACTAATTATTTGTCCGCTTATAATTAATTTAAACGCAAAAATATGGCGGTCTTAGTGCATTATTTTTCAGTAGCATCTACAATGATAAATATATCGTAAGGAAGGACAGTTTATCTAAATTTTATTTCATATTTTTTGCATGAATATTATAAATTACCGTGGAGAATATATGAATTCTCTAGATAACATGAACGTTGTTTGTTTACTAACAAGTGAAGGAAGCTGTGAAGAATATTTTATCGTGTTGAAATTTTCACAATAGCTACTTACACTACAACGCTAAAGTTAGATAACGCACGATAAGTACGGTTAAAATGTATCTACATTTAAAAATTATTATTTTTTATTTTTAAATGGTTTCAAACTACAGGCTTAAAAGTCTCGGAGGTCATCGAATAATGAACGATATGTCTGCAATATTCTAAATTTTAACTAGGTGATGATGCTAGATATCTATTACAGATATCGCTTAAAGCGTGGTGATTACATAAAATCCTTCCTACAATAGGAGAAACTTAAGTCCAGCAATGGACTGTTCAGCTCTGGTAAAGTAAAGATTGAAACATAATTAGACCATGTTTGCTCACATTTCTTAGTATTGATAACACCATAGATATATCAGCACATACATTTACAGACTGAACAATTTTGGATGCCGATGTTAAGGCGACATTGGTGCACTTAGACGCTGTAATATTCTTTAATATTATTATTCATTTAGAAAATGTCACCACCATATTTTTCATAGAATAAGGGTGACAACCGAGCACACAGTTTATATAATCGTAAATGGATACTGTGGTCAATAGATATCTAAATCTACCCTCGATTAAGAATCAAACAGCAGATGTGTTGTCGCACCTGAGGACTAAGTTGAAATGCCATATTTCCAGTTAAAACGTTCTCCGGTTCTCTACACTCACCATACGAAATGTAGCAACATGAAGCTGATATTTTACGCTAGTATTCTGTGAGAGCGTGGTCCTTCCTCAATCAAAACAACCCATTCATGCCACAACTACAAGAAGCTGCAGCATATCTCTAGCACTTACAAACCAAGATAAAGATACTGCTTTCACATAAGGATCAAAATTAATGATTTCTTATATTTACACGAATACTTGACATTAAATAAAACTAATTTTACGAATTTTATTGCGTTTAATTTAACTTATTTTTAATTCCGACTCCGTCTCCCCGTGAACACGGGTGCTGGAATGCACCCGAAACGTCGCTAAAATTAATTTTATTCAAAAATCAAAGTTAATTCATTTATGCATATTATTATTTAATATAGCATTAACATTACAGGTCTAAAATGTCATGGAATAGAATTTGATTGATTCATAAAGTAGGTTAAGGATTTATTTAAATTTATGTGCAAAAATAGCGATCGTTATTATTAATGAATTATATTATTTTGATGAACAGCATTTCTTAGTGCTGTTAAACAACGGTAAACTTTGCAACTACTTGTTTGATTAATTTAATTATGTTTTTGTATGAAATATTATATATGTCAAAGTTTAAGAAACTGATTATAAATCATTTACGAATATATTATTGAATTTAAACTAGTATAACGTGTTTAAAAACTTATAAAAACAAAAAGATACATCTCATGACAGTTGGCTTATCGTTTACGGCTATAGATGGTTTTATGCGATACGTTGATTGTTTTATTATTTTAAGCCAGCGATTGACTACTTTACCTGATGGTAAGTAGTGATGCAGCTGAAATGGTGAAGTGCACTTACGTAGCTTTAGCTTAACTAAAACCTTTTTTCAATAGGATAAAGGTGACAAGCGAGCACACCTGATTGTAAATGGTTACTGTGGCCCATAGACATCTACATCTATTTTCTTTTGTCATTACGGTCAGCAGCAAAAAGGGTATCTGGTTCTCTACACTCAACATACGAAGCCCAGGGGAATTAAGCTGCTATTTTACGTTGGTATTCTGTGAGAGCGTAGTCCTACCCCGGTCAAGCCGACACATTCGTGCTACAACTATACAATTAATATAGCTGTAGCATGGCTCTACCACGTTTAACTTATTCACTCTTGCTTTGAAGACAGACGCATTACAATCGGATGGAAAACAAATGCTGTGAGATTATTCCACTACTTCGCGTCCATGTGTTTTGATGACTGTATTCCATAGGTTTTTTAACACCTTTCCATTATAAAAAGTCAATGTAACGACTTTGTTATAATTTTAAAACATTTCGATTTTAAATTATGATGGACATATTTATCAGTTTAAAAATGACGAGGTTTTACCACTTTCCTCGTGTGTTAGACAGATTAGCAATGACTTTATCAGATGCCTGTCCTTTCTTTTGTAGATATTTACTTTTTATAAAAGAGAGGACAAACGAGCATGCGGCTTACCAGTAATATTATATGACTTACCTTAGTGACCAACGCTGCCATTAACTTATACCTCATCATTCCTATGTTCACGAAGTAATTTGTTTTTTTTTTTAATTTATCGTATATTATAAACGAAATGCATCTGCTACTTGTGTTAAATATTAATAATCCTTACGTCATAACTTTTATATGCAGTATTTTGTTCTCTCATTTTAGATAACCTTACCCGGTCGTTTTATGAAGTACATTGAACATTTTATATTCCGCGACATATTATGCGAACATGAAAATGATTGCGTCAAGCGTGAATTCGACGTTGAATTGACGCCTCCATTCAACACACCGGCTTATTGTTGTATTACACAATGAATATAAGAAATACGTAACATTTGGTGCAAGTAGATACTTATATAATCATTCAGATTGATAGCAAAAACTACGAAGATCACTCTAATATTATATACTTATCTTCACGCACAATCCCTGACAGGGTAGCCAGAGAGAACAGATCGCCAAGTGTCACGATCCTTACATACCTCTTTCGCTTCTTTCAGATTCATTATCTTCTTCATACATGCACGTCTAGGTATCCGGGAACAAAGTCAATAGTGCCCTGACTGCGTTAGTCAAAAGGCAAGGCGTAGTGAAGAGTGCACGCCTTGCAATACATAACGCAGTGTTGGTACCGACTTTGTTATATGGCAGTGAAACCTGGGTATGCCAGAAGAAGCATAAAAGCAAGTTGAATGCAGTGGAGATGCGATCTCTGCGTAAAATGTGCGGCGTTACCATGGCCGACCGAAAGCGTAACGCAGAGATTCGCAATATGGCAGGTTTAAAAGATGACCTTATCACAAAAATTGATAAGGGCGTGCTTCGGTGGTTTGGGCACGTTGAGCGAATGAGTGAAGACCGAATGGTGAAGAAAATATATAGCGCGAAAGTTAATATTAAAAGATGTCGAGGTAGACCGAGACTAACTTTCGAAGACCATGTGAGCAAATTGCTCGAAGAGGGTAGGGTCAAGAGTACTCTAATATTAATTGTTAATTTGACGTTTTTTAAGCATTTAACTTTTTATTGGTAACGAGGTTCCATCTTAGTTCTCAGGGGTGACAGTGGTTCTGCATTTTGATCCTTTACCGTGTAAATGTAAATGTAGGTGTCTTTGGGCTACAGTATCCAGTGGTAATCTGGTAGAATTTGCGATTTGATTAATTACCCTAACATTTATCTACCGAGATTAAAAAGAAGGAGGTACTCAATTCGACTGTATGTTCTTTTTTTATGTTTATATTGAAGTCGGTTGTACTAAATTGTTAATTTTTAATTATAAAATTAGCCGAGTTCGTCTGTATGTTGCTTTTTCGTATGTTTATTACTCGATATCTACTTCAGTTGTGAACCGAATTAAAAGATTCTTTTCTATTAAATATATGTAATTCACATTATTTTCATACAAATTCTTTTCTTCTTCTAGACATTCTAGTTGTTAACTCGTGATATTTTTGTCTACTTAAGAGATATAATAATTTAACTTAAAAAATCCTTAGTTTTAATTTAAAACGGACTACAAAAACAAAAAAGTAAATGATTTCCAGATAATTAAGATTCTGAATTCGGTAGCTTCTATAATTTTTCGAGAGCTTCTTATAACTATTTTATTTGACACCACAATTGCAGGCTCCACGCCTCTTTCTACATTTACTTAAAAAACGTTATTAAAATATACATAAACATATGTTATAGTGTCAACAACTGTTTTTCATTATAATACATTATTTTGCAATACGAAATAGATAATATTTTATTTGGCTGGTGTACTATGACTAAATAAATAAATACATTCTTCCTATTGCATCTTGATTTTTTTTTGCTCTTAAGGTTGGTTTCAATATTTTTTTAAATTTAATTGTTTAATATGAAAAAGCCCTTTAAATATGTTTATTGGCCGCAACTGTCATATTCATATTATGAATAAAGTGCACACAACTTTCACTTTTATTTTTAAGTCCATAAGACCTATTCTAATATTAGTTGAACTGGTAGTTTATTGTGTACTTAAATATAACGCCGTATTTTACTTAAATATATCGCCGGATTTATGAAAGCTTTAGATTAAATTTGATTTTTGGTAATTAGAACTTTAAAATTATACAATAAAGTGCATATTAGATTGGTTGTCGTTGGATAGACTGAAAATCGAGTGGTAGATATGAATTATTAATTTAATATCTATTGTAAGCAAATTTCAATAAGTGAATGCAATCTTTCTCGATGTTTGATTGAATTGTTTCTTCGCGACGGATTGTGTTGTAACATGTACAGTGTATCACGTATCGCATACGCAATGGAAGTCGAATTAAGTTGTATAACACGTGGTACACTTTTTTTAACAAATGGTGTCAGCGTGATAGAGCTACGCTGCTATATTATGGTTTCATCACGATCAGGTCGGCACAACCGGGTAAGAACCATGCTTTATTTGATCCATCTTCAATATATCGCTAATTTGGTCGATACATTTCCGTCTATGGTATCCCGTGCTGACTATGTGACTCACTTCTGCGGCATAAATTTGCTTTTCCTTTCTTTCCTCATTCATTTTTTCTACCTGTCAAAATTACCGAAGCATTCCTTTGTTGATCCTAGCCATCCCTAACATACCTATTCAGCGTAGTACAGCAGTTTCCATCAGACTTCAAATTTTTTTTTATGTGTGCTTCCTGATAACTTTTTTCTAGGTAAACTGATTGTGATGATTTTTTTCTTTAAAAGCTGGTGCTTCTCATGCGGTGCCATAAAAACTTAACCAAGGTCTGTTTTTGAGTTATCCTTAATAATTAAACATTTTACAAAATTTTTAATTTTATCATTTGTTACTATGCTATGTTTTGTATGGTGAATGTAGAGAACGGGAGACCCTTTTAACTGGAGATGAGGCATTCCACGTTAGTCTAGGTAGAATACGATATAGTTGCCTGGTCCGCAGGGATGACAACGTATCTATATTTCAATTCTTTCTTTCGAGTGTAGATGTAGCTGTGTATAGGCCAGAGAATCCACTTACCATCAGGTGCACTGTGTACTCATTTGTCACTCTTCTTATTTTATAGAAAAATAAAGGAATTACAAACTTTTCGCGTTTATTGTCGTCGTGAGAATTAAGGGATAGTTCTTATTTTGTTTTTTATACGTAGTAGAGGTATGCTGCAGCTATATTAATAGTGTAGTTGCAGCAAGAATGGGTCGGCTCGACCGGGGAAGTACCACGCTCTCACAGAATACCAGCGTAAAATAGCAGCTTAATGCTGCTGTGTTTCGTATGGTGAGTGTAGAGAACCGGAGACCCTTTTTACTGGGAAAAGAGGCATTCCATCTTAGTCCTCACGGCTGACAACGCATCCGCATTTTGATTCGTAAACGAAGATAGATGTTGATGTCTATGGGCCACAGCAACCACTTACCATCAGGTGGACTGTGTGCTCGTTGGTCACCCTTATCCTATAAAAAAATCTCATTTGTATATAAAAGCTTATGTGTCCAATTTTCCATATGTAGGGTTGACACAAAAGAAAACTTGGCAAATCCCCCTTGCATTTTGAACAAGCGATTTAACCCGGTGTCTGATAACAAAGAAATCATCAACTAATAAATCAACCATTTCGCTTTATCCTTTCTGATGTACACAATGATCGTTTCTAATGCACACAACGAGGGATTGAAAATTTTTTCTGCGCCTTTTTTTCAGGACCACTATTTTAAGTCTAAGCTGATATTTTAGGTTACCATATTATTAAATTTCCTCTATTATCCATTATCTAAATCCATTCCATATCACTATTTAACATTAAATTGAATTTTTGAAGACGTTAGCATGTTCACGATATAAAATACAAAATCTTTCGCTTACATAAGGAACCAATTGAGGGCCTGTCAAGTCTACCTGTCACAGTTACTTGATCTATATGAAGAATTAACGCGTATAGAGCGGGTTAACAATTATCTACACTAATCTAAATCTAGCGTGTTACTAATGCGTGGCTGTATACGTCCGCATTAGAATCGGTTTCGACTGCAGCGTTTCTAATCGCGTATCATTAGGATCACTATGATTAATTTTGCACACACGTACGGCTCTTCACGCATATCTTTTGAGAAGTAAGAGCTTAGGGAGTTACTTTACACTGCTACAATCGTGAGAAAAACAGCATTAAACTATTGTGATTTTATATGCAAGTAGCTTTAGTGTGTTTCATCTTACAAAACTGGCATCTATTTTATAGTTACATAAAGACGAAATGGCAATTCTTTTCGTTTGCTCGTGTGACGTATTAGTAGTGAAGTTTCGACCTATATAAGTGTAACAATTTTTTTTTTGATAAATTAATTGAATGTTTACGTCGTATATATTAGAGACATGCTACAGCTATATTACTGGTATAGTTGTAGCACGGCTCGGTCGGCTCGACCGGGGAAGGACCACGCTCTCACAGAATACCAGCGTAAAATAGCATAACGCTGCTGTCTCGTATGGTGAGTGCAGAGAACCGGATAAACTTTTTACTGAAAACGAGGCATTCCATCTTAGTCCTCACGGGTGACGACGCATCTGCATTTTGATTCGTCATCGAGAATAGATGTAGATGTCTATGGATCACAGCAACCACTTACCATCAGGTGGACTGTATGTTTGGTTAATACCCTTATCCTATAAAAAAAGAATTCATTTTAATAATATATTGTTATAAAATAATCACTTTAACAATTCGTTTACTGATTTAGAAGCTTTAAAAGTACATGCAAATTAGAATTTCTGCCATGTTTTGTTTTTAATATTCTACGTACCTTGCAAGAGAAGTGATGGTATAACCTGTAACAATGAAAAGAAATTATAAAATGTCTTTCATACCAAAAAATAAAAAAATGGTCTTTGACTATCTTAAATCTAAACAACATACATTCTGTCTAGCCAAAGACGGGGGGGGGGGGTAATAATTCTGTATCGTCCCAATGATATCGAATAAAATTCAAAACAGCGTCATCACTGTTTTTAAAATTTTGATTTAACTTTAAGTAATAAAGGTATATCTTACCAGGTCGTCACTCCATCTAGTGGAGTGTCGCCCTACACTTCGCCTACCGGTACGAGGCTGCCACTCTAGAACCTTTTATCCCCATCGGTTGTCGGTTCTTCGAGTTTATGGCAGGCCCGTTGCCACTTCAGCCTACAAATTTGTAGATGGATGCAGGTGGCTCAGGACCGTGCTTTGTGTTATTCCTTGGGGGGAGGGCCTATGTTCAGCAGTGGACTTGTGAAGGGGTGTAATGATGATGATGATGATGATGATTATTAAAGGTATCAAAAGCCTTCATTGTGTTTTAATTTGAAAAACATAATCAAAATAAAAATGTAGTTGTAGGAAGCCTCCAGAAGTCTGCCTTTGTAACCCACAATAGAAAGCTCGTGCCTTGCTTATACCATGTATAGAGGATAAAGCCAATAAAAAAAGAATGGCGGAGCATTGTACATTTCAAGTGACGAAAAAACCATTCGATAACCATGCTCAAATACGTTACGGTACGTATGTAGTACGTGATCTTACTATATAAGAACACGTACTTAGATACACATATGCAACTTAAATAATTTACAATTGTCAAAATGGTTGAAGGTGTATAAATTTGAGCGTACCGCAGAGAACTACTACGGTCTAATAAGAAAAAAAAGTATAAAGATGTGTGCGTGAATGCGTGTGATGAAGTTGAGTAAGGTTTCGACATCTTTTTTTTTTAATTTATGCAGTGCTCCGTCCGTAGAGCTAAAATTTTTGAATCAGATTATTGATAATACCTTTGTGTAATTACTTCTATTAATTAAAATTTTCATTCATTTTCATCACTAAGAGAAATATGAACAACACTTTCTTAGGTTAAATTAAGTTTAGTTATGAAGAAATGAATATACATAAGTTTTCGCGCTGTGAGCTTATCTAAATATTCTCTCACATACACACTGAGCTTTAACATATAAAGCTGAAATAAAAAAATAGTGCCAGTAATAATATCATAATTTAAAAAATTGTTACTTTTTTTGGAAAATATACAAACTGCCAGATGATGTCAAGAAGTTAAATATTTCACAATTTAAGGCTATTAAAAAACTTTAATAAAAAACTAAAACTAATAACTTAATTATCATACAGTCCTATTCCCCGTGTTATCGTGCCAAGAACGCTGGCTGCGTTTTCCCGCTGAATGGCTATACGTTGAATAGCCTTTGAGCGAGAAAGGAGCCAGCCCTCTTATCACCAGCAGCAACGACCAGTTACGTATAGAGTTCCTTTAGGAACTTCAGCGCACGTGAACCCCACGACGATAGTCTCTACAGCAAATGGCACAAATATGTAATCATATCTCAGATACTCATATTTTGGAAAATGAGTGTTTATTAGTGTTAGCCGGAGAAAACTAAAAATCAATAAATATCTATGAAGCTCTGTGTGTAATAAACAACATATCACGAATACAGAGCGCCCTAAGATATCATAAAAACAATCTAATTTTTTGCTGGCGTTCCTAACATGATAATATGTTGAAATGTAATTATTATAATAACATACTTTTTAAGTTGCGCAGTCACAGAGGCTATTATTTTTGCATAAGCCTATTATGTTGTTAAAAATATCGCACCTTGTAACAATTGACACTCGAAATGTATAACTATTGCTTGTATAATTTTGAATATCGCCGAGTCATTGTGTAAGAAAGATTTAATGATTGATGATTTAAAATATAATTACCACGCGAATTAATAGTTAATATATCTACCTAAAGTAACCTTCATTTTCTACGGACTTCAAAAAGGAGACGGTACTCAATTCGACTGTGTGTTTTTATGTGTGAACCGATTTAGATTATTTTTTTTATTTGAAAGCTGGTGCTTCACATGTATTCCCATATAAATTTGATTAAGGTCTGACCAATAGTTTTTGAGTTATTCTTAATAATTTATATAGAAGTCGGTTGTACAAAATTTTTAATTTTAAATTATGATTGTTTAAAAAACTGATATTTTATAGGCTAGGATGACAAACGAGCACACAGTCCACCTGATGGTAAGTAGATCTATCCTCAATAAAGAATCAAAATGCAGATGTGTTGTTCCTCGTGGGGATTAAGATGGAATACCTCCTTTCCAGTAAAAAGGGTCTACGGCTCGACTGGGGAAGTATCACGCTCTTATAGAATACCAGCGTAAACTAGCAGCCAAACGCTGCTGTGTTTCGTATGGTGAATGAAGAGAACCGGAGACCCTTTTTACTGGAAACGAAGCCTTTTATTTTAGTTCTCTCGAATGACAACGCATCTGCATTTTGATTATTAATCGAAGATAACTATAGATGTCTATGAGCCACAGGTACCCTTATGATCAGGTGGACTGTGTGTTCATTTGTCACTATATTCTACATAAGAAAAGATCGAAACCATTGATCGAAAGCAATATGATTTTTTGGCTATCCTTCCAAAACTCGTCATTGTAACAGCATTAGAACTCAAATATGGTGCTGGATATATTCCATGCAATAAATATTTATACTTGATGAGAAAAACTACCTCACCAATTGTTCATCTTGTAATATTGTCGATGACATTTAACACATTTTGATAGAATGTGCCCAGAACTCAAGAGAAAGAGCAAATTGTAATTTACATTTGTCCTTAATTGGTAGTAGAAATAGTATTTTATCGGACCCGTTATAAGATAATGCCAAAAACCTCTATTTGTTAGTTAATAAAAGATTAAGTAATTAGTAAGCATAATAAGTTCATTTGTTAAATTATCATATTTAAGATTTTTTTTTTGTAACTACCAGGGCGTCATAATCGCATGAGCGACAAAGCCCTTTTTTATGAATAAAAAAAAATTAAAAATACAGTTATCTCTTACCATATACTCGAGACGAAATGGGATGATGAATATTATGAAATTTTATATTAACTATTAAGATACACTCGTATTTTGATTTTGAGTTAGATTTAAATGTATTCGAATTCGTGTGCATTGTAAAATGCAAACCTACTGCTACTGATCATGCTACACGCATTGACGTACTCCAAACATTTGTAAATCGAACCTAAATGAACACGTTCAACTGGACTTTCATATAGATCTTTGTTGAAACGGTGACGTTAGTTACTAGCTGTTAAACGAAAGAGAACATTGGCTGGTTCGAGCAAGTAAGCGAAATTAATTAAACGTGACTCAAGTTCAACTTTCGAAACACCAAGCTTTGAAGTGGCCTTGTATACTTCGTCTTGTATGGATGTGTGATCATCAAAAACACCATTTTCAATACAGTCCTTCACAAGTTCACTAGTGAACATACGGCAACCCCTAAGGAATGCTGCAACCACAAAGCACGGTCCTGAGCTATCTGCATCCAACGACATCCCGCATATCCTACAAGTTAATCACCTCATCTAGGAGTGCTATGTGCTATCTTAGATACAAACATCCAGATCCGGAACAATTATTCG